>OY757908.1:90740052-90742552 GCA_963585895.1 Sepioteuthis lessoniana
TCTCACAACGGCTATTTTATAAGGTGTTACTTCCTGGATTTTTTTTTAAACAGCCCTCAGTATTCTTGTAGTTTCCATCTAGCTTTTTTTCTAGGTGTTTCGTTCAAGTCCATGTGGTGCAACCATACAGTAGTACCGACACAGCTAAAGCTTGGAAGATTTCCTGCTTTATATATCAATAACCATGCTTTACTTATGCATTGCTCTCAGTTTTAATCAAAATGGTGCCATCTTTTCATTAAAAGGCAAGCCTCTGAAATTTATGGCTCAGTTCATATATCTAGGTAGCAATATCTCATCTATTGAAAATGATTTCAAATTATGCATAGGTAGAGTATAGATTATAGTGGCATCTCCACATTAAATGGCAAGCCTCTGTGATTAGTAGATCAGTTCATATACCAAGGTATATCTCATTTACTAAAAGCAATAGAATAAATACCATTTTTAATGGGGTCATAATTCACCTGGTGTTTTTTTTTTGTCTGTCCATTTTTCATCTCATAATTCAAGGACAGCTGAAAGTATGGCAAAATTTTTTTCTGTGCTTACTAATGGCCTCCTAAAGCTTGTATCTGTTAGTTTTTGAAAATTTTTGCAAGTTTGATTTACAATGAAAGCATAATCTGATCTCTCACTTTGTGCCCATCAGTTTAGCTAAACTAAATCTTTATCTCTTTTCTTACTGTATAAAGTAGACATTTATCTGAAAGTTCTTAACCAAAGTGATGATCTTTTTTCCATTCTTTTTTTTTCAGCAGTGACTATTTTCCAGTCCTTAGAAAATCAAAACTTCAGAGAAAAATGTGTGTTGTGTTTATATTTGTAGTACAAACAATGGCCACTGCTTGATATTGACTTCGAAGAGGTTCTAACAAAAATATAATTTTGTGTTAAGTCTGTGTTTCTCAATATCAGTCATCATTTAGGCCTCCTGAAAGAATTAGCTAAGAATTTTGCTGGTAGGGTGGATTTTAGCTAGTAATCATAATGAGCAAACTACTTAAAGATAGAATGACATTATAGAAACTGCTGTGTATGATGCCATAAAAAGACTTGGGAAGATCAACCCACTCTTCTCCTTTCTCACTCTGTCTCTTTGTCTGCATTCCTATACACGTAGATAACAATATCAAATGGTCTACCTGTCTATGGAACATTGTTTTGGGAGAAATCTATGGGACAAAACTTAGCAGGCTACTTTTGATATGTTTGATCTTTTACACCACCTTCTTCATAAACAGCAGAAATTATTTGGTGTTTTTTGCATTTGAGTCACATTTTTGCCTTTTTTTATACTAAAAAAGCATAAGATACTAAAAATGTTGTTCATTATTCTTCATCTTCAAGAAAAGATTTTTTTTAAAAACATCAAATTTGACAATCAAAACAAAAAAATGTATGCCGATATAACAGCTGTTAGAATATAATCAGAAGTGACCTTTTTGAAAGTATTTAAAACTAAATTCTATTAATGCCATCTAGTGGTATAAACAGAACAAAGTTTAACCCTACCCAATGATTATTTTTGTCAAGTGAAATCATGGATTTATTAAAGTATGTGGGTGTAGGTTTATACGAATTTGCATGGAAGAATTCAAAGTCATCTTTCCCTAGACTGGTTACCCACCAAGGTGAGAAAACCCAGTTTGCCCAACTATTTCACTGATAGTACAAGGAGAGGACATTGATATAAAGTCAATGCAAACAGCTCACTGATTTCATTTTCCATGGAGATAACCATTATGCTGACTGCATATACAACCAAATGATAATCTCTTAAATAATAAAAAATCTAAAAATTATATGAGATTCACTACTTAAGCTTAACAGAAATGTTCTATCTTAGAAACAAATTGTGATCAGTTAACTATTTTAACTGATAACATATTAGAGAAAGAATGCTGTTCAAAGGACCCTTGAAGATAAAACATTTTGTACAAAAACAGATGTCATTTTTTTTTATTATTTAAAGTCATGAACTTAACATCAAAGATGGAATCAGAACCTTAAGAACAATGATTGCAAATAGGTACCTATAAAATGGAAAAAAATGAGGGATGAAATATGGTAAATGTTTAATGATATTCAAATCATTGTGGTGGATAATCTAAGATATTCAATTCCTCATGTCTTCAATATTCTCAAAAATGATTTCTAGGATTTCTTTCTCAACACAATCTCTGTCTTTAATTCATAGCAAATTCAAATTATTTCTCATTATCTTGTTTTTTACAGGATTATCTAAATTGCTATTTTGGTATAATTAATAAGCATTATTTTGCCATTTTTTCCTTAAGTTTCACTGTTTTAGAAAATTAACAACTCTGGCACCAATCTTGTCTGGAAAATTCAGTCTTCTGACATCTGTCTGGTCTGGAAAATTTTCTCCTCTGGAACCTGTCTGGTCTGAAAAATTCACTCCTCTGGCACCTGTCTGGTTAGGAAAATTCACTCTTCTAGCATCTGTCTGGTCTGGAAAATTCACTCCTCTGACACC
>OY757908.1:90747552-90750052 GCA_963585895.1 Sepioteuthis lessoniana
CTATTTCACACATACACATGCACACACAAACACATTCAGTCATAAGCACACATACAGACACATGGATGCATGCATGTACAGATGAATGAAGCAAATGTATGAATGAATGGAGGTCTATTTCAGATATGTTCCTTCTTTGGAGAAGATGGTGGGTGATGATTACTACTACTATCATTACTATAATGGTTGCAGCTGCTACTAGGGGCCCTACCTTCCCTTCCAGCTTTAGTAGTTGTATTAATCATTATTATTATTATTATTATTATTATTATTATTTTTACAATCTGTATATATCCCTGTAGTTTACAATGACTATAACCTTAATTTTGGGGCTTCAGACTTGTGAGGGAGGAGTAATGAATGAATGACATTTATAGTGAAGGTTGGATCCCTTTTTCTCCCATTCAAGCATAAGGACCCATTCTTAGGCTTGTTCATTACATTTCAAGGGTGGGTAGTAAGGGATAAAAATATGAAGAGAATTAATGATAATAATAATAATAATAATAATAATAATAATAATAACAACAACAACAACATTATTTATCAGTATACTAAAGAAAACATGATAGATATCTTAAAAACTTGATTTTTCTCAATCTCCAAGAATATTGTTATTAGATATTATGAGGATAATTTTTAAAAAATCTTTTATAGATTAATAATAAAAAAGAAAAATGCGATCTATCTCTTTCACACACACACACACACACACACACACACACACACACACACACAATCATATAAGATCAAGATCAAGATAAATAAATTGAGGAAGCTAATGAAAGAAATTAGAAATAGGGAGGTTGTTGGTCGTCAGCCC
Source organism: Sepioteuthis lessoniana (assembly GCA_963585895.1). Taxonomy (NCBI): domain Eukaryota; kingdom Metazoa; phylum Mollusca; class Cephalopoda; order Myopsida; family Loliginidae; genus Sepioteuthis; species Sepioteuthis lessoniana. Next base: position 90,748,376 of record OY757908.1, read on the forward strand.
AAGAATTACAATTATAAATAAAGAAATAAAGAATGAAAAAAATTTTTTTTTAAAAACAAATAAATCCCCCCTCCAAAAAAAACATGCATTTAATATGAATGCAAGCAACTTGCACGTTTGGGGCTGCATTCTCCCGTTTCACCTCCTCCTCCTCCCCCCCCTCCTCCTCCTCATCATCATCATCATCGCCGCCAGAACCAAACTCCTCAATTCCCTCCGCCTTCGCTTTTTCTGTTAACTCCTCCTCAACCACTTCCTCCGATTCCTGGTTTTTCGACTCCTCCTCCTCCTTCTCCCCTCCTCCTTTTCCACTGCTCCACGTCTTCGTTCACCTCCTACTCTCTAACACACACGCACACACACGCACACATTCATATGCAGACATGCACACACACACACACACACACACACACACACACACTCACACGCACACGCACACGCACACACAAGCACCGACTCAACGACATCCAACCGAATGCAGCAGCAGCAGCAGCTTGCTTGCTTTCCTTTCCTTTTTGAACTCTTATGGAAGGGTGTTCTCGTCCCGCACACCACGGACTACAGTGGATTTAACAACACAGGTGAGTATTTATTTCGAAATGCCTCTTTTTTGTTTGTTATAGTTATTTATTCTTGGACTACCTCTTGACATCTTTATGCATACATTAAGAAAATAGGGATGATGAACATTTCCTTTTGCTTTGCTTTTTTTCTTTACTGAGTGAATGAAATGGGTCTACTTCCCAGCCCTCACCACCATAACTCCCGTCTCCACCCCTTGCGCCCGTATGCATGCATAAAAATCTGTGTGTGTTTGCGTGCGTGCGTGCGTGTGTGTGTGTGTGTGTGTGTGTGCGTGAAATTTTTTTGCTAGGTTTGTTCAAAAAAATTTTTTTTTAAATGAAATCTATCTCACTCCCTTGTCTATCAATCTGATAAATGATAATAGATCTTTCTGCCCCTCCACCTTCATTTACATCAAATCGTTTTTAGACCTTGCATTTCTCTCTGCGATCCAATTTCTCCCAGTGAAAAAATGCACGTACGCACTATATACATTGAATTGTCAACAGAAGCAGAAAATCTATTTATTTATTTTTCGTTTTGTTTTTAGTTTGTTGTTGTTGTTGTTATTGTTGTTTTTTGTTGTTGTTTTTTTACACAGATAAACACAATCACCTGCTTCATAGACACATGCATATGCACACCTGCTGATAGATAGATAGATAGATAGATAGATAGATAGATAGATAGATTGAATGAATAATGTCATGTGAGTTAAGCCTCACTATTCATTTCTCTGTGTCATGTTTTCTTCAAGGTAATATTTTGATTGCAGATAGAATGGAATATTTTCGTTCAGTTTTCTTAAGTCGTTTTATGAAGATGCTTTTCACACACACACACACACACACACACACACACACACACACACACACACACACACACACACACACACACACACACACACACACATCACATGAGGTAAACACTGATACAGACTTAAAAAAATACACTTGTTGTTAATGTTGATCATCTGATTTTTCTACCTGGATGAAGAAGTCGAAGAACAGTTTCAATCACCTTCCCTGGAGATGAGGATGATGACTGGCTTAAAAAAAGAAAGAAAGTTAATTCTACTAATTGCCAACATTAACAATCTAGTTATCTGTTTTC
>OY757908.1:90752552-90782989 GCA_963585895.1 Sepioteuthis lessoniana
TCAGTTGGTGAGTGAAATCCTAATTTGGTGCAAAAATATTCCCCTTCAATGGATGTCTTTGGTATTTGTGATGGTTTTGTAGGAATTGTTGATAGTTTTCTTTTGGGGAATTAATTTTGCATTTCGTACCAAACGTAACGTTTGGGAACTATGATATTTCACACACACACACGCACACACACACGTATATATATATATATATATATATATATATATATATATATATATATATATATATATTAATTTATAAATAAATATATCGCAAAAAAGTAGGGTAAAATCGTTCGTTGCAATTGACAACTATAATCAGTCGTCACTGTAGAATGTATATATATATATATATATATATATATATATATATATATATATATATATATATATATATGTATATATATATATATATATATATATATATATATATATATATATATATAATAAAGGTCACGTATTTTAGATCAAACCGTTTTTGGTATCTTGGGTTTATGATTCAATTTTTTTACATCCTCTTTTTACCACGAACTAATAAACGAATTAGAATTAAATCTTAGCACGACAGAAAGAGAAGGAAAATGTATTTGTATTACCACCAAAACATCGTATTTATTTTCATCGTTTTTCGATTTGATTAGATATCAAAACAATGTCTTGAAATTAAATAAATAACCTTGAATTTAAATTTCATATAAGTCATTGTCATCATATGAAGAAATCGTTTAATTCGTTTATTTAAAAGAAAAAAATCAGTAAAGTCAGCCAACTAACCTATTTTATGATGCATTTCTAAAAAGGAAGAATATTTGAAAAAGAAAAAGAAAAATTTGGACCACTGGATATGGATGGTTGATTTTCACGGAAAACTATAAAACCTTTTGAAATTTATCGTCTGCTGTCACCTCGTAAACAAACAAATAAACAAAAAGAAAAAAAGGGCGACATAATCTTTCAATTCATCTTTTAAATGCTGATATACATACATTCGTAAACATTTATATATCGAATATGTGGATGGTACCCTTTTTTAAATTAAAGAAACCAATAAAATTTACTGATGCGATATGGCACTATGGAAATCGAAGGCTCCTGGAGGTCTAGAATTTCTACATATCTTCTTTTCGTTTACCTCCGGCCTTGGAGTCTGTTAATGAATGAGCAAATAGTACATAAGTGCCAAGCAAACTATATACACAACGAGAGAGAGAGAGAGAGAGAGAGAGAGAGAGAGAGAGAGAGAGAGAGAGAGAGAGAGAGAGAGAGAGAGAAATGAAAACAGAGACGTATAATAAAACAGAAATAAAACTATATGTAATATTTTTTTTAAAGAAAAGGAGTAGAGTGCTTTTAGTCGTATCAGGGAATAATTTCCACCATCATCAGCTACAACTGTATGATTACCTCATCTAAAAATTAATCTGATCTGGTTCGTTATGGGCCCACATTAAAAAAAATGAAAGAAAAAAATGTTGCAATGTTGCATCTACCAGGGAAAATATACACAAGTGTTAACTTTTTAAAAACGTTATTTATAACCGTTCCTTACGAAAGAAATGTGTGCGTGTGCATGTATATATATATATATATATGTGTGTGTGTGTGTGTGTGTGTGTGTGTGTGTGTGTGAGAGAGAGAGAGAGAGAGAGAGAGAGAGAGAGAGAGAGAGAGATCAGTTGGTTTTCTTTCATTCTGATTTCTTTTTGATTTCAGAAATAGATGTTTTGTTTACACTATCAACATTTTTTTACAAAAAAAGTATTTGTCGCAGGTGGCTATAATAATCTATATCTGTTTTATGCCACTGCGTTCTTAAAACGATAACACTAACGTGATGATATATTGGCTTCAAACTTCACACAGGTATCCAGTTTAATTCTAGGTTCTAACGTAGTAGTAGCAAGCACCAGCAGTGAGGTCCTTCCTTCTCTCCTTCATTCCCTTAGCCTTTCTCATTCACTCTCTCTCTCTCTCTTCTTATGCTCGGTCACTTACTTTCTCTCTCTCTCTCTCTCTCTCTCTCTCTTTCTCTCTCTCTTTTAGCATAAGAAGAGAGAGAGAGAGAGAAAGTAAGTGACCGAGTGAGTGAGTGAGTGAGTGAGTGAATGTATGAGAGAGAAACAGATTTGTTAGGGAGTGCATTGATATAACTCTAAAGGTAATGAAACCTATAGAATTGATCTTTCAACTAAAGAATAACGATTTCGACAAAATCTTTGTCTTCTTTAATTTCATTTGAATTTAAATCCATAACAATTTCTTTATTTTTGGCGGTGGCGAAGGAATGGGGATGCATTGTTGTTGTTGCTGCTGCTGCTGCTGCTGATAAAGCTACAACTACTATACTACTACTGGTATGAACGACTTGTTATACTTTCAGTTTCACTTTCCCTATCCATGAACTGTGTCAGTGTTACTGTTAATATATGTATATATAAATAACAAGTATCTACATAAATATATTTATCGTTTACCTTACATAGCTATATAAATATGAATTGTGTACTTAAACTAAATGCATATATAAATACGTGTGTGTATATATATTTTATTAGTGTTCTGAAAAATATTACAACGGTATTTACATCTTGCTGAGGAGCGGAAGAAAAAGCTGGTACCAGTAAAAATGTACAGTAAAAAAAAGCTCTGATGTAGTACCAGGGCTTCCAGGAATCGAGCTGTGTGCGTGTGCGTGCATCTCTCTCTCTCTCTCTCTCTCTCTCTCTTTCTGTCAGTCTGTCAGTCGGTCTGTCTGTCTCTCTCTTTCTTTATCTCTCTCTAACTATTCCTATCTGTTCTCACCTCTGTCCTCTAGTGATATTGTCTTTTCTACAGGCAGAGAGTTATTTAATGTAATTTATCACCAATTGACAGGGCTTTTTGGTGGTGCCACTTGGCCTGAGGAGGCTAAATAATGCGGGCAGGGATGAGGGTACATAACTTGAGAGAGAGAGAGAGAGAGAGAGAGAGAGAAAGAGAGAGAGAGAAGCGTAATAACAACAGTCCTTTCACCATCAAAGTGTAGTGTGTGTGTATGGCTGCTTCGATCTCATAGACAGCGATCCATCTAGCCTACTTCAGTCTCTCTCTGTTCTGTTCTAGCACAATGTACACTGGAACACAAGAAGTAGAAGAAGGGATGTCAATTATTATCAGATGTTCTTTCTCACTCTCTTTCTCTGTTTCTCATTCTTTATATATATATATATATATATATATATATTTCTTCTGTCCCCTTACTCTTATCTCCACCCACCACTGTTGATATGTGGCCTTGGCACATTATCACACTCAATAATGTCAGAATCATTGTTGTTATCTATATATCTCTTGCATTGCACTTGTTTCTTGCATTTTATTGTTGCTTTTGATTAACTCAGCTAAGCAACTAATCCTGACCAATATATATATATATATATATATATATATATATATATACATTGCATTTTAATTGCTAGAAAGATGTAGGTTTAGGAATCAAGACAAGAATATGAACACTGTCAATCAATCATTGAGAGAATTACTGACTGCTACTACTACTTCATAAAAAATAAACAAATAAGAAAAAAGATTTTTAAAAATTAACTTTCAGTTTCACTTTCCCTATCCATAAGCTGTGTCAGTGTAGCTGTTAATATATGTATATATAAATAACAAGTATCTACATAAATATATTTATCATTATGTTACATATGTACATAGATATGAAGAAGCATCAAACATCTTGGCATTCAGTGTTCAGTCATAAAATGTCAGCTGAGCAAAATCAAGCATTCATGCAGATACAAGGGTCTTTTTAAAAAAAAAAACGAAAAAAAAACAAAAGGAAAAAGAAGTCATCAGTGACCTTCACTGGTTTATTTTATTTTAACTGATCTAAATTTTACATGTTTAATTGTAGGCTTATTCCTGTATGAGTGTGTGTGTGTGTGTGTGTGTGTGTGTGTGCATTTGTGTATGTGTGTTTGTATCTGTGCGTGTGTAGAATTGTATGCACAGTCAGACAGACAGTCAGACAGACAGACACACACACACACACACACACGCACACACACACACACACACACACACACACACACACACACACACACATCTATCTATTTATCCATCTATTGAAATATAGATATAGATGTATATTTAGATATATGTTGAGATATATAAGATACAATATATACCCAAAATAAGGAGTAATACAAAAGAAGAAACAAAAAAACAGCAATCATTGTAGACTATAAATATAGAACAATTTGATAGGTTTATTAAGTAAATTAGTAGATGTAGGGAAATTTTGAAAACATGTTTTCATAATTATTTTGGTTTTTGGTTTTTATTTGAATAGAAACAATGTTCTTTTGGTTTTTCAGTTCATATATATATGTAAATACGAAATAAGAAGTGACAATCTGAATGTCTATTCTATTTTGCATTCCATAAATGCTTTTTAGTTTGCTATTCATTTATCTATATAATAACATTTCTAGATGTTGAATAAGATATAAATCCATTTATACATTCTCTTCAAAGTATGCTGTCCCAGAAGCACAAAGAATAAAGCAATATTTACAAAGTATATCTTAGTCTCACACAAGGTTAGATATGTTGGGTACCAAAAGAGGGATCAATTTTATATTAGCTGTAATAAATTGTTAACCATTAGCCACTGTAATACACCTCAGCAAGGAGGAGTATTTTTACTTTCAGTTTAACTTGATAAATAAAGCATATCTGCTTTGCATATGAACATTCGCAGTTTGTACATTAAAGAGCAACTTTCTACCACAACTTCAAGCCATTTTGAAAATAAATATCTTAAAAGGAAGAAATCTGTAAATATATATATATATATATATATACCTACAGAGTCAGAAGTAATCTACCTTGGTTTCACCTAACTGGATCATCAGGATAAATTCTGACTTGAAAGGGTTGGGTCAATTGTATTTTATTGATTAAAAAGTCCCCCAAAAGTATTAAAAAATTACCACTCTTATGTTTACCTTAACGTATTCTGTTGGTGTTTTTTTCTTTTGACTAGATATTACACTATTGGTTGATTATTTTCTAGCAGTATGAATATCTTTTCTTTTTTTATGGACTTCTTTCCCTGATATCAGTTAGTATATCTTTTATTTACAAATTGTATCATCCATTTTTTTTCACCCTGTCAGAATCATAGAATTGGTATAAAACAAATATATATATATATATACATATATATATATATATATATATATATATATATATATATATATATATATATATACGTAAAATCACAGTAAAAAAGAACATTTCAACTGATTCTGATATTTTATGAGAGAAAAAAATGCTCAAAAACTGATACAGAAAATGACATTTATAAATTAGCCTTGCATTAGATGCATACATATGTGCATATGGCATGCAACCAAGAGAATTTGTTTATGCATGCATACAAGTGTGTATCATATTTGTATGCATTCATGAATTAGTTTGTGTGTGTGTGTGTGTGTGTGTGTGTGTGTGTGTGTGTGTGTGTGTGTGTGTGTGTATGTGTGTGTATGTGTGTGTGTGTGTGTGTGCATATAGAACCCTACTCTGCAGAGGACCAATTGTACCCGATGCAAACAAACATGGCACACAATCTAACTTCCTCTTTTTCTCTCCCTACAATGCTATGTGGATGCATTTTGCAGATATTTGGGGGTAGGATGGAGGTGGTGGTGGGGTGGTGGTGGTGTATGGGCTGGGAAGTTATGCTGTGTGTTCATTTCTAAAATCTTTGAAGAAGCCCCCAACAATTCATCCAAGCAAGCAAGCAAGCAAAATCGACGACAGGCTGATTTGCAGACCGATTTCCCTTGCCGTTGTCACAGCTCTGGTATTCTGAAGTTACCGCCATACTCAGATGGAATAAGGGAATGAGGTGTGGGGGTGGGATGGGGGGAGGGGCTGGAGAAGAGGAGAACAATTCTTCTTCCATATTATTTTTATTAAATAGCAACATAATGGACATTACAAGAAGATTTTTTGAGTTTTAGAAAGGGTTTCAGTTTTTGAAAATATTTCCTTTGTTGTTGTCATAAAGATTTGAAAGCATTGTTTTAAAATTGAAGAAAAGGAGACTTGTATTTCTATTGATAATTTAAAAAATATTTTCCAATGTAATGGTGGCTGGGTTTAAAAACCCTTGTGACCCCATTCTAGAATTAAATGAATTATCACATCAAAAAAGATGGTTGCAGTGTTGCTTCCAATATTCATTTCTTATATAGAGTTATTCAGATTTGTTAAAATTATTGTGATCTTTCAATTATTGTTAACTTTTTGGTGTGATTACCTCCTTATTTCTCAATCTATGTACAATTGATTCATTTTATGTACTCACTTCTAACTGAATACTTGCAATTAATTGTCCTGATTATCTACAAAATACTTATCTATCCCTCCCATTCTTAATTTTTTAAAAATTTTTTCTTCAATGTATTTTTGCATCCCCCACCACTTAACCAACTCTCTTTCTTATATATATATATATATACATATATATATATATATATATATATATATAATAAATTACAGCTAACAATTTTGGAGGCTTTGTTGATTACAAAACTCAAAGCTCTGTATGTAGCAACAATTCTACACACTGATTCTATTCATTAGTCTTTTAGAACCAAGGGAAGCCAATTTTACCCATGACAACTCTGTAGTGGCACGGTAACTCTTTTTTTTTTCATGACACTGTCACCAGTCACCTCCCGAATTTTAAATTCCTTACATGAGTTACAGATAAAATTCTCTGATGAGGTGTAACTGAAAATAAAAGCTACCTTTTTAAGAATTTTTTAATATTTTAAAACATTTTAAAAATATCCTCGTCATGAGTTCGTTACTAAAAGCTATATTCATACACACACACACACACATATATATATATATATATATATATATATATATATATATATATATATATAGGGTTTGATCTGTACATCTGCAGACTGACATCATCTAAATTAATTTTAATTAAAGATTTTCATGAAATAATGTTCAATGACTGTGCTTAATCAAGAAGCATTTAATTAAGTGAATAAACAAAGGATATCATGTGGAAAAATAATAAGGAGGTGCCCGTGGTGTAATTGTTATCGTCGTAGGAAATGGACACTGCGACACGAGTTCAAATCTTGGACGAGAATGATTTCATTTCACATAGCACTAATACCCTTGGGAAAGGTATGAATCCAATTATTCTCCCTCCAGCTATGGGTAAATAGTAGGACAGACTGGGTTCTTCAGCCTTGGTGAGGCAACTAGTCTAGGAGAAGGAAAACTCTGAATTGAAACCTGTTAAACTCCGCTTAAAAATTGATTTTGTGTCATATCCTGCCCGAGCGGAGGGGTTGGGTAAATAGGATCATGTTGAAAAATAAATATTTGTTCTGAAAAATATATGCTTTTTTTTCATCTTTAGGGGTTGGGTAAATAGGATCATGTTGAAAAATAAATATTTGTTCTGAAAAATATATGCTTTTTTTTCATCTTTAGGTTCTTGATAAACATATATATATATATATATATATATATAGTGAGAGAGAGGGAGGAAGAAAGAGCAATAGTTAATAACCATGTTATGATGCTTATGAATTAGTGGCCTTGTGTCAGATTGAGCTAAGAAGAGTAAGCATATGTATATATACACCCATATGTGTGTGTGTGTGAGCATACATACATTCACAGGGAAATAATTTCATACAGCTACAACTGTGATGATAATACCAATGCTTCTGGGAAAGATTTTATCAAATGATAACATTAGGGGTCAGGTATATGTGGGCATATCTTTAACCCTCTCATTATAAACAAAGCAGCATAAGGTCCCGATGACATGCAAAACTCACTTGCTAACTATTACTCTTTGCTAGATACCTATATGTAACACAACTCAACAATAATGAGTTACCCAGTGAGACTCAAATTCCCTAACTACTGCTTGATAGCCATTGCTTCTCACCATATATATTTCTTTGTTACACAAATTTATACTTCTATTCTCTCAAGTATTTTTCCTTTTGAAAGATGGATATTAGGATTCGTCTTTCTTTCAGTTTAAGGTAATTTTGATTAACAAACTGCAATTCGGATAAGAAATTTGTTAACTATGAACAGCTTAAGGAACAGAAAATGCTATCAATAAATCTAAATGTTTTAACTGATATGCCACGTTTTTTCTTATTTTAATAGTTTTCTTAAAATACAAGGAATCAAGCTAAGAGCAACATTGTTTTTTTACACGTTAAAGAGTAAATTGGTCAATGTATAAAATATTACTCCATTTACTAAGCTTACTTTTGTCTGGCACAAGACCAAATGCGTGCAAAATTCAGTGAAGGTTTCTACACGATAATAGTCTACAAGAGAAAATCACTAACTATTATCAATTGTAAGGTGCTACTTTACTAACCTTAGTGTGGGACAAGATTACAGTTGTAATAGTCTAACCAGCTAATTTGCATATCATTAGTCCATAGTCCTTAGTTAACCTCGGTTTGATATGGTGATAGACTACAAGTGTAGAGCACCCAGTAAGGATCATATTCACTATACAAGCAAAGTGGTTTGTGAGACAAGCTTGCTAATCATTCAAATAAGGCAATCACCTAACTTCATTATTATATGACCTAAATTTGTTATTTTTTAAATTATTTTCTTTTATATTGGAAATTATTTTGTTGTTGTTTCTTTACAATCAGTGAGTTTTATGGATGTTAAAAAGAGTAAGATTTTAATGAGTTCCCAAGAAAATAGATTAATTACTAAAGTATATTTTTACTAAAGATTTATTTATGAATGAAATCAAGTAGTATTAATGTGAGTGTGTGCATTTATTGGATGCATCCAGGGATTGCAAAGAAAAAAATGATGGAAAGATTATATTTTTTATGTTTTTTAAAATAAAATATCTTAAAACCAAGCCATACCTGAGGGATCATCTTCAAAACATGTTCTTTATTTGTCAATGGATTTTTTTATGTGAAAGTGGTGGTGGGTGTGTTATCAAATGCTGTACCAGTTGCTACTCAGAAAGAACACACATACATTCATACATACATATGAGTAAATTAAAAAAAAAACTGAATGGAGAATTCAAGTAGAAGAGTATTAGACTGTTGATTAAAAAAATAAACTCATTTATCAAAAGTAGGTCTTGTAAGTCAACTCTATTTAAGAGACATCAAAAAAGGGAAAAAATGTTTTTCCTGTAATTAAGTGTTTTAATTCTAAATGAACTAATGATATGAATCTATTGCTGTTACCATATTTACCCCTCTTTTGCATGTGCGTATATATATATATATATATATATATATATATATATATATATATATTTCAATTGTAAATATATATATATATATATATATATATATATGTATATATATATATATATATATATATATATGTATGTATATATATATATATATATATATATATATATATATATGTATATATATATATATATGTATATATATATATATGTATATGGTAGGAATAATTGGGCAACCAGTGATATTATATTGTTATTGATTGCCCCTTTACTTCTGTCCAGGCCTGTATTGTTAATTACCTTCAACAATGACTAACAATAAAAAAAGTAACATTCTTAAGCTTTTGGAGCATAATAACAGTTAAGTAAGTAGATAGGCTGAAAAGTTCAGAGGCTGAAAAGTTCATATGATGACATCCTATTTGCTGCTGATGACTTTCTTGACCAATGGGACTCAAGCACTGCAACACCAATGGAAGAAGTCAGTGAACTGCAAAAGAGATCATGCTGAAAAATCTTGATGAGCCTATGATCTTTTCAGCTGACCCACATGGAAATGAAACTTCTTGATCTAAAATGTCTAGAATTATAATCTGTGTTTTTGTACAGGAACAGGAAGGTTAAGCAAAAATTGGATAAATTATTCCTCATGTTTGGTTCTTTAGCAAATTATGAAGGATTGCTGCCTCAACATAAATCATATATATATATATGCATGTTTGGTGAGTAAAAAGTGTTCATTTTTACTTACAAAACTTCTTAATATACTTGTACATCATTATGAATAAATTAAAACTGATTAAGATTAATCTTAATTTTCAGTGTAATGAAATGAATGGGGCGTTTTTAACTCAGTTTTTAAATAAAGAGAATTATTACTATAGCAATTTTAGCAAACCAAAATGTTTGTGACCAAAATTGTCCCTTTATGATTATATTGTTTTTTACTGTCACCTTCTTCTATTGTGTGTATGTATATGTGTGATACAAAATTCATGAAGGATAGAGATTTCATCTGTAGCAAGCTGCTAATCAGTTTTAGTTATCACACTATTAAAATGATATATATGAAATAGATCAAGCTTTATATATGCTAAACAAGGATAAAATAACTGCATTTTTAAAAATATTTGTCTGTATAAGATCTGGCATCAAGATAAGCCATGATAGCTTTTAACAATCCTTTAAGTATATCTATAGAAATATGCGTATATTCATGTAAATGTTTATTCATTCTTATGCATAAGGATGTCACTTACATAATAAGCTTATAAGCTTACAAAAATAAATTGACAAACATTTCTGAAGGTGTATTTAAAAAAAAAATGAAGCATTTAAATTAATGGCCAATAAAATGTTATGACATTAAAGATGTTTTTTAAAATCGATTATCAATAAGAAAAAAATGCTTCTTTTTAATTGTCTATCCTCTTATGACCTATATTTTTAAAAAATGACAAATTCTTTAACTTTTCTAATGGCAAGGGTCTTATAAATAAACAAATTTCTTCAATATCTATTCTATAGAATTCTGAAAATTTTACAGAATTCCAGCAAAAAGTACTACAGTTACAAGCCCCTTGGAATAGGGGTTGCACCCCCCATTCAGTTGTCCCCCACACCAAATGTGATATGGACTAAATTTTTGTGTCGTAATTCTTAAAACATAAACCATTTTCACTCATCCCGCTTCCATTTTTATTCCCAATTCCCCATTTTTACTTGCATTCTCATATGGGGCTTGGTGGATATCTCCCTTCTGGCAAGATGCCTGCACAACTGTGGCTTCATATACGTATTTATTTTATACATGTTTATATATGTATTTATTAGATTCAGCAGTGTCTGGCACAAGGACACAACTCCAGGACACATAGAAATGATTGAACTCTGGATTGACCTATAAAACTAGCTCATTAACCAATCAGTACTCCATAGTGAAGTACCAGAGGTAGTGACTAAACATAGCCTAGTCTGGTACCAATAAATATCAAGCTGATTTCAATACAAATGGCATATAAGACTAGCTTGTTAACTAATGCTCCCAGGCAAAGTGTATGTATTGATATATATCTATATTTACATATACAAATGCATGTCTGAATAAGAATAGATATTTCTCAATGTATAAATATTTACTGAATTTAGCTTTGTTTGACAAAAGGCTACAAGTGTGGAGTATTCAGGGAGGATCAAGCTTACTTCAGTGCTAAATGAACAATTTACTGGATTGCTATCACTTCAGTTGAGGTTCTTTTATTCAACTATGTTTGATTTGGTGTGAAACATTCAACAAAACTTGAACCATCATTTTAAATATATTCATTAAACTAAACTATTCAATTGTGGTTCACCCAGTGAGGATCAAACTCAATATTTAATAAAAATGTTTTTTTCAAGTGGTTTGCAGACACTAGTCTACAGTAAGATTATTATTATTATTATGTGTTAATGTATAATATTTTAAAAGATCATGTGTATGTACATATTTGAAGTTTTGTGAGTATAGAGATAGATGCAAACCAACATGTAAGAATGAACAAAAAATGCCTCTGTCTCATAATAGTTGGTACATTTAGAGGATTAGGTATATATTCAGATATAACAACTATTAGTTTAATATATATATATGTGTGTGTGTGTAGAATGGTATGCACACACACATTTATATGCTTAAATTATTCTTAAAATACAATTACTCAAAGCAAGTGTCATTCTGAAAGTAATACATAAGAAAAAAAACAAAAAAATCATCTGTAAGAAAGAGAATAATTATTGCTCTCTCTCTCTCTCTCTCTCTCTCTCTCTCTCTCTCTCTCTCTTTCTGAATTTCATAGTTGTCTTTCCAATTTCACTTAAGTAGATGCTGAATTTGAAAGTGAATATCACTGTAGGAAAAATAAAGCATTTCTCATGATGAACACTGTTGACAATTCTTTAAATGTATTGATTTTCAAAAGATTTTAGCTCAGTACCCTTTCCATTCTTTCCATTTCTATTTTCCCTGCATCATCTTCTATAGCATCATATTGGCATGAATCTTTCTCTTTCTTTCCTTCATGGTACAGATTTTACAAGCATTCAAAAACTCTATATAGAGTTAAAGTTTCTTCCAACTAAATATTACTACACTCTTATCTTTCCTTTTTATTTATTTACCCTGCTGATTTTCTGTATGCTTTAGTTTATAAGGCTCAATGAATTTTATGCTTTGGGGGTCAAGCAAACTCTTACTACTGTGTAATGAGTTTTATCCTCACCGGGTGCCTTAGTATTGAAACCTTGTATCAAGCTAAGCTAACTAACTATAAGATAATCTATAAATTTTCTAAATAATTGATATTTCTTTGTCACTGACTCTATACTTGAAGTATCTATTATATACTGTTTATATATAATATAGTTAATAGTAGCTCACCTGATAATTTGTTTTATCTCTTACTCTCTTTTAATACTGTGTTTATTTGCTCTATAGTAAATGTATCAATTTTAATTGCGCACATATATATATATATATATATATATATATACTAGGGTGCATCAAATGCTTAACTTTTTCAAAATTTTCAAAGGATTAATTTGTCCCCAATTTAGTTTTCTTACATTTGTATAAATACGGTTTCATACAAAAAATTGTGGAATTTTGCTTACTTTTAGCATCGCCACCTTGTCATTTTATGTTTATTATATTATGCCATATATAATTTTTTTTGTCATATTTAGGAGAATAAAAGAAAAACTAAATAGAAATTTGTAATTGGTTCATTTTAAAACTTTTTAGATAGATAAATGCATGTAGTTTATAAGCCTGTATCAAAATTCATAAATACATGATGCACTATAATTTTAAATGTTATAAAAAAACATGGATTTCTACTAAAAATGGTTCTTGATACTTCTGTGCTTAACACTTAGCATTATAAGGTACGTATCAAGGGTAAAGTGGAGCAATCCAGGGAAAGGAGTAGTGCTCTCCCCTACAGCTTGGTGTAGTAGCTTTTGAAAAGGGAGCCTTCAGGTTGCCCTCAACTATGGTCTCCAACAACTATATACATTATACAGGTAAAGCTGTAATAATTTTCTAGAAGAACATGTGTGAAGAGTTGTAATTATTTATATCATCATATCAATAAAATATCGATAAAAAAGATTATATCAGTAAATAGCTAAACTATAAAACATGATATCATACCTATTTTGCCAAAAATTATATCCTGAAAAAATGACTTTTGATGTAAATTTATATGTTGAGAGATATTAATATTGAATTGTAATGTGGTTGTATAAAGCAATCTTCCATTTTTGGAAATAAATATTTATTTCATACAACAAACAAAATAAAATTGGGGACAGGGCACACTTTTCATGTCAGGACATTTGATGGACCCTGATATATATATATATATATATATATATATATATATATATATATACATATATATATATATATATATATATATACAATAATATCCATAAAAAAGGATAATATTATTTATGTATGTATCTGTGTTACTGCTAATTTCTCTGCTATCTGTTTTATAAGAAACTGTGTTTTACTAATTTGAATTACGTGGTGCATTGAATATATTTCCAGACTTTTTTTGTACAGGCATTTAGAATTGTCGTAGACTCTTGAAAGTTCAGTATGTTATTGCTATACATCTTATGAGATGACTGACCAATTTTTATGATTTCACGTTCAAATGAATAGATACAGCAGCAATTGGAATACACCCTACTAAAGCCTGATTGTCACAGCTGGTGAATTTCAAAAATGCAATGAGGACACTTTAGAAGAATAATATGCAATAAAATTCTGTTTTAAACTTGGAAAAAATGCCACAGAAACGTATGGAATGCTTCAGACTGCTTTTTGACTATCTTGCATGAATCGAGTATCAGTTTTTGAGTGGCATAAGAGATTCAAGGAAGGCAGGGAGTCTGTGAGGGATGATGAGAGGTGTGGGAGGAGTAAGGAAGTCAATACACCAGAGTTGATTGACCAAAGGGTTAGGGTAAGGCTTAGGGTTCTGATGTTAAGGTTCAGAAGTTGTTGGAATGGTACAACAAGTGCATTGCAGCCGGAGGAGATTACTTCGAAGAGGACTAGAGTTTCATGTGCCCATAGGAAAAAAGTCTGGAAACTTATTTAATGATCCTCGTACTTGAAATTTCGAACAATTTAAAGTGGTGAACTTATTTTGAAAAGCAAAGTTCTGTACAAAACTTTAATTGTGAAATTAGTAAAAAATCTACTGGCTATTCTTTAAGGAAAGTAATTTTTATTTTAAATTGTCAATTGAGATTCAAAACAACGTCAATTGAGATTCAAATCAATGAAATTATTTTGGAAAGCAAAGTTTTATTAAAAAATTCTTATCTTTTTAAAAATCTGCTTTCTGTTCTTTATTTAAAAATATAGAAAAAGATTTATACTCACCCACACTAATACCCTTGGAAAAGGTATGAATCCAATCATTCTCCCTCTAGCTATGGGTAAATAGTAGGGTGGACTATGTTCTTCAGCCTTGGTGAGGCATCTAGTCTAAGAGAAGGAAAACTCTGAATTCAAACCTGTTAAACTCCGCTTAAAAATTGACCTTGTGTCATATTCTGCCCAAGCGGAGTGGTTGGTAAATATATATATACTCACCCACACTCCATGAGTCTGTCTGGCAGAGTAAAGTCCATTATTCCTTTCTGACTTACTGACCTTGAAGAAGGCCAATAACCTGCAATGGACCGAGAAAAAGACAACTGTGCCAGATGAAAAAATATATACACAGAAGAAGGCTCTCCCATCACAGAGAATATTTGAAGGTCTAGACTGTTCAAACAGGTGATTTTGTTTATAGTGCATATGTATGGCTGGCCACACTTTTTTAGATGAGCTGGTAACAGAAGAATAGTTCAAGTGTCCCACAGATTCTCCCAAACAATACTTCATGGATTCTGAATTCAGTGTTTGTCCTTCTCCCAGAACTGTTGTCCTACTAAAGCTAAAGATCCTAGTCTGTCTCACCATTGTAAAGAGAAGAGAAGGATTCATGTTTTACCCGAGGGAATTACCATAAAGGGAAACGCAAACAACCTCATCCAGGATTGGAACTTTCCTCATTACATTTATTTCCTGTGATAATAATCACAGTACCATGTGTAACATATATATATATATATACTATTCCTACCACACACACACACACACACACAAATATATATATATATATATATATATTGTGCCACAGATTCATCATAGTTGAACACTCATCAAATTTCCCAGCACTGTCTTGCACCATCTATCAATCTATATATATATATATATATAAGATGACTTACATGGTATAATGGTTAGTATGCTATGGTAACAAAACAATACTAGTGGATTCAATTCTCACTGGGTACCCATACTTCTGACCATATGCCAAAATTAGTAAGATTAATAAATGAATAACTTCGATATATTTATACACAGTTTATAAACTCTAGAACTTTGGAAGCTTTTTTGTACAAATTTTTTCCATTGTCTTGCTTGTAATTTTCATTGCCTTTTTTTTAATCAATGCAATTTTTCATACCCCTAGTATAGATTAGATTTTTAGAAGTATATGAAAGTACTGATCCTTCTATATAATAAAATGTTGCAATTGCATAGCAATTACGGTAAGAAGCATAGAGTAAAACTCTTCTTCTTCTTCTTCTTCTTCTTCTTCTTCTTCTTCTTCTTCTTCACTGTCTTTACTATTTCCTCTGTCTCACTTTCACTGTGTTTCCAATCCAATCACTGTTTAGAATATTCCATATATTTAAATCTTTATCATCCCATGATTTTCATTTGGGATTTTATGACTTGACAAATGTAGAACACAAGAAAGTGAATATTATATAGATAATACTTTCTTAATTTTTTTTTACTGCCACAATCAAATATTGTAGATTTTATGAGTATCTGTGCTTTGTCAATACCTACAAGTATATACACAAAGAAGACTGATCATGACAGACTTTTATGAAGAATAATGCTTTTGTTGGTCTTTTTCTGCTGGATTTTTTGTGCATTTTGCATCTTTTGTGTGCTATGGATTTTACAAGAATGTAAATAGCTGCATGATGGTAATGCTGAAGCAAAATTTGCTGTCTTCTGTTTTGCTCACTATTCTTAATGTCCTTATCATTAACTATTCATTATCGCAATACTTAAACAAAATTATCAACATAGCAGATTTTAGAAGTACACAAAAAATTTCAATGTAAAAATTGACATCTACTAAAAAAACAACAACAGTAAGATGGCATTTTTATTCTCTCTCTCTCTCTCTCTCTCTCTTTCTCTCTTTCTCTCTCTGTAGTTTCAGTGTATTTATGTATAGAGTACACTGATATAATTACCATTTGGTTATTGTATTTATATATATATATATATAGAGAGAGAGAGAGAATGAAAAAGATAGAGAATTAGACTCATTACTGGGTAATTGATCTGGAAGATCATCTTGCTATATACTGCAATATATATATATATATATATATAAAATTAACTTAAATCGCGAGTCGGAATTCTCCTACTAAAGTTTCACCTTATATATATATATATATATATATATATATATATATATGATATTAGATACCCAAAAAATTCATATTTTTGATAAATTCACAGTACCTTCTTTATAAATCAAATAAAACTTTGTTTTACCTTTTTAAGTATTTTACCTTTCATTTTTAAAAAAAAGGCATTATAATATGCCAAAGATGTTACATATTTTTTCTATCTTTCATTTTGGAATCAGTAAACTAAAATATGTATCTTAAAATTTCATGAATTTTTTAAAAAACTCCTCTGATATGATAGTTGTCAATACAATAAAAAGCATACATTTTTTAAAAATATAGTTAGTTAAAAATAAATGCTTTTAATGTCATCTTATGGCAAATGCAGAACAAACTATATATATTATTGTCATGGCTTGGTTTTGAAAATGAAGATTTAAGAGGCCATTTGATATCTGTTGCTGGCAGACAAGGCCTGGTAGAACCAGATGCATTCTACCATAGCAGCTGCACAATAATGTTTGACAACTGGAATAATTCTGGGTCTTTTTTTATTGTTTTTTTTTATTTGTCAGCTCTGGTTTTATGTTATCTTTTTTATAAAGGGAAGTTATCTGGAAGACTCTTTATCTTGCCATATCCTTCCTGTCAATTGTTTCTTTTATTCACAGGTGGATACAAGAGAAGATGATCTTTTTTTAAGGTTAGGAAGTCTTTATTCCTCTCCAATGGCACTCTGTTATGTTGGTCAATAGATAGTTCACAAAATTTAGGAGATAATGGTATTTCATCCTTGCCTATTGAAGATATATTTCACAGTATTGTTTCAATATTTGTGGCATTGAAAATATTCTTGAGGTATTCAGTGTTTGTAATGAAGTCCAATACCCGATGAAAACAATGCAGCGACATTCTTGATGGAAGGGTTTCAGTAAGTGTATGTCAGAGAATGACCCAGGATTTGGTATTGTAAAAGCCTGATGATTTTTTTATTGGTTATTTTTTTAATAGTTTTTCTTTATTTTTATAATATCAGTAAATCAATGCTATCATTACAGCATTTACATTACCGCAAATCACATCCCAGCAATTTTTTAAAAATGCATTTCAATTTGTTTTCTAAAAATTTCTAAGACATTTTCATCTTTTATTTTTACCATTTCTTCATTACAAAGAATTTGAGTATTCTACCTTTTTCTATGGGACTGATCACAGATTGGGTATGACAAGAGTAGCTTAATAGTCATAGTAATAGAAGTCATGAATATTTAGTCTTATCAGTAGTCATTTAAGTTTAATCATATTAGTAATGACAAAATTGTAATGTTTAGACATTAGCCAAACCTTTCAAACCTTGAATTGACAAACTTTCTTTCACATCCAATCATTTTCATAGGTTCTTCTCTCTTCTAGTGTCATTGTCATATAGTGCTTGTTTCAACATTTCCACCTTGCACACTGTACTTTTTAAAAATTGATTCATCATGTGTGACTTAACTTAATCACAGTCATTATTACTAAGTAGAAAGAATACATTAATCCTATTTGAAAATTATTGCTTCTGAATCGGATTCAATTATAAAAAGAAGAAACATATTGTATCACACACACACTCACTCTCACTCTCTCTCTCTCTCTCTCTCTCTCTCTCCCTCTCTCTCTCTCTCTCTTTCTTCACATACCCTAGGGACAAGACTCTTATATCATTAGGATGACTGATTGTTGCACAAATTGCTATGGAATGTTGGGCAATCTAGGTTTTACTTGATTTTCTCTAGACTCTAGTGTTTTTTTTTTTTTTAAATAGATCTTTTCAGGAATATCAAGTCTGTTAAATATATAGCCATTTAAAATATCTTAAGAAATGGTTATACAGCCTTGATGTAACTTGGCAACCAACCACAGGGGACCTTACTGTACATGTGTAAACAGGCATTCTTCTCTAAGAATAATTCATAAAATAAGTCCATCGGCTGTGAGTGTATGTATTGTGGGGTCACCATTATTGTAATGTCACAAGAAGGTTTTTTTTGATAAAACATTGAATCAACCAGGTTTGTCAGTTCCCTGTTCCCATTATAGTCTCAATTTGGCTCCCTGTAACTTTGACCATTCTCAAAAGCTAAAATTGGCATTAAAATGAAAAGGTTTCAGATCATGGTTGAGATTAAGGATTCTGGCAAATGTCATAAGTATGCAGATGCTATACCTGAAATTTGACTCTATTTTGAGAAGTGTAAGCAATGCTGAGATGAGTGTGTGATATCCCAGAGGAAGTAATTTAAAGGGGACTAAGATTCCATCACCCTTGGTTGGATATTTTTATTAGCATTAAATGGCTGAATCCTTCCCAGACTGATCTTATATTAATGTGAAATAATATTAAGCTAAAACTAAAATTATCTTTTTTTAAATTCCATTTACTGATAGCCTTTCTCTTGTTTTTCATTCTCTTCACCAACATTAGAAGATGATTTTTGCTCAAACTTAAGTTCTCTTTCAGAAGAATCAGATTTAACACATTTTCTTTTTAGAATTATTTTCCCCTACCCCTCTCTCTCTTTATTGCTATTTTCAATGCATCTGCTCAGACTACATTATGTTGACCACAATGTTTTCTAGTGTCAATTTCATAGTAAAAGTAGACAATATACCAACTGTTGATATGACTCTGTTTAAATGTCATTATTCCCAAGTCCACTCTGATCTGGAGTGATAATATCTGTTAGAGTGTCATCTATGAGTCAAATAGATCTGTTTAAAAATTATTCATATTCAACAGGTCTATGTACTGTAAAAATTTTCTAATGAAACAACTACACAAAAAAATGTAAAGATGAATGTACAATGAATGTGAGTCTTCTAATCTCTTGGTATGAATTACCCAATATCAGTTGACATGCAATTAAAATCAATCAAACTAGTTTTAGTTATTAATGAACAACAAAGGAAAAAAATGATTTTGTTTAGATTTAATAGTTGTTTAAATTGCTTAGATGAAGCATTTCATTGACTTTGATGAATGCTTCAGAAAATTAAAGATTATAATTTCTACAAGTGGATAGTAAACAATATATCATGGAGAAAACCAGATAATGAATCTATGATAAGATTTGAATTTCACCAGCTAATGGATATCTGGAGCCGAATTGACAAATTGTCTCTCACATCCAATTAACTCCTGGTATGAGTTCAAATTTTATTGGTTATAACATCTTAATTTCACAGAGATACGAGTTATTTCCCACTTTTCAACATCGAATGTAATAAGAAAAATAAATAAAGTGATAATAATAATAACCTGATTGTTTTGATGAAAATTTTCTTCTTGATGATTGAATCATGTTGTCATTTTTTAAATAAATTTTATTTATTTAGTGTGAAGTAGGCATGAAGAAAGATATTTTTATTCTCAAGATCACCTTAATTTCAACCGATGGCTTCAAATGACTTCTACCTTCTTTTGTGATAACCATCAATAAGGCACAAGGACACTCTCTCAAGATTGCTGGCCTCAACCAGACTTATCCCGGCTTTTTTATGATCAGCTCTGTGTTAGTTGTTCTAGGATTGGATCTCCAAAAATCATTTTCATATGGGCACCTAATATAGGAAGCATTAATGTTATGTACCCAGAAGTTCTGTCATACTCAGAGATTACACTATCTGTTTTAGTATTAGAATATTTCTTTCTGTAAAAGTCACTTTTTTATGAGTAGATAATACAAGTAATCTTTTTTTTTTTGCTTTGCAGTGCTCTATGTTAAGAGATATATTATTGTACATATTTAACTGTGTTGTCATATTTGATGGTTTTTCACTGAAGTTTGAGTAACAGCAAGTCCTCTTAGATCTTTAGAACTCTTTTAAGTATTCTAGCAGATTTAAACAGTCTTGTGGTTGAATGACCTTCATTCTTCTACTGATCTCCTGTTCCAATTGTCTTTTTTAAAAAAAGATCTTTTTATTATTATAATTATTTACTCCTTGAGAGTTTTTCATATCTGTTTCAACTGATGGTTTTTAACTGGAGTTTAATTGACAGTAAGTCTCCTCAAGTCTCCAGGACTCTTTTCAGTCTTCTGGCTGTTCTCAATAATGCTGTAGTTTGGATGGTCTTCACTCGTCCTCCAACTTCCAAGTCCTCTAGTCCCTTTAATAATCCTTTAGTTACTGTACCAAAAGCATCAATCACAATTGGTATAATTGTCGCCTTTATGTTCCATTATTATTATTATTATTTTTATTATTTTTATTTTTTTCACTCTTTGTAAGTTTTCAAACCAGTTTTAACTGGTGGCCCTTCACTGGAATTTGAATTACAGCAAGTCTCCTCTGGCCTTTAGGACCATTATTGTTATTATTTTTATTATCAAAGGTTGCAGAAAATTTGTTGGTGTTATTGTAGTAATAATGCATCAATAAGTATTAAATATTCTTGTTTAATCAGTTCCAAAAAGAAAACTAAACATCCTATAATTCAATAATTTTAATAATAATCTTGTTTTTTATAAAATGTTTCTTTTTTGCTCACCATAGTAATGTCATCATCAAATAATCCAAGAATCATTTGATACAAACAAAAATACTTGATGTGACATGACCCATATAGATGTTATATGCTAGAATATGAATTAATGTGATTAATTCAATGTGATTAATCTCTTTTTCATTGCCTTTATTCTCTTGTTGAATTTCTTTCATTTGATTTTTAATTTGCTTCAGTTCTCATAACCTTCATTCTCGTGTCCAATACCCTTTCTTATCCAATACCAATACTTCACCTTCATAAGGGCCTTCACAAAGTCAAGATCAATTACCATTCTTCATATTCCATCTTTAACCATTTCTCAAAGAAAAATATTTACAGATCATCTTCCTTTCTTGCATACTCAACTGAAACCAATGCACTCAAGTCTCATGGGCACCTGATCTGCTATTGAGTTTGATTCTCACTGAGTAACTCATACTTTTGACTTTGTGCTGAACTTAGCTAAGCTAAGCTTATTAGATGATTACACACATATATCTCATATCTTTAAAGGGAAAGAAAAGGGATGAAAGAATCTGATAATCTAGAATGAGATAAGGATATTAGTCAAAAGAAAACTCCAGACTATTTTGGGCTGTCTGCAGATAGCAAATGCTAGTTGAGACAGACAGTGATTGGAGCCCCACATTCTCTGCTCCACACCAGTTTATCCTACTATTTTATCCAAAGCTGGGAAGAAACACGAAAGACTCATTCCTTTCCCAAAACTATAAGTGTATTCAGTATTTGAACCCAATTTATTTAGTTATGCCATAGACACTTATATGAAAGTTTGTCAAACATAATCAAATTTCAAATCATGTCTTTTTAAGATTTGCAAACACATCTAGATGTATACTTGTGTCTGTGTGTAGACACTCCCTCATATTATTTGGAGGGAGAGACATATATTTTTATGTATTAGTAGGATGTGCTTGTGGTATAACATTATTTTTATAGGAAATGGATTTGGCTGCCTGAGTTCAAATACTGAATGAACCTGTTGACATTTCATATAGTGCCAATATTCCTATAAATCCAACTATTCTTCTTCCACTAATGGATTAGCAGGGAAGACTAAGCTCTTTAACCTTTGTATGGCAACCAATTTAGGAGAAGAAAAACTCAGAATTCAAACTAGACCTGGAGGGAGATGGGCTCTTCTGAGCTATTTCTGCCTTGGACACACTACATAAGAAGCCCCCTCCCATGATTAAACCATATTTCAGAATAATTATTTGTATTTTTCTATAACATCTGTACCTTTTTACAAATCTGCATCTGTTTGTCTTGTACAGACAAGAATATAAGTATATCAATAAATTGTACAGATAAGTATATAAGTATATCAATAAATGCATTGCCTGATGATATAAAACAAAACAATATTTATTTTCACCATAATCTCCTTCCTTGTCAAAGTCCTTAAACCAATACTTCTTCATTAATTGCATCCTTTGAGTACTATACAGTGAAATATCAGTTAATAACTGTCTGACTATGTACTTATTGATCCTCCCTTGTCTATAGGAAAATGTTTTCCAAGTGTCTGTAGGTATTTTGGAAATGACATTAACTTTGACATAAGCCCATAGTCATTGAATTTGCAGTGAAAAGTGAAACTCACTGGTGCATAAACCATTGCAAAAAATCATATTCTCCTGCAATGTGTCAGTATTGTGTATGTGTGTGCGTGTATATACATATATATATATATATATATATATATATATAGCAAGAAAGGATGAAACTTAATATACCGTAATATCAGCAGAGAAAATAGAATTAGTAAACTAAGTTCAAATTTCAGCAGATGCTGCTTATATTCACTTAGCACTAATACCTTTAGGAAAAGGCATGAGTAGACTTCTCCCTATTATCTACCCTGTTGCCCAATATCTTAACAAAAGTGTACTATTAGAAAGAGTGAGTGTGTTTGAGTAACTGGTTAAACAATTCTTCTAAAACTACCCTATGCCTAGTAATAGGAATATTTGTTACATATATTATCAGCCTCATATATATATATATATATATATATATATATATATATATATATATATATATATATATATATATATATATATATGTGTGTGTGTGTGTGTGTGTCCACAGAAAAATAAGATAGCACTGGTATAATTTGTACATATAAACAGATAAAAATGTTCATTTTCAGTGTGAAATTCATTTAGAAACATTTGTACAAGTTGAAATATTCTCTTTCAGGCTTAATGTAACACAAGATATAAATATTTTAAGCAATTAATTTCAAATCTCTGTTCTATTTCTCTGACCATTTTGCATATGGTAGATCTTTATAAACACATCTCAAGGTTAATATAACATTCTTAATTTGCTTAATTGGTCATTGGTATAACAAGTTGAAAAGGAGAAGAAAATTATTCAGACATTAGATTATAAATAACTTCTTTTTATTAATCTCTAACTGCCAGATGAAGGAGACAAAATTATAAACATTTTAGCTGAGCTTCCTTCAATTGACAGTAGCCAGTAAGAAACAGTTTATAAAATAGATGAAATTGGGTTATTTTTTCTATTCATATATTTTTTAATTAAATCTTCTCCTTTTTTTATAGAATCCATCAAAAAGTACATGATAATCAACTTCAGTTGATATATAAGAATGCTATGAGTACTTGGGTTTTCAATGAGTTTATTTATAGCAATTGAATTGTGATCACAAACCATCTAAAACAAGTTATTTACAAATTCAATTTATCAACTTAAGAGGAGGTGTTATAAAGTTCTCAGCTTTACCAAGAACAAAATGACATAGAGCTATTATGTTTTTCACACGTTCATCTTGCACTTCAACAAACTTGGTATATCATTTGTCAAAGTTCTTTAACCCTTCAAAGAATAAAAAATAATAAATAAATTGAATAGATAAATAAATAAATAAATAATAATACTAATAATCTATTTTTTAAAAAGTGGATCATTCCCGAAGAAGAACAGAGAACTTTTATCAACAGTTATAATATACCAAAAATGTTTTTAATATATTACTATTTTTACCAAATAGTCCTCTTTAAATCAAGGATGCTAACTTTTATATACCAAACCTTAAAATTACCCAATCAAATTCATTAAATTACCTGTATATGTCCTTGTAGGTAACTTGTCATAGATAAATCTTAATTGTACACAAGTTGTTGTAGGATAGAAATTTATCAAATATCAAGTGATGGAGAGAGACAGGGTGCCATCAAAGTTTTCAAGAAGCAACAATCAACAGATAATATTTGAGAATTTTGGGAAGGGGTCCTTTCAGATTTTGTCCTTCTAGACTTTGTCCTTCTAGACTTTGTCCTTCCTTTCACTTTTGTTATTCTGCCAACAGTAATTTTCTGGCATGTATTTCACCTGAAAGTCAATTTGTTTATCTGATGAGCTAACACATTCTGTTGGCCAATTTCTTGGAATATTTCTGATCTATGTAATCATTTTTCAATGACATGATTTCTTACAATTCACTGATTTTTATTAAAGTCTCTGATATGACAAAAAGACTTATCTTCAAACTCCCTACTTCTTAACATCTTTATCTAATTATTTTTTGCAGGACCTTGTGTTTGTAAATACTACCTCTGTCTCCTAATTGTTTCATTTACACATAGATTTCTTACACAGACAGTAACAAAAATTATGAGACAGAGATAGTAGAAGTTTTTATTTCTAAGATAAGGATTTTGGGAGGCACTCATGATGTAGCAGTTATTATGGTAGGAGGTGGACTGGGTGATCTGAGTTCAAATCCTGAATGAGGCTGTTTGTATTTCATCAAGAACTTTTACCTTCGGAAAAGATATGAATCTAACAATTCTCCCTCCAACAATGGATAAAATAGTACAGCAGGCAGGGTTCTTTAACCTTGGTCTGACAACCAGTCAAGGAGAAGAAAAACTCTGAATTCAAATCAATCGTACTCTGCTCAAAAACTGATCTTGTGTCACATCCTGCTTGTGGAGAAAGGGTTGGGTAACAACAAACTAAGATAATGTTTATTGGTAAGTCAGATAAGCATATTAACAAATTTGCTAAACTTTTTAAAATAATGACATTGATATATATTTTGAATAATTCAACAAAAATTATTTCTCTTGGATTTTGCAGTGTCCACTATTTCATTTCCAGATTCATAGCTCCTTTGTTTTTTGTTTTGTACATATATAAAATGTGCATGGGAGTTTATACAAGGCTAATTTTATTTTTGTTTTTTTTTTGCTCATGCATTTTGTTCAAACTTTGGAAAATATTTTCACAAGGCACATTCAGAATATGAGATCTAGTAAGAAAACAAAAAAACTTAATTCTGCTTAGTATCATGAAGTCAGTGGTACTTGATCAATGCTGCTTTGAAGCCAGGTGTACTGTAGCTTTCTATGCAGATCAATACGAGACTGTACTATGAGAGACAATTAAGTTTTCAAAACAATAAATATTTCAAAATGTCCAAATTTCTCTATTAAAATATTATTATTTTTTTTTTACTAGCTTCTCCTTCATTTTTTGATTGTAGCTTTTTTTTTATCAAATACTTAAATCATTTTACATTCTCTGACAAATAAGAAGCAGAGGTCAGAAATAAAGAAGCAACTTCAGGTGAGGCTTGAACTTGCATCCTGTATCCTTGGAAACCTGTTTGACTACATGGTCATTGTTGTCATCTTTGTAGAAGAAGAAGAAGAAGAAGAAGAAGAAGAAGAAGAAGAAGAAGAAGAAGAAGAAGAAGAAGAAGAAGAAGAAGAAGAAGAAGAAGAAGAAGAAGAAGAAGAAGAAGAAGAAGAAGAAGAAGAAGAAGAAGAAGAAGAAGAAGAAGAAGAAGAAGAAGAAGAAGAAGAAGAAGAAGAAGAAGAAGAAGAAGAAGAAGAAGAAGAAGAAGAAGAAGAAGAAGAAGAAGAAGAAGAAGAAGAAGAAGAAGAAGAAGAAGAAGAAGAAGAAGAAGAAGAAGAAGAAGAAGAAGAAGAAGAAGAAGAAGAAGAAGAAGAAGAAGAAGAAGAAGAAGAAGAAGAAGAAGAAGAAGAAGAAGAAGAAGAAGAAGAAGAAGAAGAAGAAGAAGAAGAAGAAGAAGAAGAAGAAGAAGAAGAAGAAGAAGAAGAAGAAGAAGAAGAAGAAGAAGAAGAAGAAGAAGAAGAAGAAGAAGAAGAACTAATAGTCTTTTAAAACATTGTCATTATTAATACTTTATTAGTTTTTCTTTCATCTATTTATGTAACTTTTTTAGTCTGGGCTGTTTTCATGTGATAAGATGGTAAAGTAAGCAATATAGACTGGAAGAAAAAATGATAAAAAATTGCCTGAGACAAGATTTGAACATATATTGCATACATGTGATAAAAAGTAACAACAAATGAAAAATAAGCTTGTTAAAGATTAACTATGAAAATACTTAATCTAAGATTTTCAGGCAATATAAGATTATTATATTATTGCTATTAGAAACAAGCAACGAAAATTTGATGAGATAAAAAATTAGCAACAAATTGATAAAGATTAAAATGCTTCTAAAAATTCAAATAAGACTGAATTAAATGTGAGCAAACATGTGTTTTATATATATATATATATACACACACAAAATCCCTGACCTATACAATTATATAAAGGAAGACAATACAAGAAATAGACTTAATATATTTCTGCTATAAGTATAGTTTTATCATATTTTTTTCTCATGAAGTTTGGCCCATTAACTGAGTGGGTAAAGTGTTTGCCAATGGCCCGAGAGACCGGGATTCAATCCCAGGGTGAGTCATACGGAAGACTCAAAAAATAGTGCTTGATGCTGCCTTGCTCAGCATTATAAGGTATGTATCAAGGGTAAGTGAAGCAATTCAAGGAGTGGAGTAGCACCCTTCCTTACACCTTGGTGTAGTAGTTAATAAAAAGGGAGCCTTGGGGTCGCCCTCAACTAAGGTTGCTAACTTTACTTACTTTATACATATGTGTGTGTGTGTGTGTGTGTGTGTATGTGTGTGTGTGTGTGTGTGTGTGTGTGTGTGTGTGTGTGTGTGTGTGTGTGTGTGTATGTGTGTCTGCAAGACTAATTTGCTATCAGAAAGATATCAAAATATATAAACCAGTGTACTGTATTTTTTAATATATATATATATATATATATATATTCACTCATTTTATATACATGAATGCCACACACACACACACACACACACACACACACACACACACACACACACACACACACACACACACACAGAGACTCACACACACATTTAAGTAAACATAAATATTAATTTTGATTAGTATTTCGTAACCCTAAGTTTTAGTTGCTTTTTTAATGAAACTCACTTGGACTGTCAGTCAACAACATAACAGCATGCATAGGAAATAATAATGTTCTGAGTGAATTATTACAAAAGAGACACTAAAATTTAATGAAGAAAATACTAACCATAAATGGATTTACACACATACACACACACACACACATATATATATATATGGTTGAAAACACATATGTATCAACACATGTCTATATATTTTAATGTACATGCCTGTTCATTATATTTCTTAAAAAAATATATATTAACATGAATCATACTTATCAAAATTAGATTCTTTTTATATGAGTTTTTTCTCTGGTTTCAGGATATTTTTCTTTAAAAAAAGCTAGCACAAAAAAAGCAGGTATACTTTTTCAATATACATGAAAAAGATTTTTGTGCATCATTGGATACAACATAGAGACAAATAAAGGGTGGAAAGTGAAATTGGAGTTGTGAGAGCACATATCTTTCTTTTCTACCTTGACCAATGCAAGACCTTCTTTTACCCTTTCACGACCAAGGTTGACCTTTCTGTTTCTGGTCAGTCAGTTAACCTCTTCCTTTCCATTTCCTTATGAGTCTGTTTTCCTCTGACTAATGTTCTCTGTTCTCAATCAAATAACAATGAGATCTATTAATGGACTACTGTGCTTGTGCGGTTATCTCCCAGGTGTATCCTGAGGTTCTAGAAATGTTCGCTGCTGTTTGAAGCATCTCAATAATCAATCTTCATACTGGCAGCTCTCCTGATGTATCCATGTGACCTTAATTTGACTACACAAGGAGCTGGAGTCAGAGCTGTTATCCGAGATGAAGCCAAACCCCAGCCTGTTTCACACACCCAAATACCATCTGACTTAATAATATCAATACCTGTACATTAACATTCTGATATATGCATGCATACACATATATATTCAGGTGTGTTGGAGTGTGTAGATGAAACCAGTTTTATAAATTTCACTTCTGTTACAACCTGTACAACAGGGAATTTTTCTCTTAAGAATTAATGAAATATCTATGTATGTAGATTCATCAATAAATTTATAACCTAATTATGAGAAAAGCATTTATTTAATAACAAATGCATATTTTTCCTCATTATATCTTTTCTCATAAATGCTCTTAATTCAAATGTGAATATCAATCATATAGACTAAATATTATCATGAGAAAATTTCCTTTCAAAAAATATGTTTGTCAATTCCAATCTATCTATCTATCTATCTATCTATCTATCTACTCTTATAGCTGATATTTGTGATAGAAGCAAAATTTTTTTCTTTTCTCTAAATTTTAAAAATTCTGGTAGTCTTTTTCCATTTTTTTCATTAGGCTACCATTTTTTTTCTTTCTTTTTACAAACTTTCTCTCCTCTTCCCTCTCCCTCTCTCTTTTACTATTCTAGACAATTATTATTTGTGTTAATCTGTTCATATCTTCATCAAAATATGTTTGTCAATTCCAATCTATCTATCTATCTATCTATCTATCTATCTATCTATCCCACCATGTTCATATCTCTCAACAAGTCTACAGTCTATTTCTCATGGTATGTCAATGTTAGTTGTGTCTACAAATACAAACACACCTGGATATCCTTTTTTTAAGTGCTTACTCTATATGCAACAACACCTGCTATAGATTTTTGCTTATGTTAATTTCTTATTTGGGTCTGTCTGAATTTGATTTTTTGTCAATATTAGGTATGGAAATTATATATATATATATATATATATATATATATATATATATATATATATATATATATATATATATAATAGAAAATACAGTACACAGGTTTATATATTTCGATATCTTTCTGTTAGCAAATTAGTCTTGCAGACACACACACACACACACACACACACACACACACACACACACACACACACACACACACATATGTGTGTGCGTGCGAGCGTGTGTGTGTATGTGTGTAAAAAAGGAAATAGACGAAAAATTGGGTGTATTTGATGATATATTTATTATTGATTTTTTTTTATACATTTGTTTTTGCCAATGCATTTCAACTTCAAAATTTACCTACATACAAAAGCATTCAATAAACATTATTTAAGTATGAGAAAAAAATAAAATAATTGAAAAATTTTTCTTGCGAGTCCAGAGTCATCATCAGGACAAAATGTTTTGGTCAATGAAAATTAGTAGCACTCATATATATATATATATATATATATATATATATATATATATATATATATATATATGTGTGTGTGTGTATGTGTGTGTGTGTGTGTGTGTGTGTGTGTGTAAAATTTTTTTTTTCTTATTTTTTTGGTCCAAAGAGAAAAAAAAGTAAACATTTTGAAAAAAATATATCACAAAGTGATTTATATCTTTTTGAAAATTATTTATTTAGTTCTTACATACATCTCCAAGCTTGAGTCTTTCTTCAGAGAACTTTATATAAACATACCTATATATATATATATATATATATATATATATATATATATATATATTTACAAACATATACACACTATATATATATAGTGTGTGTGTATGTAGACAGATGATTATATATATATATATATATATTTAGAAGATACATAAACATAAATAAATGCATGCACATGTGTGTGTGTGTGTGTGTGTGTGTGTGTGAACATATATATATCTTCATATTCTCAAATATAGCATGTTCCTACAGAAGAGATGAATGAAAAGTGCAATTAAAAATTTTAAAAGTATAAAAATTAAAAGTTTAAGATTTAAGATTTAAAAATTCAAAACT
>OY757908.1:90783189-90838189 GCA_963585895.1 Sepioteuthis lessoniana
CATCAAATAATAGTGATTGGTGATTATCAAAAGTACAAATGGAGAAAAATTTCGGTAAAAAAATCTTATGCTAAGTTTTACATACACCTGTTACTAGAATTTGATTTAAAGTTAAAAAAAAACACTTCTGTTATCAGGTACATGTTTTATTTAACCAGAATCCCATGGAGGTAAATATTTCAGAGCTTTATGTTTGGTACAAATACATATAGTAATGCTCTATTATATATATATATATATATATATATATATATATATATATATATATATATATATGCTTGACCAGTGACAACTGATCTTGTGATAGATTTTCAAGAGAGGTAGGAGAATAAGTACCCATTGCTCTCTTACTTTTCTTTATGAGAAACATTAACTATAAAAAGGATTAACAGATCAATTCTTTATTATTAATCTATGTCAGTCATCCAATGAATGATATATATATATATATATATATATATATATATATATGCAAGCATAGTCTCTGTAAAAAATGAAAGGATTATGAATCAACACTTCAGCATAAGATCAGAGTATCTGTGTACTCTGTTTAAGATGAAAAGTTTGCTCCTTGGCAATTGTTCCTGAGAATCAGAGTGTAGTATCTGTACTTTTAAAAACTCCAAGGTTATTTTAAAAACTAGAAGATTATTATTACAATATGATATTAGCAGAAGTCATGGATGGAGAAAGAAAGAAAGACGCATATATATATATATATATATATATATATATATATATATATATATATATATGTACATATATATATATATATATATATATATATATATATATATATATATATGTATATATATATATATATATATATATATATATAGAGAGAGAGAGAGAGATAGACAGATGCAGAGAGAAAAGTAGGATACAGTTATCAACATGGAAAATGTAATTAGCAAAGAAAGTCTAAATTATTTGCTATCATGTTAGTAGATATCTTCCCAGAAAATGTAACGTGAAAAGTTTCACCTTAGTCAAACTTAATACAGACTAACATGTGTGAATCTATCTATCTATCTATCTATCTATCTATCTATCTGTGTGTGTGTGTGTGTGTGTGTGTGTGTGTGTGTGTGTGTGTGTGTGTGTGTGTGTGTGTGTGTGTGTGATGCTTGGAGTGTAATGGTTATCATCATAGGAAATAAACATGGCAACCTAAAATGAAATTCTGGATAAGGCTGAGTGCATTCCACATAGCGCTAATACCTTTGGGAAAGGTATAAATCCAACAATTTTCCCTCCAGCTATAGGTGAATA
This sequence comes from Sepioteuthis lessoniana, assembly GCA_963585895.1. Taxonomy (NCBI): domain Eukaryota; kingdom Metazoa; phylum Mollusca; class Cephalopoda; order Myopsida; family Loliginidae; genus Sepioteuthis; species Sepioteuthis lessoniana. The sequence continues at coordinate 90,784,462 of OY757908.1, forward strand.
ATAGGGCAGTCTGGACTCTTTAACATTCGTATGGCAACTGATCTAGAAAAAGGAAAACTGAATTGAAACCTGTTAAACTACACTTAAAAATTAACCTTGTCTCACATTTTGCTCATATGGAGGGGTTGGGTAAATATACTGGTATATAAGCATTTGTTATCAAAATGTATAAAGAAAATACATTTTGAAGTAGTAGTTATACACTAAAATACTGCTTGTGATTTCAATCCATACTGACTGTTTCATAACTGAGATAAGATTTTTGGTTAATTTAGTCAGTATCAGTTATAGTAAGATTGCTTTTTTTTTTTCATAATTGCATCTGGTTTTAAAATCATGATATAGAATCTCATTTGCATGCTGTAATATATCTATATCTTTTATTCAATGAGCTCAGTAAGTTAATCAGCATTCATTTTTTAAATAATCTTTACAAAATTCATCACATCAATTTTGTTGAAACAAATATTCAAATAAAATTTAATGCTTAGTATTGTTAACTTTCTTTATTGCTTGAAACATTTTAAAATTTTTTCTTAGTCTTAAATATCAGTCATTATTGTTAATTTTGATTATCCTTTTCTTTCTTGTATATTTTTAAAACAGGGTAAGGGATGAGCTATTGTTTTGATTTGAGCTTCTGCAAGTTATTGGCTTACATAGATTAGGTGGTAAAGCTGCTGATGTGATTAAGTAGGTTTCTACATGGCAAAAAAAGATATGAATACAAGACTTACTTAGAGCTTACCATTCATATTATCTCCAATCAAAGTTCTTCCATGATGTTATAAAAAAGGCAACTAAACTTTTACTTGTTATAAAAAAAGGTACTAAAAATTGAAAAAGAATGTGAGAAATTACCTGTCAAAATTAATTCTGATAATAATCTAACTTTTTTTTTTGTGAAATGATAATCTTTTTGGCTGAAATTGAAGCATCTCATTTTTACTTTGTACCAATTTATAAGGTATGTGCAAAAGTTTTCAGCAAAAAATCCTGGTTTCACCTGTGTATTCAGTTTTTAGTTTTCATCAGATAGGACTCAAAGCTTTTACATACAGCAAATATAATATTATCAAAATGATATTAGCCAATCCTTTGTCAGTAGAAAAATGAACTTTTACTGTAGTTATATATTAGAATTGTTTGAGACAATTGTGTTTAAGAACTAACTTGTGTAATTATGAACTGATTCTCATTCATATACAGGGTCTGGCAGAATGATCTTCTAGATTTAAAATTGCTGCTGTGCAGGGGCTAGTAACAGTGAAGCAGATGGAAAGTATGTCTTTCAGCTGGTAGGAGGTATGTCTTTGAGCCGTAGCAGTCATTCCATTTCAGTTGCCATCAAAGTGGAGAATAGTGAACATAGTGTATTTCTGATGGAAATTTATTTTTAAAATGGTGGCTGTGACATTGCAATGCAGCAGTTATTTCAAAACTATTTCTGAGTAGGTCAACACAGAAGAGTTCCTGACAGGAGAAACATATTGGTAATATTGTGAGGTACTGCTGAAGTGCCCTGGGTTAGAGTTAATGATGTCATGGCCCCTAAATCATATCTGACTGTAAGTTCATCATCTGAGGAAGGCTCCATTAGAGACACTGCTGGAGTTGGATGAACATAAAACATAAACTCTCATTTAGACACTTGAAGGTGCCTAGAGCTGCTGGGAATTGCATACTTATTATGGATAGAGCTACAAAGCTTAGCAAATTGAAGCATAGAGAAAATAGAAAAGAAAAGAAATTTTTAAACACAGCCAAAATAAAAAAAATTGACCCCAATTAGTTAATCAGCATTTATGTTTTAAATAATCTTTACAAAATTCATCACATCTATTTTGTTGAAATGAGTATTCAAATAAAATTCAAAACTTAATAGAGTTAATATTCTTTATTGCTTGAAAATATCTTTTAAATTTTTCATTGTCCTAAAAGAGGCCATAACAGTGGAGAATGGTGAACAGAAAAAGCAAGAAAACATTATTAATTATACTGTTTTTTTTTAATACATCTAGTTATCTATGTGAGCATGATGCATAAAAAACATTTTTTTTATCAAAGAAACGTTTTAATCTTTAAGAAATACTAATACCTTTACTTTACCCTTGATACATACCTTATATTGCTGAGTGTTAAGCAAGGAGGTATCAAGTACCATTTTAAAAGTTTTTGGTATGACACGACCTGGGATTGAACTCAGGGTGAGTTATATATAACATTTAATATGCTAACATGGGATGACATATGAAATATAGAAAGTAACTGACATTGTAATCTGTTAACCAATCTTATAAAACTTTTATGACTTATATCTTTCATAAAGAAAAATACTTAAATTTTTCTCTGGTGTGAAAATGTAAAGATTTATATTATGAACAGTAAAGCTGAGAACTTGTTGTAAAACATTTAAGTATATATATTGTCTTTGTTCTAAATTAGTTGTTACAATTGTATATAAATTTTATGTATTAAATGTAACAGCTATTATGGGAGACAGGTAGTAGATGTCAATAACAAACACTTTGACTTTAGAACTGAATCTACAACTTGATATTCATAATAAATAAATAAAAAAATTACTACTGATCACAGGTTTGCATTCAGTATAAAAAAATAATCGCAGTAATAAAGTTATCTATCTTATCAAGTAAGAGAAATTTTACAAGACTTTTAAAAGTAGTCAGAAACAATTTCAGTGAAACATTGACTTTGACCAGAGAAGTAGTTCTTGTATTGGTTAAATATATCTGTTTAAAAATTATTTGTATTTGATTGGACTGTATGCAAAAAAAGAAAAAAAACTCTCAAGAAACAATGACACAAAAAATGTAAATATGAACATACAATGAATATGAATCCCTGACCTCAAAGAATAAAATAACCCAAGATGATTTGACATACAATTAAGTCAATCAATCAATCAATCAATCAATCAAACTTGTTTTTATTTTATTTTCCATTTTTCCTACATCTGCTTTATATATTGAATATCTTTTAGAAGAAATTCCCAAATTCATAAACTCTCTAAGAATGATATGACAAGTTTAGAAATGAAAATAAAATACCTAAGCTTCATGACTATCAGCAGGCTGCTGAATTTGACATAAATTTAAAAAGGGCTTTAGGGTAAAACAACTGAAACCTTAGGATAAACACACACAAAAAAAATTCCTCTGTCAGCGGGGGGGGGGGGCTGTAGAATACACACTGCATCTCTGCAGAGAGGTAAGACCCTACCCCAATGAGTGTCCTAAATAATCTGTTGGTAAGGTTCCAGTAATGCTGGAGCTTTGTGGAATGCAGAGTACTCCATTGCTATTGCTCTCAAGTCCACTCTGGCCTGGAGTGGAAGCATCTGATAAGGTCATATCTATGGGTCAAATAGAACTAAACTGAGTACTTATGCTAAGCTGAATTGCTTAAAAAAGAATTATTTTGACATTTAACTGTGTGTAAACAAAAAACCATACTTACACTAAACTAAATTGTTTGAATTAGAACTGTTTGATTAAACTGAATAGCTTGAAATAGAAATTTTTTTTTAACATTTAAATTGTGTACTTATACCTAACTGAATTGTTTAAAATAGAACTGTTTATTTGTATCAAAATGGATTTGGCATTAAATAACCAACAAAGGTTGATATACCATAAAACACAAACAAACAAATAAAAAAGTAATGAAATTCATCCGAATAAATCAATGCATAATTATTGTATATTACTTAACACTGACCTTTGGCTCTAGTCCTACATAATCTCGTAAGCAAGTTTAAAATGGTACAAGATCTTGGTTTTCAGAAACTCTTTTTCATTAGATCCATGCATAAAAAGAAAGATAGTGAATTAAATATAGAATATACAACACTAAAATTTCATTTGGTTTGTTGTTGATTGACACACAAAGAAGGTTGGTGGGTACAGTAGTTGAAATTTATAAAGACAGGAAACTGCTTGGAGAGAATCAATGTATAACAGAATCAAATAGTATCAAATATAATAGTATCAAATAGAACCAGAAAATATTTTACATTGATATAACTGAATGTTGCTTCATGTCTCTAAGCATATTATAATTAATTTTTGACTTGTTTCTTTTATGTTTTTTGTTACCTTTTATTGCAGCTAACCAGTTTGTAGGAAATAAAGGATAAGTTTTTCATGATATTTGAACTTGCATCCTTTAGGCATAAGAAATTCAGTTAAAAAGTATGAGGGAAGTAAGTTAATAAGATTTAATTTAGCTAAAATTCTAATTCCTCTAATCTGGCAGGGCACTTCCCATGGTGCAATAGTTAGTGAGCAAGACTAGCAGACCATTGCTTGTAAATTCAGTTCTCAGTAGGTGCTTCTGGCCAGTGAAGATGCACTCAGCATTGTGGGTTATCATTACAGAAAATGGAATCAGGCAGCCAAGTTCAATTCGTGGACAAAGCTGTTTGTATTTCACTTAATAACCCTTGGGAAAGACATGAGTCCATTTGTTCTTCCTTTTGGTAAATAATAGAACAGATGGACTTTTCTAGCCTCATTAAGGCAACCAATCTAGGAGAGGAAAAACTATTAATTCAAACCAGCAGCATTTCATGTAAAAATTGACATTGTCTCATCCTGCCTATGGTGGAGGGGTTGGATAGATACATACTTCTTAGCTTGTGCTAAGCTAGGTTTTATCAATAGCAAACACTTTCATCTGACATTTCAGTGAATTCAGAAAGCCTAAATTTCACTTAAACTACACATTGACATTTTTCTTTACTCCTTCAAAATAAACTCATTAAAATGATTCAAGTTACCTTACTAGTCAAAGATCTCTTAATTATTTTATTAAGATAGAAAATGTCTATGTTAGTCAATGGTAAAAATAAGACCCAACACTAAACTTTTAACAAGAATAGTAGACCAGATTTTTGCCATCAATAACTTAATGTCTTCCCATTCTTCAATATGTTCTATTCTTAAATAACAATGCTTCCACAGGAAGATGCTAATATTCACTTTACACTAATGCCCTTAGAAAAATCATGACCCCCCCTCCCCATACTCTTTCCATTTACCAGATAGTTTGACAAATATGTTTTATCAACAGCATACCATAATGATTAAGGAAGAGAGTAAGTTTTATGACAAAACAGGTCGGAAAACCATTCTAACCTCATTATCTTCCTACATAGAACCAGAAAGCAATGAAAGGCTGCTACATCTATTGTCAATCTTGACAATAGTTTATCCCTACATTGAAAAGATGCATTAATAGAAGGAGTAATTATAGGATGACAATAATAATCACCATTATACACATAACAATGCTTGCACATAAATTTCTAATCACTGATAATTCTTTCCTGACAGGTGTCACGTTTTATAGTAAAATTATTTATTATGTTTATCATAGCAAAATCATTAGCATTATGTTTACTTTATAGCCTATTATATTTACTTAAAACCCTATTCCTTCAGTAATGCTTGCATTAATCATTGACCATCTACATTTTGAATGTATTTTTATCTTAGAGTCATTAGTAATGAGTAATAGTAATAGCCCTATTCTCTCAGTAATGTTTGCATTCATTTCTGAGTATTGACAATCCCTCTTTATGTAACTTTAAATGTATTTCTAATGCTTTATTATGCTTTCACATAATACATATTTTATCATTAATTTCTATATTAATCCCTCACCACTCACAACTGTATTTTTGCTGATTTTCAATCCTTTTTTTTACAATAAAATTGTAAGTAATGATGGTATTTTATACCTAAAATAGCTTTATTTTTTCGGAATACATGTATTAATTCCTGACTACAGAAAATATCTTTCTTCCAGATTTTTAATGCGTGATATAATCAATTAATACCTCAGTTTGGTAAAACAAATATAAGGTAAAAAATTGCAAAAGTTGGTGTTTCATCATCACTTTTTTAAATCCATACCCCCAGTATAGAAAAAGACTCAAACTGAATGTGTTTTTGATATTATTGAGTACTGATGAGGAAAACCAAGACCTTGCCTAAGTATATCAGGTTCAAATAGAGTTGACACTATGATTACAGACTTATTTCTTTATCCTACAAGAAGAATTTGCTGTGGCAGAGAAATATGTGCTTATTTGAATGTTGATGTGTTTGCTTAATAAATCCAACCTATGATAATTTGGGTTGTATAAACAACTATTGTTAAAATAATAAAAAATGGATTTCAATAGTAAAATAATTTGAAATGAATTTCTATAGATGTTTTTAATATTTCCTGTGCCACTTAATAAATAAGGATTAAAATGAATGAAAATTTGGATGCTGATAAATTCTACTGGTGATATTGGTAATATAAGCACCAAGCAATATAAATAACAGCATGGTTTCAATTCAGGCCAACTCCAAGATAATAAATTCCTAAAAGAATAAACCCTTATTTTAAAACAAAAAGATTGCTGTTTTTTTTTGTTTTTTTTTTTACTTTTTGTATAAATAAAATATCTGAATTGTAGCAGGTATCGATTATATTTGGTAACCTCCTGAGAATTTCAAACTTATTTCCTATATTTAATCTATTGGAGTAGATTATTTCAGTGCCTTGGTTCATGATAGGAGATATCTATATTAGTTAATTTGTATTGGAATACTGCATTTGCTTATACTACTTAACTAGAGCATATCTTTTGTTGCCTTACTAAAGGATTGAACTCACAGCCATCAAGTAATGAGATGCACTTAATCAATACTTAAATGTAGTCTAATGTCCCATAGGATAATCATGTGGAGAAACTTTTAGGAAGTAAACAATTTTTTTTCTTTTTTAATGGACTGACAGGCACCTAAAGAAGGCCCAAGGCTATACTGTCTGAAACATTGTGACTATAACAATCAAGATGAGGTCACTAGTGCAAACAGATCAATGTATAATAATGATAATTCATCATTTCCAAAATAGCTGAAACATTTTTACCATAACAACTACCATGAGGGCATTAATCCAAATAGATCAGTTGATAATAATTGAAATATCGTCGCTATAACAAAAAAGATGAGGACACTAGTGCAAATAGATCAGTGAATAATATTGATAATTCCTCATATTATAAATTCAGATATACTATATATTCTATTCCCAAAGTTTTGAGATGTAAAATGTTGATAATAATTATCTGTATAGAGAGTGGCATCAGCAAAACCAAATTTGAATAATAATGAATGTCACATGCATGTAATAGTCACAGAATAGTTTTTAAATGTCAAATTTTTGACAAAGAAAGCACTGCTGTAATAAAAACATTAAAAATTTATATATAAGTAGATATAAATTTTTATTACTTTTTCTTTCATCTTATTTCTGTTAACCCACTCAGCTGGGGCTGTAGAATACACCAACTGCATCTCTGCAAAGGAGTAAGACTTTCCCAAAAAGTGTCTTGGATATGACACAAAACAATCTAATGGTCAGGTTGCAGAATTGGAGCTGAAGGAGAACATATTTCCCAAAGTTCCAATTCTGCTAACTGACCATTAGATTGTTTTGTGTCATATCCAATATAGCTATATAGTTTGTTTTAATGATATTTACTGGTGAAGTCATCAAAGATTCATCATTAAGATACTGTTAAAGTTTTGAAAAGGATAAGGAATCAAATTTCAAAACTCACTTTTTGTTATTTCTCATCAGCATTGCTTAATAGTGTCAGAGAATTGAGATGAAAACCAAAAGAAATTAGAAATAATTTTGATATCATTCATCTTAGCAATTTCCAAAACTTAAGACAGTTTTGTCTGTTGTGATTGAATGTAACCAAGCAATAAAAATAAGATGAATAAAAAACTTATTAGAAACTTATAGTAATATAAATATCAAATCTATCAATTCTAAGTTGAAGCATTTTCATTATCAATTATTGACTAGTACTCTATATTGGAACTCTCAGGTCATTTTTCTCCAACCCCTCAACCAGGAATTTATCCTTTATTTACAATGTATACTGTCTATTTGACAGTCATAATTTAATGATATGAGAGTTAGAATAAAAAGTAGCAGAAATAAGATGAAAGAAAAAAATAGTTAAAATTAATTAATAAATGAATGTGAAATTTCTCTGCATTATCAAGACTAAAATTCAGATGCAATCATGAATGGTCTTCCTACTTTAAACATTAAATCGAGTTGTCTACTTTGGACTATACTACCTTAAAATTGGGAAATTACTTTTCAACTACAAGATGCGGCACATCAAGTTTTTGGTCATAGTATATATGTAGAAAGGTTTTTAAAAGATGATGCAAATGGTGAGACAGAGTTTACAGATATTGCATATTAACAGTTTTTTCTCACTTCCATACAGTTTTTACTGTAAGATAGAAAATAAATTTGTCACTGTCAGTTGATAACAGTAAGTATTAATTGGTGTTAGAATGGAACCCATGAAAAGAATGAACCTATTTCTATGTGTAACAAATTATTATACCCTCTTAAAATGAGTTTTCAACCTATTGAATTGGCATTGATATTTATTACTTGAAGAAAAGGTTTTTTGTAAACCATATGTATGTATTTATATAATATAATATAAAGAAAAGAAAGATAAATGAAAATCAGTTTTAAATGAATTCATATCAGAGTATCAAAAGGGAAAAAGTTCAAGTAAGGACAATGATAATGGTTCTACACACATGGTCATATGTGCTGGTAGCATAATGGTAATGAACATTGAAAAAAGATCAGCAGAGATCAAACTCCAGCAAAGGCTGTTTGAACTCTCTTCATATTAATAACTTTGGAATAGGCATGAATCCAAATCTTTTTCTTTTAGTCATGTGCAAAATAGTTTGGCAGACAAAGTATTTTTTACCTTAGTGGTAATCTAGTGTAAGGACAGACTGTCAACATGTCATAGACCTGGATAGCAGGAAAAGGCTCATTTTCCTCCATGTCTTACAGATGTCTGGAAGGCCGACAGCCAGCAGTGAATATTGTAATTATTATTTTACTCCTTGTGAGTTTTTCACTCAAGTAGTAACTGGTGGTTTTTCATTGATGTGACTGACAGCAAGTTTCCTTTACTTTTTAGGACTCTTTTGAGTATTCTAGAAGATTTCAACTGTGCTGTGGTCTGGATGGCCTTAATTCTTCTTCTTCTTCTTCTTCTTCTTCTTCTTCTTCTTCTTCTTCTTCTTCTTATTATTATTATTATTATTATTATTATTATTATTATTATTATTATTATTATTATAATACTACTACTACTACTACTACTACTACTACTACTTGCAAGTTTTTCACACCAGCATAAGCTGATGGTCTTTTTATGGAGTCTGAGTGATAGCAAGTCTCCTCAGGTCTCCAGGACTCTTCTCAGTATTCCTCCTCCAATTTCTTACTCTTCTACTCTCCTCCTTTCCCAGTTTTTGGGGATCATTCTAAGAATGTTAATTACAGTTGGTATTACCATCATCTGAATGTTTAACAGGTTTCATTAGTCTCGGAAATGGTCTAAATACTTGTCTCCTTTTTGCTGTCTTTGATTTTCACTCAGTGATCTATGGCATATTTTTTTATCAATTATCTCTTGGTCTGGTCTTTTGGCTGGGATGAGATGATCTGTTTGTATTTCAAAATCCCAGAGAATCTTATGTGTTGTCTCATTCTCTAGAATGGATTCTGGTTTGTGCAGGTACCATTTAGTCATATGACCAAATTTCCATTCCTTGCACAATTCCCAGTGGAACATCTTCCCACCAAGTTGTATTTAGTTTTATACTCCTTTTCTGCTAATCTGCTACATTTGCTAATTATGTGATAAATGAATTCATCTCTATCACCACATAATCTATACTTGCTATTCTGTTGTATATAATTAATTTTCACTTTAAACTTTTTTATTATTATTATTATTATTATTATTATTATTATTATTATTATTATTATTATTATTATTATTATTATTTATTCATTTATTTATTTATTTGACATCTGCAAAAGTTCCCAGTTCTTTTTTTTTGTAAATTAATGATTTTAAAACAATTTTCTTTTTAAATTAAAAAACAAGCAACTGAAAACATTTATACATTTCATATATCATTTACAATTTTGGGGGGTAAATTGTAATTTATGCTCATATTAATGAATGTTGATTGCTGGGTACAGATATTTCCTCAAGTATGAATATACTATACAACATATTTCCTCTAATATGAATATATTATACAACATTAATTGTAAAAAAAAGATTTCTGATGTTTTTAAACTCTTGTCACAAATTCTAGAAGAATTTCTAACAGAAAAACACTTGCCAAATACGACTGCCTGTTTAGGAAATGGGATTTTATATGCATTTAAGCCCAGACAAGAATTACACTTGTATGTATGTTTATGTGCAACAAACAAACATATACCCAGTTGGCTAGGGTTGTAGAATACACCAGCTGGAGCTTTGGGGAATGTGGAGTACCCCTTCATTGCCATCGCTTCCAGATCCACTCTGGCTCTGAGTTGTAGCATCTGATAGGGTCTTATCTATGGGTCGAATAGAGCTAAATGGTGGTTTCTTGAGTTTACTGTTCTTTTGCATTTAAACTGTGTATTTATGCTAAACTGTATTGTTTAAAATAGAACTGTTTTGACATTTAAATTTCATACTTATGCTAAACTATTTTGCTTGATATAGAACTTTTTTGACATCTAAACTGCATACTTAACTGAATCATCTGAAATAAAATTGTTTTTCCATTTGTATTGCCCAGTCAGCTGGGGCTATAGAATACACCAACTGCACCTCAGTAGAAAGGTAAGACTGCCCAATGAGTGCCTTGGATATGACACTAAACAATTTGATGGGGAGGTGCCAGTGATGCTGGAGCTGTAGGGAATGCAGAGTTCCTCTTCATTGCCATTGCTCCCAGGTCCACTCTGGCCCATAGTGGTAGCACCTGATAGGGTCCTATCTATGGGTTAAATAGAACTAAACTGTGTATTTATGCTAAACTGAATTGTTTGAATTAGAACTGTTTGGCAAAATGAATAGCTTGAAAAAGAAATGTTTTTGATAATTAAACTGTGTACTCATGCTAAATGGAATAGTTTGAAATAGAACTAATTATTTGTATAAAAATGGATTTGGCCTTAAATAACCTACAAAGATTGATATGCCATAAAACCCAAACATCCAACCAAACAAATGGCCAATGCTTTAAGGCTATATTTAAAATGAAACAAAAGAATAACACCCACAGCTTCCCCCTTGAGCTTATCAATGTTGAAAGCACTAAATAATAAATGGATCCAAACATGTGTTTAAATAAGAACAATTAACAATAAAATTAAAACAACATTCCTTGTCTGTAATCTTTAATCAAACTTGAATTAATGATGAACTGATGTTTGAATACACATTATATATATACATTGGCCTAATGAGTAGAGTGTTCACCAATGATCTGGGAGACCGGTGTTCAATCCAAGGTTGAGTCATACCAAAGACTCAAAAAATAGTACTTGGTGTTACCTTGCTTAATGCTCAGCATTATAAGGTATGGATCAAGGATAAAGTAGAGCAATCCAGGGAATGGAGTAGCACGCTCCCTTACACCTTGGTGTAGTAGCTATTGAAAAGGGAGCCTTTGTGTCATCTTCAACTGCTGTTGCCAACGTTACTTTTTTACTTTTATATATATATATATATACACACACACACACACACACTCACACACACACACACACACACACACACATATATGTATATATATATATATATATATATAGAAAGAGAAAGAGAGAGAAGACAAACAGACAGACAGAGACAGACAGACTGACAGACAGAGAGAAAGAGAGAGATAAGTGTGTGTGTGTGTGTGTGTGTTCATATATATTTAAAAGAAGTAATAAGTATTAGAAGTAATACTATTACAAAAAGTACAAATTATTTAATGGGGGTATAGCTGTAGATTTGGAATATGATATGATTTGTCTGGTTTGTTGATTCAAATAAAATTCATGTAGTTGAATTAATGGTTTCTCTTCAAGAAAATCTTGACTGGACCCATCAATATAAGACAGAAAAGTAGAAAAATTTGCAAGAAGAAGGTGTAAGATATGATGGGATTACAAATATATTTGCTATCAAAGTCAAATGATTAGCTTTTATCAGCAACTTGATGTAACCTTACCAGTAGAATATGGATTGTCATCAACAAAAAAGAAGAAATATATTAAGAAGCTTCAAGAAGGTTGTATCTTCATGGAACTGGCAATTTTGTACAAAGTCCAAATCCCAGCAAAATCCATTAATAGGCTTCCATAGGTTATTAATGAATATGTTTCAATCCCAAAATGATGTCTAGCCCCAGGGTTATCATCTGATGGATGCTTTGATGAATGCACTGCTATTTTTTTGGCAACATTAGTTGTATGAATTTATTTCATTATATATATATATATATATATATATATATATATGGCAAAAGAGAAAGAAAGAGAGAGAGAACAGCTGAAGGAGGAAGAGTGAATGATAAGCAATGAAAAAAGTTTTTGTCCATTAACTTATAAGAAGAGCATCTAATTTTAAGATACTGTATTTCCTGGCATATTCAATGTGTGGTTTACCAAGTTATTTGAGAGACTACCACTCACTGCAACCCTTCCACACTGTCAATTCCTCTAAAAATATTCTGATTGATATTCATAAATTTATGTCCCTTCACTACAGAAGGAAATCAAGCACAGTGAGTGCTTTTGTTTTCACAGTTGGAAAGCAACTCCAACTAAAGACAACCCAATTGAATGTCCCTATTCCATTGTACATGATAAACATCATGAAAATGGTTTCCCCATAACATCAAGAAACTCATTAAGGATGATGAATTTGTTAATTCAATGAATGACTTGGAATTACGTGCTTGGACATCATTTGTTGATGTGGTGAAAAACTTCTTAAGTAATCGCTGGGCCGAAAACTACAAGGACTTATGGAAAAGCTGTGGCAAAGTCTACAGGACATAAGCACTAATATGAGTATTAAGGTTCTTTTTTACATAGCCATCAAGATAAATTTCTGAATAATTGCAGTGATGGGAATAATGAGCACAGGGGAACGATTCCGTCTGGATATCAAAACAATGGAAGAGTGCTACCAGGGACGGTGGGACAAACAAATAATAGCTGACTACTGCTAGAGTATCAAAAGGGAATTAGATAATATTGAACATGACAGACTGACAAGACGATCAAGAAAGAGAAAATTTTTACCATAGTTCTTATGTTCACAAAGGTTTTATTTCTGCTGTTAGTTTATTAAATGATTCGATGAAAATACTTGTTGGTCTTGGTATATTCAATTGTGTTATTTTAAAAGACTAACGGTTGAATTTTTTTTACAAAAATCGTATTTCCCAATAAGCAGATTAATATCTATTACTTTAAATATGAACTGAGAGGTTTCTTCAATTTTACTTTGAGAAATATTGTCATATATGCAGAAAAAAGATTTTTAAAACAATGCTTTTTTCAAAAGTGAGGCATTTCTGTACTGCAAAAATAGTTCCTAACCAAGAAAAAGTAAGATCATTTTCAGATTCGGCACCCTCAAATTAGTTAAAAAAGATATTTGGTGCCTCAACACAATTTCAAAAAATATTTGTTGACCAGTGTTATTAGACAAAATAATATCTTCACTATATCATTTGAATACTCAGTGTATTTCAGATAAAAACTATTATACTAACAATTATAGCAGTTCATACTATTATAATGTGTTAGAGCTAAATATTTAAAATACCATCATCATTATAACCACAATAGTGTTGATATGTTTATCACAATCATTTTGATTATGTATATCACCTATTTATCACATATTTGACAAATCCATTTGGCTAAATGGAATTCTTTTTGTCACACTACTCAACCCTTTTCCCACAAACAAACTCGTGCACTACACATACAGCTGCACACTGGTGCTTGAAAGCCCCACCCTCTTTCTTGAGTGGTTAATGAATTTTAAACTGGGTTACCTTTCCTTTGTGAACTCTCCATTTCGAAGATCAGGAAATTCAACCACTGACAAAATCAGAAGGATGGAGACATAAGACAAGCTGATGGGGTGGGTTGATAAGGAAGTGGAGAATGGGGAAGCAAAAATGAATGGAATGTACAAGAGTAGAGGGTAGGGGAGAAGGTTGTTGTTATGAAGAATTCCCTTGCATGCTATGTGTAAGGGTAGGCATTTCAATGCCCCTTCCTTTTTTTTCTCTTCTCTCTCTGTTGCATACTCTACATGATATTTCCCTACTGAAACTCTCCCTTTTCTGGATTTTATCTGTCTGTTGCTCTCTCTCTTTTTCAATCTTTCTCTCACTATACATCAAGGAAAGAAAGGCAAAGATAACCATTACATGCCTCCTAATGTATATATATATATATATATAAGTTTGCAACCGTAGTCGAGGGCAATCAGAAGGCTCCCTTTTCAATAGCTACTACTCTGAGGCATAGGGGAGGGCACTACTCCTTTCCCTGGATTGCTCCACTTTACCCTTGATACGTACCTTATATTGCTGAGTGTTAAGCAAGAAAGTATCAAGTACCATTTTTAAAGTCTTAGGTATGACCCGACCTGGGATTGAACCATTATATATGTATATATTCTTGGTCTCTTTTCTTTTGCTTTTTTTCTCTTATACTTCACCTCTCCACTTATTCCTCAATATCTATTCCCTGAATTCTTCCTCTGTTTTTGTTTATTCAACTACCTCTCTTTATTTCACTGTCTACTTATCTTAATCTCCCACCACTTCTATTTTTTTCAACTTCGAAAACTCTAATCTCTCTTTCATCTCCTCTTTGTCTTTCTCTCCCTATCACTTTTGGTCTTTGAACAGTCTTTCCTTGTTGATCTCTCCCTCTTCTTCTTCGTCTTTTTATTTCTCTGAAATCCTCCTCACCCTACCCACAAGCCACATCAATGAGACAGTTTCAGTTATTTGAATTATTCTGAACAAATACCCAGAAGAAAAATATGCACCCTGCCATGCAAATGCATATAACCACACCAAACTACAAACTTGGTAATAAATGCATCTATGTGCTTGTAAAATCAATGAGAATTAAGTGACAAAAATCTCATTTTATTTAATTCTTTTCTTAGCTTACTTCACGCCTAACCCTTTCTATTATTGCAGTACAATCGTAGAATACTTGCCATAAACCAGTGGTTAGCAAGCTTAAGTAACTTAGTTTAATATCCACTAAGCACTGCATTATTGAAATTTGAATCAAACTTAGTGCATGTGTAAATGATGGAAAAAAGTATTTACTAATACTTTTTCTTTCCCTCTTTTCTTACACATATTTACTAATCTAGTATTTACCAACAAGGCATATTAATGTGCTTAATGCTATACAAAAAATAAAGAGACTGAATACATTTACCTTTAAAAACCTTCACTGGTATTCTGAGTTTCAAGTAGCTCAGCACTACAATCTTCAAACTGCTATGTAACAATCTGAAGATGGCAATGCCCAGCAGCGTGAATGTTGGTGTTACAGAGAAAGTTTTAAAAGTAAACGTTTTAGCCTCTTAATTTCATATATGGATATATATATATATATATATACAAATATATATATATATATTCATATATATATATATTATCTTATGGATCTGGCACTTTTTGGGAAGACTTTTGCCTGCGTCTTAGGGCCAACTGATCCATGCTCGACCACTATTGGCACAGAACCCTTCTCCACTTTGGTCTTCAAAGGTCTTGTTCGGATAGTGTTTGCCAATAGCCCGGTAGACCAGGGTTCAATCTCAGGATGAGTCATACCAAAACTCAACAAAGGGTAATTGATGTGGCTTTGTTTAAAACTCAGAATTATTAGGTATGTATCAAAGGTAAAGTGGGGCAATCCAGGAAAAGGAGTAGTAGTCCCTCCTACACCTTGATGTAGTAGCTATTGAAAAGGGGGCCTTTAGGTGGCCCTCGAATATGGTCTGCAACTTTACTTCATACATATATATATATATATATATATATAAGATGAGAAAAAGTACAAGCCCAACAGGAAAATTTATTTACTCTTAATTTTTAATTATTTTCAACTCATTTCAACCATAGTTTGTTTGAAGCTGATATATCACAAAAGAAGCAGTGCTGTTTGACAAATGCGTAAAGCATGAACCCCAGGGTCATAGACTCTACCATGCAATAGTATATATATATATATATATATATGGAAAAGCTCTATCATTGATATTGAGCGCTATTTAACAATACTATAATATTTGGTCCTCCATTAGCTCACCAAGTGAGCTTGTAAGAACAATCATCATCATCATCGTCGTGCCACCAGCACGGATATCCCTGACCCTCTCTCGCCACTTCTTCCTATCGTTCATCGCCTCTGGCAGGTCTTCAGGGCTACATCCCGTATCCTCACATAGCTGCTGTATGTGTGTTCAAGCTGGTTGTCCTGCTTTTACCCGGCCATATGTGTGGGTCCTTAGGACTACATCACTTATGAGCTCATCCCTGCTTCTCCAGCAGTATCCTGCATGTCTGGTTTGTCTGACTTGGATAGTTTTTGTGATGGAAGGCAGGTGGCCATATAGTTGATGGCTTGTGGGGTGTTGCTGCCAGGACTTGTTCAATATAGCTTGCAACATTCTTGTGTAATTGCCATCTAGCTTCTTCTCCAGCCGTTTTGTTAGCGTCCAAGTAGTGCATCCATACAGCAGTATTGATACGACCACTGCCTGGAAGAAACTGCATTCATTTTATCGGTCAGAACCTCTCTGAAACTGGTAGACAAATTCACCTACCTAGGAAGCAGTGTTTCATCAACCGAAAAAGACATTGACACATGGCTAACGAAGGCATGGACAGCTATCGATAGGCTATCAATCAAATGGAAATCAGTAAGAACAATAAACCTCTTTAATATATATATATATATATATATATATATATATATATATATATATATATATAAACATACTTAGGTACACTTAAGTACAATCTGTAGTCTAATTATGGAAAATGTATTATTTTTACCACAAATATTTATTTTTCAGCATAAACTCATTCATTGTCAATGTACTTTATTGATGCCAAATATAAGTTAGATTAATCATTTATGCAGAGAAAATTTCAGATCAAAATTCTGCTAAAATGCATAGGAAGAGGGTTCGGTTACAAATTTTTAGAATTTATTTGTGTGCACACACACGCATGCACAAACACACACATGTGTGCATGTGTTTGTGTGTAACAGATGTGTTTTATTCCTATAAGTAAACCGTATATAACTAAGTTTATATCATACTAATTTTTTTGATTTTATTTAAAAATTTTTCAAGACTTTACAAGTTCAGAAAATTGGTAAAATTATTTTCTTTCTTTGAAAACATAAGAGAATTAAGTACTGATAATTACTCAAGAATGAATCCAAATTTTAACGCCTAATGAAATTATACATTTATTTATTTTTGGTGGGGTAGAACATTAATCATATCTATCACTAGAGAAGAAGATGTATACCTTGCCACAGCAATCTGATTTCATTTGATAATAGTGTAAATTCAATTCACAATATATGCTCTACAGTTGTGGTCTTGTGTCAAATTAAGCTTTGCTAAATAATAATGAAGACTTCTAATCATGAAGTAATTATTAGCAGGCTAGTTTTGCATACCATTACTTGTGAAAAGTTAAAATCTCACTAGCTTCTCTGTATTTGTAGCCTTGTACCTCAATGAACTGATTTAGCCAATAGAAAATTTTAAAAAAAATGTATAATAAATATAGGAATTGCTTTGTCATAGAGTAATGGTTAACAAACTATTGTTACTGAAATGAGTTCAATCTTCATGGAGTCCCTGAAACTTTTAAATTTGAGCTAGACTGAGCTAAGCAAAGTAAATAACTATAGAACAAACATACACAAATGTACTTTTTCTAAAGCTCTTTTTTTTTATTCTTGGATACCAGATTCACTATATTTTTCCTTTTCTTTTTTCTTTATTTCTTATCTCAATCATTTATTCTTCTATCAACTCTCATTTCTTTTAAATTATCCCCAACCTTCTCTTTCTCTCTCACTACTTTTAATGTATCTATGATCCTTTTCTTATCTATGTCCTTACTTAACTTCCCCGTTCTTTTTAGAGCTATCTCTTTCCATCTCTATTTTTAAAATCTTTTATTTCCCTCTCATTCCCTTATGATCCCTCTTTCCTTTCCTTTCTTTTCATTATTTACCTCTCCTAGTTTCATCATTCCTTATCTTTTTCTTCTTTTTAACCCATCCTGCCACCTTTTTTTTTCTTCTTATCCTCACATTCTTCACCACCACCACCACCACCACCTTGTAACTTCCATTCTACCTCTCCACTCCTCAACCACCATGAAAACCAAATGCACATACCGACCCATCACGTTCTTCCCAAGAATCTCAATCCTGTGTAATTACAACAGACGCCTGATTGTTGTGCATGTGAATGGGAATTGAGCCTGCGACTGCAAGAACTCACTGTAAGAAGTTCAGCAAGCACTTTGCTCCTCTTCCCTTTCCTCACCATAAAACTCCACTTGAAGCCTCTTCCTTAGATGCAGGCCAGCTAAACAGCCAGCCAACCAGTCAGTCAGTCAGTCAGTTACTCAGTCTGTTCACTCACTCATTCCTTATGGAAATATCCAATCAACTAGTTGACCAGCTTGACCGGTTGATTGGCCTGCATTTTCCTCAAATCAACTATTAAAAAGAAACAAAAAAAACAAAAAAACAATAAGTATTCTGAGACATGAGGGATAGGCTTCTCTCTCCATCAGTTTGCTCAATGATTGATTTCATCAGGAATGTGTGGCTCACTTGAATCCAGGTCAGCTGGTTATTTAGAGCAATGCATACTGGAAAATAAAAAAGCCTAAAACTCTGTTTCTACAGCTAAATTTATTACATTTTGATGGTATATAAACCCAGCCCTTCTATTTACATTTGATATTTCAGTATCATAGAATTAAGCAAAGTACAAGTATTGTTAGTCTGTGGTATCAGTATAAACATTAAACAGCTAGATATTTGCTTATAAGATGTAGGGGATATTTTTGAGCCATTTATTTAAAAAAAGGAAGCTCATATTTATCATAAAGTATAGTACATATTTATATATATATTGCTTCAATGAAGTATATATATATATATATATATATATATATATATATTTGTGTGTGTATGTGAGTGGAGTGAGCTGATTTTTATTCATACAAATTTGCTAAATGATAGTTCATCATTATTATTTGCTTAAAACTGAATATAGGATAAGGAATAGAGTATACAAGAACTGCTCATAATTGTATGATTAAAGACTTTTACCTTTTCATTTATCCGTTTTCAATGCTTCTATTACCCAAAATTCCAAAAGAATTATTAAGCAAATACATAAGAGTTTTAATCTGCTCTAACCATAATATGTACAAAATTCTGGCAGTAAGAGGGGAGTAGAATAATCCTAAATTCACTCTAGTGCACCTGAACCCAATATACACAGGCAAATTTTTATCATAGCAACCCTCAGACTTTACTGCTACTTTATCACTGTTCTACTTTAGTCAGTCTACTCACAATAAAATTATTTCTAGCTATTCTATAAAAAATAAATAAATTCAGGATTAAATAATAAAACTTACAATTTCTATTTGAAATTTGTTTCAGCCAGATTCATTTTTCAGTGGGTATATCATTCTTTGAAAATTAGTAAGAAAGGGATTGTCTGTAGTAAGGAATTAATGTAAGCATCACAGATGGATTAGGTTTATTATACAAGGTAGGTTTGAAAAAGTATTAAGAATGAAGATGCATTTACCAAGAGAGAAAGGAATAATTAATGGACCATTAATTTTCTTCTTCAAATATTTTTGAAATGGTGTGAAGCTGTGTTATTTTTTTTCTTTTAATCTTCCCCACTTCTGCGATGAATTTCCAGTTTAGGAACCAAGAAATAGTTGCACTGAGGATACTACATTTGTACAATCTTGTTTTGCCAAAAAAACCATTGTTCAAAAAGTAATGAGATTGACTTCATGATTTAAAAAGAAAAATTGGTATGGACCCATCACATGCACTCGCTCACACACACACACACACACACACACACACACACACACACACACACACACACACACACACACACACACACACACACACAGAGTCTAGACATCTATATTGTTATAGTAGTTTTTTCAGCTGTATGTACATCTTTGTTTAGATTTCAACATTTAAAAAATTAAGATCTTCAGTCTTGATACATATTTATCACACCTTGTATGGATAGTGTAAATGCATTGAAAATTGTTAATGAAGGTGTTGTTAGTGATCAGGTATTATTAGAACAATTACTTACCAATAATAGACGTATTATAAATCTAATGTAAATGCACTATTAATACAGTCTGAGTGAATTCATCATCATCATCATCATCATTATCATCATCAAGGTTGTCTGTTGATATCAGTAATGATGTCCCCATATTCTCTGAGAAAATAGAGAAAACTATATGAAAGAAGAAATTAAAGAGCTAGAGGGCATGCTATTATCTTGACTTGCATAATTTAATTCTGGTGGTGCCGAAAGTTTGAGATGACCAACAGCTGTATAAACTAATGCATCACATAGGTCTCTAGTCACTAGTCAATCTATGCACCATAGTTTGTTCTGAGTTGTTGACTTCCCAGCTCAGAATTCTCAAGTGTCTTTTTTTGTAGACTGGTTGACATTAGAGAGCCTAATTAGACTTATTATTGTGTCACAGGAAGAAATGGATTCCCACCTTTCTAAAGGTTCAGTTAAAATTTGAACTCTGATTCCATTTTTTGTGCCAATGACCATTATGCTATCTGCACCAATGGAATTTATAACAGAAAAATGTTGAAAATTAGAAATTAATGTTAGTAGTTCAGGATAAAATTGGAATTAGGGTAACCCAAAGGAAAAATTTTTAAGACATTATTTTTCCAATGCAGGTATCATTGGAGAATGAGAAAAGTTTTGGTAAACAGAATTTTAATCTGTTTCTAATTGAATGATAGAGAGAAACTTATCTGGCTCAGTAGCCACACTTAAACAAATTAAACTTGACAAAAAAACTAGAATTTATCACAAACAAGAGAATATTACACAGAAAAGTGAGTTGTGTTCTTAAAAAATTTATATAAAATCATCTGCTCTGTCCTGTAGTCAAGATAGGTGCATATTTGCTGGGGTCTGCATCTCAGCATGGGTAAAAGTCATGATTTTCAAGAAAAGAAAACATAATACAATGTTCTTAACTTCCATTTCACTAATTAGGTTAATGTAGACATGAAAAAATATTTAAAAAGAGAAAATTTTCTGGGAAAACTGAAGTTTTGAATATATTGTTGAAGCATTCTTACATTAATATAGGTCTGGCCTGGTGTAATCAAATATGGGTAAGTAAGTACACCTTGCACAAAGTATTTTGTAATTTCCTGTGAATATGGATGATCAAGAACAATCCAATTCATTACTTCTTTAAGTATCTGTTTATTTCTGACTGTTCACACACACACACACACACACACACACACACACACACACACACACACACACACACACACACACACATACACACGTCTTCGTTGTGTCTTTCAAGATATAATCAACTTAGCAAAACACAATATTTCATAATATTCAGAGCTTTGTAAATATATATATATATATATATATATATATATATATATATATATATATATATATATATATATATATAATATAAATAAATATATATATATATATTGATGCTCAATCTGTTGAATTGAATGCATAATACTATAATATTAAGGGCATTATTTTATGGTGTATCTTCTATTAAAGGGTAGAGGGGATACTATAATATTCAGAGCATTCTTTTTATATATTCTGGGATCTAATCAATTAAATTGTAGGCAGAATACTAAAATATTAAGAGGATTATTTTAAATTGTATCTCCTAATGTCTAATCTATTAAGTGGTAGACTGAATATTATGATATTTAGAGCATGAATCTATATAATGAACAGTATAATCTTTTCTGTTTGTTTCTTTGTTCTTCTGTTCATGAATTCCATTTGGATGAAAATATAGTATATGTGTACCCTGCCAAGGATCAATGCATCACTCCCTAGTACTTTTACTTAGGGTCAGAATGTAGTATGAAAATCTAATTTAATATGGTACAAAAAATCAAAAAGTTACAGAGTAAAAAATCATCTAAATATATTTGTTTTTTTATTTTTTTCTGAGAGAGTTTAGAATTTTATACTCTTCAAAACAGTAACTGCTTTTACGAGGATCATTAAATAAGTTTCCAGACTTTTTTTTCATATGGGCACTTTTATTGATAGTACACACATGAAACTCTAGTCCCCTTTGAAGTAATCTCCTCTAGCTGCAATGCACTTGTTCTACCGTTCCAACAACTTCTGCAAGGCCCCATTGAAGTTCTCTTGTGTGAGCGTGTCAATGACCTTTGTCATAGCCTCTTTCATCTCCTCAATTGTCTCATAATGACAGCCTCTGAGCTTAGGGAATAACTAAAAGTCACAGGGAGCAAGGCCTGGACTATAGAGAGGGTGACAAACTATCTTGATGCCCAACTTGGTCAAGTAGTCTGTGACAAGGATGGAGTTGTGGATTGGTGCATTGTCCTGGTGGAAATGCCACTGACCTGATTTGAAGAGTGCTGGCCTCTTCCGACGGAATCTTTTCAACATAGTAACCCTAGCCCTAACCCTTTGGCCAATCAACTCTGGTGTATTGACTTCCTTACTCCTCCCACACTTCTCATCATCCCTCACAGACTCCTTGCCTTCCTTGAATCTCTTATGCCACTCAAAAACTGATGCTTGATTCATGCAAGATGGTCAAAAAAAGCAGTCTGAAGCATTCCATAGGTTTCTGTGGCATTTTTTCTTAGTTTAAAACAGAATTTTATTGCATATCATTCTTCTAAAGTGTCCTCATGTCCTAATTGCATTTTTGAAATTCACTAGCTGTGACAATCAGGCTTTAGTAGGGTGTATTCCAATTCCAGTTGCAGCTGTTCATTTGAACCAGAAATGATAAAAATTGGTCAGTCATCTCATAAGATGTATAGCAATAACATACTGAATTTTCAAGAGTCTACGAAAATTTTAAATGCCTGTACATAAAAATTCTGGAAACTTATTGAAGGCATCACATATATATCATAGTTTTAACTAACCATAGGATTTCTATTTGTACAGATATTACACTCTGCTCCAAAACAAACATGCAGAGGAGACACTTAGAAGCTAGGCAGAGCATAGTGATGTGATACTTTGATTAAAATAGAAGTGCATATCCATTATTAATAATCCCATGAATTTTCATTGTAACTATGTTAGTACCATAATATTCATGGCTTCTATATTATATTTTCTAATGTCTAATCTATGAAGTGATAGATGGAATGCTATAATGTTCCAAGCAATCTTTTATATTTGAGAGATATGGTTTAGCCTGCCATATACAGATGATTATAGGTTCAAATCTCGCCCAAAGCAATTTTGCTGAAATCCAATGCATGCATAACCTTTAATACTGCTGCGGGAAAGGGCACAAAGTAAAGACCAGTCATTCTATAAAAATATGACTTGAGAAGTGTCAGAAAGCTGCCATCTCTGGAGAAACTTTAAAATCATATATACAGGAAGAAAGGGGACATAGCTACCTGTAGGAAATAATCTTAAAATAATTGACCAATACCAGAATTTAGAAAATAAGCTAGTTGAAACAATTAAACCACATACTAAGTACAGTTTATTTGATAAATAAACCAAGCATAGATAGCAATGGAATCTAGGAGTTATGGATCAAAAAAAGAACAATGAATTTGAAGTTCCAAAACTATAATCCCCACCAAAAAAAAGTTCACTGGAATGGTTGGGGTAATGACATAAACATTTGTCCTACCAAATTACAAGAAAAACCTGTGGAATTTGGTTCAAATGAACCAAAATATAAATTTCTTTAATTTAATTTGTTATGATTCGTGGCTTCAATTTTCCAATTAAATCATAAATTATATTTTCAATAAATATAAAGAGATATAAATTGTCAATTCAGTGGTTGTGGGAGGGAGAAAAAATGTACCCAATGAACCTGAATTAAAACCCAACTATGTGTGTGGAGATACATCTCCTACCGGAAGCTATTTGGAGAAAATCTGATTTGATGTTTCAGTTTTTAATGTTATATTTATCATAAGTTTATTTTTAGAATTAAAATGTTTTCTTTAAAAATTTTTTAGATTAGATACCGTTATTATAAATTAATTTATTCATAATGTAATTTTTTCCACTTTATTATTGCTGCTTTTTATCACAACAATAAAACTGGCTTCACTATAAAATGTATTGCAAATGATTTACTTCTAAAATGCATTTGATATCATTTATTATTAAACAGCATTACAAGTATTTTCATAACTCGTTTTTCTTTGAGTAAATGTATTGAAAATAAATTTACCATAGAAAAGCATTGTAAATAATTTTACAATAGAAATGCACTGTATAAAATTTAGTCACAAATTACTTAAAGAATTGTCTAGATATCATATATATCATTTTATATTTGTCACTAGCCATAGAATTCCCTTAGGTTATATTAATATTTATCTAATTTATGCACATCTAAGTAACCTTACTCATTACAAAATACAGACATTAGCTTAGAATTTGGTATGCATACTTCTTGGATGTAAAGAAAGGTTTTTATCTAAAAAAATTTCTCATAGAAAGAGAAGTTCTTATTGGGAAGAGTATCTGACAATGAGCATTAGGAAGACATCTTGCTGCAAAATGTAACTAATTGTACAGAATTTATATTTCCAAACTTCAAAAAGAAAACAGTAATGAATAATTTCTTACTAAAATGATTTTATTAAACATTTTACTAATTATGTTAACTAGTATTTCTTTAAGATGTAAAACAATTACATTTTATTTGTTAGAACTCACAAGGCTAATAAAAAAACAAAATTGTTTAAATTGATTAATGTCTTAAGAGTCGCTCACTTAAAATAAAAAGAATTTATTTCCCTGAAAAACAAGACGACATTTTTTACAGTGCAATATTAACATCATGAGATGATATCCGGAAAATATAAATGGTAATTCGCTCTTTAGTTACGTGAATTTATTTTTTATAGTGAAAATTATCATTAGTAACTGTTCAGTATACATTTTTGTTTGACCTGATGATTTTAAGAAGTTCAATATTAGTCAGTTACTCCATTAGTCTTGCCATATTTGCAATCTAAATCATGAACTTTTTATTATATATGCACTTTAGATAATGTTTGGTATATGAGATTTTCTTTGTTTAAAAAAAAATGCTATGGTTCATCAGATAGAATATTGATTCTTTGACTCAATATAAATGAACATTGTAAATTCAAAATTTGGTTTCTGACTTTTTAAGGTTGATTTGATATTCATTTGAATGATCTCTGTTCGAAAGAGTTACTGGCATTTTAAAACTTATTGAAAGAAAGAAAATTGTACTAAATACATAAGTAAATACAGAATGAGGGAGATTTGGTGCTTTTATTTCAAGGGCAAAAAGTTTAACTAAAAATTAGATTTTCCATTCTACCTTTTTCCTTTGGTAAAAGTGAAATGTTTTATTTATAAGAAATAAGTAAATCTATTTTTTCCTCTAGAAGAAATAGTAAGTAAAGTAAAGTTGGCGACCTTAGTCGAGGGTGACCCGAAGGCTTCCTTTTCAATAGCTACGACACCAAGGTGTAGGGGAGGGTTCAACTCCATTCCCTGGATTGCTCAACTTCACTCTTGATCCTTACCTTAAAATGCTGAGTGTTAAGCAAGGCAGAATCAAGTACCATTTTTTGAGTCTTTGGTATGACTTGACCTGGAATTGAACCCTGGTTTCTCAGACCATTGGCAAACACTCTACTCATTAGGCCAATGAAATAATGTATGTTTTTTAAGGTATCATAAGGTTTTTATACATAAATTCTCACACCCATACTATACAATCATTAATGAGTGAGAATCTAGTTCTGTGATAATGTCCAAGGATGATAATGTCCAAGGATGAAACTGCATATGTTAATTTGCATAAGTTATTATTTTCAGTAATCCAGCTACATTACTTGTATTAATTAATATAAGTTCAAATTCATCAAATTATAGTCCATTGAGGGTGTGCTTTGAAACAAAAATTATTAATATTTTTATAATTTTATCACTTTGGATGTCAAAAAATTTGACTTATTTGATTAACTCCTTTTGATCTCACCTAATAAATTATAATACTTTGTAACCAGAGTAATAATAAAAATATAGAATAATTCAGCATTTTTATTGATAATGAAATTTGAATAACTTGGAATTTATTCTCCTTTGATTTAACCAAATAATTTAGTTGGAGACATTCATGATAGTTTGATTCATTTCATTTTGTCTTTCACATTTTCATTTTTCAAGGGATTAAGATTTTACAATAAATAATTTCCCAACAATCCCAAACTCTCTTGATTCATAACCTGTGAATATTTTGTTGAAATTATTTTACTTTTTGAGCTCTAGTCTTTATTCCTCAAAGAAATGGCATGAAGAAGCCAGCATGATACTCTGCTCATAGTATAATAAGTAAATAATCTTTATATTCTGAAACAAGCCTTATATTATGGCATCTACTAATCATCACTTTATATCAGGTGCCCTTTCACTATGCTTAGTTTAGTCTGGAAAAAGGCTATAATATTTTGGGATATGTGAGAATTACAATCACTACACCATTATATAGAAAGCCTTCTAAATTTGAAAAAAAAAAAAATATCAGAAAGTTACCTAACAAAATGTTACTTCTTTTTTCTTTGAAAAACTGTGGCTATGCAATGCAATATCAAGTCTAAAAGGTGCTGGAGTTCTTGTACTTGTTGGGTGTAGCTGCAATGAAATGTAGGTTTGTAACATGCCATAAACATTATCTATAGGGTTTAAATCTGGAAAATGCAAGTTTCAATAGAACCAGTTTCATGTTGTCTGCACACAGTGGATTAAGGAAGTCCATTATCATATTGGAACAAGCCATTGCCACAGGAAAACGACTAACATAAAGGGATACAAATGGCCTGCAAAAAAACCATTGTATGCCACACCTATCAAGGCAGACACCAGTTTTTCTATGGGTCCTTGCAATCTGAAACAGAACACACTACCCAACATTACAGATTATAGTGTATACAGTACAATACATTGATGAGTCAAGCAATATCAGCAATGAATTATGATGCAATCTGAGGCAATGTTCCTCTTAGTTGGGTGGTTATTACCCTTGTCAATTGTTGGCAATTCTATTCTTGCATACCCTGCTGAGTTCATTTCTGTTACAAGTAGGGACCCAGCTTGGGTACTTTATTTATAGGATACACATTTCTTTAGTTTTAGATAAATCAACTAATATTCCAGAAAAAAGGATCAAAATCTCACTTACATAGAATTTATACTCTTACATTTTTAAACCAATCAGTGAAGGACACATAGAATAGAATATTCGAAAAGAAATCGGATCAAAAAGTAACTTGTAGAAAAATTTGTCACAGAAACAAAAATAGTTAGGTTCCAAAATAAATAAGTAATTTCTGTGAATCTGATTGGTTAAGACAGGTCATGGGTTGTGTTTTCACTGATGGAACTTTATTTGACCTGTAAAGTAAAGTTGGCCCCCTCAACCGAGGGTGACCTGATGGCTCCCGTTTCAATAACTACTATACAGAGGAGTAGGGGAGGGCACTACTTCATTCCCAGGATTGCTCCACTTTATCCTTGATTCTTACCTTATAATGCTGAGTGTTAAGGAAGGTGGCAACAAGAACCAGTTTTTGAGTCTTTGGTATGACTCAATCTGAGATTGACCCCCAGTCTCCTGGACCATTGGCAAACACTCTACTCATGAGCCCAATGGTATAAAACTTAAAATATTTTACTTTGATCCTCTTCTATTTTATCAAAAAGTATAAATATCAAAGTTTTTTAGTTTAAAGTAGAAACTGAAAGATCAGCAGACAGGCACATCACGGCACAGCACTGCTCAGCACAAGAGATTGATTCCAGATGACCTGCTAATACACTCAACAGTTAGGAGAATAGACCAAAAGACTCATACATACCAGGACACACATATACATGCACATACACATGTATGTAAGTACAAGTCTATCTTCTCTCTTTAGTTCAGACTACTATGAACATACACACACATATACACACATTCAATTTGACTGACAATATTCGTGTTTTACACACACAAATATGAACAACTTTTGTATAATCAATTTTTTGCCATTGTCAAGCTGATATAAAATATAAAATTGTGTGTTTTTTAATGTTCTTGTTTTTGTCAAATTTCTCTACTCTACGTTGTTTGTACAAATTGTGTTGTATTATTGTGGAACCAACAGCCAAAGTTTTACTTTTTGTGGAAGCTCAGGAAATACTATTCCTCCACAATTTCAATCAAGATATTTACTAAGCTTAACTTAGTCTAGCGTAAATTATAAAAAGTGGGGCACCCAATGAGGACTGATTTCACAACACAAGCAAATTGGTTATCAAGATAAATTTGGTTAGCATGAAATATTAGCAATATTAATTTACTGCTCTGATAGGTTTTTCAAATGCATGAACCCAATATTAAAGACATGAATCCACTTCCCCAAATAAGTCAGGTCAGGAATTACTCTTTGTTGCTAGTATCATGTATCATAGAAAAACCTGTGATGTCAAATGTTACTTGAGGAGATGGTCATCGAGTAACCCCATCGTGTTGTATACTCATATGCAGATGCACGCATAAATCATAACGACTCAATAATAAAGACGAGTGACACAGTTCTTAGAAAAATATACCTCTCACTTTATTTGAAAGGTTTGTGTGTGAGAGGGAGTTGGGGACCAAACAGAACTGCAACATATTGACCCCCACTCTATTGGACATAATCGCATTTCTTTCCCGTTCTCCTGTGCTGCTCAACCGGGGGCCTGAGGGCCTACTCTGCTGGATACTGGCTTTCTCTAACACATCTTGTCACCAACGGGTCTGGTCTCCAAACTAACTGACTTCCTGTCTTCACCGAGTTATATAATAGTTCAACGCCCACCTTCTTGTGGGCGTCATGAATGGCACTCATTCAACCCATTCACGGTCAAGGTTATGATATCCTGATCGACCGGATGTACCTGTTATTTACTAAGGTGCATTTCCTATTTTGACAGCCCGGCCAGGTCGTAGGTCAATATGCAACAATTGTTTCAAGAAATAATCTGAAAAACTGATTCCCTGAAACAAGTTGACTTTTTCTAAATAAAATATTTGAAGAAAAAAAAAGAAAGAATGGCAAGTCATTCAAACTTTTTTGTTAAAAATCAACATTTGTCACTGAGTGATTGTTAGTTTCTATTTCTTGCCCAGTCAGCTGGTGCTGTAGAATACACCAACTGCTTCTCTGCAGAGGGGTAAGACCCCCCCCTGCTCCAACGAGTGTCCTGATTATGACACTAAACAATCTGATAGTGAGGTTCCAGTAATGCTGAAGCTTTGGAGTACCCCTTCATTGTTATCACTCCCAGATCCACTCTGGCCTGGAATGGTAGCACCTGATAGGGCTCTATCAATGGGTTAAATAGAACTAATCTGTATACTTATGCTAAACTAAATTACTTGAAATAGAACAGTTTTTGACACTGAAACTGTACTTAGGAGAACTATTTTTGACATAGAAACTGTACTTATGCTAAACTGAATTGTTTGAATTAGAAATGTTTGACTAAACTGAATAGTTTGAAATAGAAATGTTTTTGACAATTAAACTGTGTATTCATGCTAAACTGAATAGTTTGAAATAGAACTGATTTTTTGTATAAAAATGGATTTGGCATTAAATAACCTACAAAGATTGATGTCATAAAATCCAACCAACTTACCAACCAACCAACCAACCAACCTACTTAGTTTCTATTTCTCGTGTTGCATGAATTCATCTGATGTTTACATCCACATAAAAAGCTGATTTTTATCTGATTGCAGAATCAAACCATACATTAAAAATCATAGGGAAATCTTAGATATTTATTATTTTATCTAGAAAAATGATTTTCATATTTTCTTCTCAAATTGAAAAAAAAAAAAACAAGAAAGAAAGCAACAGGTAACAAGGAAGAAATAAGAATTATAGTGCTTACAATCAAATCACGATGAAAGCAGTTGTTTCCTTTCAGATCATCGAAGTTAAAGAACAGCTGATACTGCAAGCAATTTAAGGACTGTGAGCCAAACACTAAGCTAAGTTTAGAAAATTCTAAAATATACAACAAATAGGGGTGATTTTTACCACAACTGAAATCTTGAGGAAAAACGAAATTTGAGAATAGTGTCAAAAATGTAATTAAAGCAACCACGACACGTCCAAAAGAATGGTAGAGAGAGAGAGAGAGAGAGAGAGAGAGAGAGAGAGAGAGAATTTACACAGAATTTGTGAAGAAAATGCTGAATAAGACAAATATTTTGAAGTACGAAGTAATGATCATATTTATGTCTTGCGAAACGATCTCATTAAATTTTCCTATGAAGCCGGAGCTTCCATTATCAGTAAAGCAATCCTGAAATCCTTTCATCATTTTAATGTAATCTCAAATGTAAATTTTTTTGAAAGGAAATGTTTTATCAATTCAAGGGTTTGGGGAATTTTAAAAGTACGTACGGCCCAAATTTATTACGTATTTTTGTCACTACCCTGTGTCTAATTAATAGGTAAGGGACTGCTTCGAAGCCGTCGGCCGAGAGTAGCTGTTAAAATTTGTAAATTTTTTTTTTTTATTGTCATAATCCACTAACGTTTGGCCAGCACTTAGTGTTCGGGTATTTATAAAATGCTCCGGAAAAGCATTCCGCGCAAACCGAGTGTATCACGGAGGTTTGATGCTTCGTTTTTTTTAGTCAAAGGATCTTTAAAGGGTTTATGGAAAGTTGGTGCTAAGTGTTTTTTTTTTAGATTCAAAGTCCTCGGGCACCTCGGACAGCACCTCGAATTTAAATGAAAAGTTTACTGTTGAGAACGTCTTAAATTGTAATATTTTGTTACGATTATAATTATTTCTGGTTTTTGTTATTTTTAATTTCTCACTTATTTTATATTCATTTTTATTTATTTATCTATTTATTTATTTTGTAGATGCAGCGGTGATTTCACCCATCATCTGGGGTCTGGATGGATTGTACAATTGCTTACAGTAACAGACCTGAATGCGGACATGTTGGTACCTGTGTGTGTGCTACTATCTGTCCTGAACAGGTGTCTGTGTGCAGACCTCACCTATTACGTGCGAGAAGGTAAGAGCCCAGGTACCTATGTGGGTGACATTGCTGCTGATACAAACTTGATGGATAGCGTCCTGCCCCAAGACCGCAGCCGGATCAGGTTCACCCAACTGCAGCCAAAACAGGCCGGCAGTACTCAGTTGTTCCGCGTTTCCGAAAGGACAGGCAAACTCTACACAGGTCAGACGGTGGACGCTGAGTCAATGTGTAAGTGGAACAAGGAATGTTATATAATGCTGGACGTCGCAGTACGGAAAGGGACGACCTCACTGAAGATTTTGGAAATCAAGGTCATTGTGCAAGACAACAATGATCATCCACCAGAGTTTCCAGATAAAAGTGTAAATATTGAGTTCTCGGAAAACGATCGGAAAGGTACAAAGAAAATAATTCCCAATGCAATTGATCGTGACGTCGGAGTCGAGAATTCTCAAATTACCTATCAGCTCAAAAAGAAGACAAACGAGCCGTTTACGCTTTCAGTTTCAAAGAGCGTTGATGGAACTTCTAAACTTGGCATCAATCTAGAAGAAACTCTGGACAGGGAAGTGAAAGACTCTTACCTGGTTCAGGTAATCGCTAAAGACGGTGGCTCCCCACCGAAACAGAGTGTTTTAGATGTTCACATAGCTGTCACGGATGTAAATGATAACTTCCCTGTTTTTTCCAAAAAAGTAAATAACGTTTCAATAATAAACGAGCCGAGCGAAACGTCACCTGTCGTCATCTTGTCGGCGAGGGACTACGACTCAGACAAAAACGGCAGGATCCGGTACCATTTGGGCTCCCAGACTTCCAGCGTTGCCAAGTCACATTTTAAGCTGAACGAGGTGACTGGAGAGATTTTCCTTCGTAAAAAGTTCTCGTTAGGGCAAGAGCTGACTCACGAGCTCTATGTTGAGGCCACTGACGGGGGCAGCCCTCCCCTGAGTTCTATTGCTAAAGTTCAGGTGAATGTGATCAACCAGCAAAACCACGCCCCGAGCATAGATATGAATTTTGTCTCGACATCAACGGAGAATTCGGTTGCCATTTCTGAAGACATTGCTGTTGGCAGCTTCATTGCCTACGTCAAAGTCACCGACTACGATGTTGGACAAAACGGGGAGGTCACGTGCAAACTTCACCATGAAAAGTTCCAGCTTCAGAATCTCGGTACGAAAAAGTACCAGGTCATAGTTAAGAGTCCTTTGGATCGTGAAGAGAAAGACCACCATGACATCACGATCAGCTGTCAGGACAAAGGTTATCCGCCTTTACGGAGTGAGAGCAAATTCTCCATTCAAGTGATGGATGTTAATGATGTACAGCCGCAGTTCTCCAAGAAAATATTAAAATTCTTGATTTACGAGAACGAAAATCCTAGAATACCAGTCGGCTACATCAATGCCACTGACACGGACCTGGGACTTGGGGGTAAGCTGACCTACTCTCTGCTGACCAACAACAAGCACTTCCTCCCTTTCCAGATCTCAGACAATGGATTAATCTCAACGGTCATGTCTCTGGACCACGAATTTCAAGATATTTATAAATTCAAAGTTTTTGTTAAAGACAATGGGATACCTTCCCTAAATAACACAGTGAACGTTGTAGTCGAGGTTAAAGACAAAAACGACAACGCCCCTTATTTCACTTTTCCGACAGTGAGTCCCTTCTCAATGGACGTCGTCTATTACCCTAATTCTAAAAGCAACATTACAATTCTGAAGGCGGCAGACAAGGATAGTCGGGAGAACGCCTTTCTTAAATATGAAATTACGAAAGGCAACAAAAAACGTTTATTCTCCATCAACCACTATTCTGGTTTGTTGTCTTTCACACGCGAGGTCACCCCCCAGGACGCGGGGACGTATGACCTTCAGTTTGTTGTCAAGGACAGTGGTAGCCCAGTTCTATCTGCAACAACTACTTTGCTTTTGACACTGACCGTGAGCAACAAGACATCAGACTCGTTGGGCAAGATACCAACTGAATCTGACAAAAAAATACACCTTTATCTCTTAATAGTCATTGTGTCGGTAGCTGTTACAGTGTCTGTGGTTGTGACTGTTTCAATGTTAATATGCCTTGTTCGATGTAACAATCGGAGAAATGCCCTAAACAGGGGGCGTCTAAATCGTGCAAATAAACGCGAACAAAGACATTTGAAATGCCCTCCTTACCTGGGACCTTCATGTACAGATGCCACCCCACCTCCAAGGACAGCGGAACCAGATAAGCCTCGGCCGCCGGTTGAGACTGAGCGGCCGCGACCGGCAGAAGTCGACAAGGTTCGCTCGACTGAGCCAGACAAAGTTGCTCTGGCAGCGTCAAGAAGAGCATCACAATATAGGGATGATCTGGTTGTTGAGCCAAAAAATCCTGCTGTAATTAGAAAGTCCCCAGTCATAGTGCCAGACGGCTCACAAAAGGTAAGTCAATTGGCGAGAGAGAAGGCTGGGGAGATTCAAGGGAGAGATGATTTTTTTGTAAACAAACATTTGGAAAACTTACATTTATCTATTGCATTTTGTGTCTTTCTGTTGGCTTTACAGCAGGTGAGGTTCCATCAATCCAGAATGATTTGACAAGTTGGATATTACAGGTAATGATCTGTTTCAGGGACAGTTGGATCATGCCTTTCACCCCAGGATCAGGCACAGCTGATTAAACAAGCTTTTTACTTCAACTTAGGCTAAGTATAAAAATTAATGGTATATAACTATGTATATACAGTTATATATCATATATGGCATTAAGAAATAAAAGTGTATATATAGAGAGAGAGACACACACAGGCATAAAAAAGTGCACATACACATACACATGCACACATACCTTCACACAGAATTCATACGGATGAAAATATCTACATTGGTATATATATATATATATACTCACACACATTTGTGAAAGTTTTCATCTGTATATTTACATGCACATTATATCATTACAGTGTGTAAAAATGTCAGCATCTATAAAAAAATGTGTTCACTATCTGGAATAGAGCAGATATCAGGTAGAACTCAAAACTATAAATTGTTACTAATAGTTTCATATTTGCTTTGTCAACAGACAAATAAAATTTGAAATGTATACAGATAATAATGTAATATGTAGTTAAGATTTGTAATATATATATACCTATATATATATGTATATATAATGAAAATAATTCCTACATGGCCAACAGCGAGTCTACTTAGGTTTCACCTAAACAGTTCGTCAGGATCGCATTGGCAAAGTGGGTTAGGATAAAATACATTTTACTGATTAAAAAAAACCCTCACCAATACAAAAATTAGCATATAAAAAACAAAAAAAAACACTTTATTCCAGAAACTGAAAAAAAATTTTTTTTCCTACATGGAATAATTTTTATCAATCCTTTAATACACTAATTAACCAATTTTTCCTATGTCTGCAACTATCAAATATTTCAGACCTTTGGAAAATGTCAGTGAATAAACATTAAGAAACTCATTTTCTGCTAAAAACGTTTGTATACATCTCCATATGTAGCTATGTTTTTTTTCCCACACCAACAGAATTATAGATTAGATATACAGATTAATATATATATATATATATATATATATATATATATATATAACATTCAGATGAATACCCTTGGGAAAGATATGAACCCACTTATCCTCCCAGCTACGGGTTAAATAGTACCACTAATGTTCTTCTAGGAGAATGGATTTGGCATTAAATAACTCAAGAAGGTTGATATGCCATTAAACAAACAAGCAAACAGCTTACAGGTGAAAATATGTATGAATTAAACCAAAGATGTCATCTCTCATGGGAAAATTAAGGGTCACAATCCATATAACTGCAAAATATCTGTCTCTCTTATATATCTATGTGTACATGTACACACACACACACACACACACACACACACACATACACACACACACACACACATATATATGTACACATATATATATATATGGGCATATATATATAGGCTTGTAGATATTTAATACTTGATTTACTAACAAAATTTGCTGATTACTTTAATACTAATTAACTACATTACCTTCATTATATATATATATATAGAAATAGAGATAGAGAGTGAGAAAGAGAGAAAGAGAAAGAGAAAGAAAAAAGATAAAGCAGACTGTGAGCTTATGATTTATTTGTAATAAATTCATTATATATATATAATAAATTCATTATATATATATATATATATATATATATATATATATATATGAAGAGCAGAAATTACAAGCATCTTCTAAAAAAGTATAAAAACAATGGTAATATGAAAAAGAGCTTAGCAAACATCAATGTTAAACCTCGTGTCAAGAAAGAAATTCTCTCTTGATTGCAATGAACTTGTTGAGCATATTTGTGAGTTAGGAATGTGGTCTGTTTTTGCATGTTTCATTCACTTCTTCCCTGAAATTAAAAAAAGGTTAAATTTCTCTTTATAGATGTGTGTATATATACATATATAAGACTTAAAGAAATATGTTAATGTACTTATTGTATTATTGATTCCTCAAAACAAGACAGGTAAAAAGGTAAAAAATCCACCTCTTTATATCAACCATATTTAGCCTTCCAAATAAATGATTGTCCAATCAAATCACAAGATTCTCATATCAGCATTGTCTGATGTTCTGTTTTAAACAGAGATTATATTTGCTTTAGAAACAAATTTCATTGTTTTCAAGGTTGTATTTTTGTAGTAATTATTAGCACAATAACTAGTAAGAGAACTAGCCTTACAGAAAAACAACACTAAGTAATGCAATATGACAATATAGTTGTATGGATAAAACCCAAGCATTCTTTTTTTTTCAGAAATGTCAGTGAATAGACATTTAAGAAACTCGTTTTCTACTGAAAACTTTTGCATATATTTAATATATTAACACTATTCATCTTAGACTAAATAACTCAGTTCATGAGACTAAATAGGAAAAGAAAGAATCTTTAAAGTAGGGAGAATCTACTTTTTAGACTAGTAATCAAATTCTTTATTTTTACCTGAGCTTGAATACTGGTGTAATTAGGAAATGAGCTGCAATCTGGCTGATTGAAAAGGCCATACTTATTTGTATAATTATTTGTAATGTATTTGGTGTGGAGGTAACATTGGAATCATCATCAAGGCTAGCTGATGACATGGATTTAGTTGATTCTGTTTCTTGGCAAGTCTGCTAAACGGCACCCAGTGTCCTCACAAAGCCGATGAAAGTAAGTTTTTGCTGGTCGGCCACTATTGGTGTGTCCATCGCAAATGAATTTGTCCTTACCTCCCCAGCAGTGCCTAGCATCTTACTTGGATGGTTTGTGAGATGGGAGGTTAGCGGCCTTACAACTGACGTTTTTTTGTTTTGCTCCCATGATTTGTTCAAAACAGCATGCAGCATTCTTATGTAGTGCTCATCTAGCTTTTACTCTTAGCATTTTATCAAAGTTCAAGTGGGGCCATATCTACAGCCGGGAAAAATTCCTTTTTTACCATATAGATCAGATTTCTATGTGTTCATTAACCTGTCAATAGCAGTCCATGCTTTACCAGTTGGTACGATGAAATCATATTCAGTAGATGAGATACAGCTACTGAGGTATATGAACTGGTCTAATATTTTCTGAGGCTTGCCAATTAATGAGGAGATAGTACCATTTTGATTAAAACACATGATCTGCATTCATGTACAGACCAATGCCTCTTGCTGACTGCTCTGCACTATAAAGAAGAGATTCAGCTTAAGCAGGCATATTTTCAAGAAGTACAAGATCATCTGTATAGTCTGTTATAGTTTCTGCCAGATATACATAATTTGGTTCTTTTCCAACATTTGTGGACATTCATATGTTTATGTCAAGAAGAACAACAGCTATGTTGGGATAATTAACATTTAGGGAAACAGTGTGTGATTTCATGAATATTTATTCATGCCAACTTTAGATGGACATAATACATTGAAAATTACTTTATTCTTTTAGGTTTTAAGCTTTTCTGGAAAACAGTTTTCATTTTGTGCACAGATATGGATGATGCAAAGCTGGTGTGCTGTGTTGAGTAACTCTCTTTAATGATATCTTAGAGCTATGAGAGATATTTGATGGCTCCCATCACCTCAACAAGTAAGATAGGATAGATTTTACTGAATTACATAGTACCAACAGCAATAAAGAAAAACTGTACATTCAAGATGCATTGGCTTTTACAAGACTTAAGGGCTCTCATTACCATGGTATTTACTCATTGCTACAGGACATGTGTGCTTGTGTCTTTCCCATGGCAATCAGTGCAAAGAGAAAACAAATTGTTCAAGCCAGAGTTTGAACTTTGCTGACTCCATTTTCTAAGCTTCAGTTAGGCCATCTACATTAACTACAAAAAGACATTTTGGAAATTCTTAGCAAAATAAAAAAAAAATCTATACCAGAATAAGACTGTTAGTGAAACCAGACAAAAAACGTATCCAATATACACACTAGGAAAAAATAGGTAGCTAAATAAATAGTATCAAAATTAATATAAGCATTAATATTTCTCTTAAAAGTTAATCATCAAACTTAACATGAAAAGAAAATAAATTAAACAAATAAATAAAAAAGTTAAATTACCGTAATTATAACTGACAGAAGAATTTTGAAAATAAAATAAATAGGTAAATAAAAAAACGGAATTCAATAAAATGAGGAGGTAACTCCTTAATTTCTTCTCCCTCCCCCTCCACCCCACGTGTCTATTCTGTTTTATTTATCCATTGGATCTGAAGAAGTCCTGTTATATTTTTCTTCGTGTTTTTGGTTCACACCAGAAACTGAAAAACAGGATGGAAATAAATTTATAATCCTAAATTAACTAGTCTTTGATTTTTTCTTTAAAGAAAAGATATATATATATATATATATATATATATATATATATATATATATATATATATATTATTATTATTATTATTATAAATTTGACAAAAACTTCAATTTAGTGTTTTCTTAATAAATCTATTTCTGGTCATTATGACCTTCATCAGATGGGTTACTACAATGGTGATTCTGCTATTATGTTGATATTCCTACCACGTTTTCAGTTAGAAGAGACAAAAAAAAATGACAAAATAAAAAAAACAAAGCCTTATTTATTTCCTTATGAAATCTCTTTATATTTTATTGTTTAAATATTTCTCTTTTTTTAATTTCATTGAAAAAAATTCTTTATTGATATTTTAAACTGTTATTTATTATTTAAAACCGGTGTATATCAGTGAGATTTCCTAGTGAGTTAAGGTATAGTTGGAATAAGAAACTTAAATTCCTATTAACAAATTAAAGATAGTCTTTGGAAATACTCTATGTATGATATTGTCCATGTGGTTTTGATAATTAGTATTAGAATTAAATTAACAAAATATTTCTCTAGGGGACATGTAGGACACAACTTGTAGTTGTTTTCTTTATTAGGGAGAGTTACTTTTTCATTTGATTTCCAAGCTGAGTTGATCGTTATTAAGAAATAAAGGTACACACACACACACACACACACACACACACACACACACACACACACACACACACACACACATTATAATGTCTATGTTTAAAAATCAAATTTAAAAAAGATAACAACAAACAAATAATATTTATAATTACAGTTTTTGTTTCCTATTCTTTGAGATCTGAAAGTGTTCAATCAAATGCTTTTGGAGTCTTCTTATACTAAAAGACACATCCACTTTTGGAGGCAAGCTTAACATAATAGTTATCATCAAGAAATGAAATCAACAAACCTAGTTCAAATTATGGATGAGGCTGTGGGTATTTCACTTCATGCTAATGCTCTTGAGAAAGGCATGAATCTGTCCGTTCTCCCTTGCCAATCTATTTGTAAATAGGACAGACTGGGTCCTTTAGCCTTGGCAAGGCAATTAGTTCAGAAGAAAAACTCTGACTTCAAACTTGCTTTACTTTGCTTAAAAATTAACCTTGTGTCACA
Organism: Sepioteuthis lessoniana; assembly: GCA_963585895.1. Lineage (NCBI taxonomy): Eukaryota > Metazoa > Mollusca > Cephalopoda > Myopsida > Loliginidae > Sepioteuthis > Sepioteuthis lessoniana. The sequence continues at coordinate 90,823,831 of OY757908.1, forward strand.
AATGGCTCATGATTGTCGGGTTGGGTAAATGTATACAATCATTTGAGAAAACAGGAAATGTATATAAAAAACTGAATAAAATAAAAACTCTCCTTTTCTGTGGCCTTTAACCAAACCAAAACCTTTCACATATACTGTCTAAAATTTTGTTCTGTGGAATTACTCCCATTTTATGAATTTGATGTACTATTGATATTTTGGCTAATGTATTATTCTTCTATTTTTCTTATGAAAACAGGGGTTCCTACTATCATGGAAATTTGTAAGTCTCTAGGAGCCTGATCATTTGGTTAGAGAGAGTTAAAAAGTTAAAGTGAGATGTAAGAAGGTATGAGAAGTTTATTAAGAAGAATGGAGAGAAAAAGAAGAAAAAGTACAGAAAGTTTGAGATTAAAGAACAGATATCTGATTCATGATTAACTGATCCTACTTGAAACAGTGTGTGTGTGTGTGTGTGTGTGTGTGTGTGTGTGTGTGTGTGTGTGTGTGTGTGTGTGTGTGTGTGTGTTTATATCCATACATTTTCTGCTCGTTTCTTTTTCTTTGGTGCATCTATTCCGAATTTCTGCCTGGATAAGAGTGACATAACTCTGTGCCATGCCAAAGTAGAAAGTGTCTCCCCTCATTAATTCTGTGTTGGATTAGAGTGCTGTATCTGCACACATAAAATTCTTAATGTTTTTAATAAAACAATTGTGTATATATATATATATATATATATATATATATATATATATGAATTGTATTAAGATCCTTTAAAATTTTCTGATAAGTTTCCTGGTTTTAGATTGGAATTCATTGATGAATTTACCAAAATTGTCCTGAGTGTTTTTGGATCTTTTATTGGCCATCATCAGGGGTTGTTTGCATGTGTAAAGAGTGTTCTTAAAATAGTTTTTTAGGTTATTTGTAACATTACAAATTTATGTAAATGCAAAATTGGATAAAACTGAGATGCTGATGACATTGAACAAATTTAAAACACTATTAATGGAAATTTTTTTTTTTTTTTTTTATACCATACATCTTAGTTGATGCTTCGGGATGGGTCGTCAGTGATGTTTCCTTTGGGATCATGGGGGGTTTCGGGTCTTTCAACATCAGACCCCCTCACCCAAATGACCCAGTTGGCATCGATCTAACTCCAACTCCCATCCCGGCAGCCAACCTGCGCATCCACACAAATAGAATATTATCAAGAAAAATAAAATATTAAATAAAAAAGAACTAAAGACATTTCAAAACTTTGTCGCTATTTTCAAAGTTAATACTATCAATTCTAGGTTGTAATTTTTATGTAGGGCTTCAAGGATTTGTAGTGCTTGGGACAATTCTTGTTAAATTCATCTACTGATTCCAACCTAAAACCAAGACACTTATCAAGAAACTTGAAAGGATCTTAATAAAATTATATAGACAAAATATGTCTTTATTATTTAATCAAACATGCTTAAATGAAAGACTGCTGCCCAACTACTCACACAGACACACACACACACACACACACACACACACACACACACACACACACACACATATATATATATATATATATATATATATACTCACACATATATATATATATATATATATATATATACTCACATATGATGCAACTTTCTGAGATCTAAACTTTAGCTGAATGTTAGGCATTCACACCATATACAAGATGTAAATGTGCATGATTTTTGTGCATGCAAATTATTGGGTAAGGCTAAACCCAGTTTGTATCTAGCGTATGTTGTGACCCCATAGTATTGGGCTAAAATTTATCTCAGGAAGTTGAATGATACGTGAAGTAGGTAGAATGTTCGTCAATGGCCCGGGAGACTGGAGTTCAATCCCTGTTCGACTTATACTAAAGACTCAAAAAATGGTACTTGATGGCTCCCTTCTTAATACTCAACATTATAAGATATGGATCAAGGCTAAAATAGAGCAATCCAGGGAAAGAGTAGTGCCTTTCCCAACACCTCAGTGTAGTAGCTAATGAAACGGGAGCCTTCAGATTGCCCTTGACTACAGTTGCAAACTTTACTTTACTTATATATATATATATATATATATATATATATGTGTGTGTGTGTGTGTGTGTGTGTGTGTGTGTGTGTGGTTGGGCAGTTGTCCTTCATTTAAGCAGGTTTGATCTTTAATCAAAGGTTTTTTTAAGTTTTTTAAATTGTAAAAAGTATTACATAAACATTTAGTTGAATTAAACTGAGATTCTAATGACATCAAATAGATTTTTTAAAAACATTCTTTACATTTGCAAAAAACCCCTGATGATGGCTTATGAAGGGTCTGAAAGCATTTGGGACAATTTTCCTAAATTCATCGACCAACTCCATCCTAAAACCAAAGCACCTGTCAGGAAACTTGAAATGATCCTAATGAAATCAATAGACAACATATGCATTTATTATTTAATCAAACATTTCACTTGTTTTGTGTTTATTTTTGAGGAAGTATCAAATAGCTTCAAATACTATGTTATGATCAGAATCTTGGTTCATTCTGATCTTAGACAGAAGTGGTTATCTATACTCACATAATCTTGTATGCGTATATATCTATATCTATAAATATGTCACTTCCTATCTTATGCACACGACAAATAAATAGTGCTACAAATGTGTTGATAATATTGAGAAGAAGCTGCTATTTAAAAACATAAGCTCTACAACTAAGTAAACAGTGAGCAATAGTCAAAAAAAGTCTTTGGATTTGTTAGTAGAGCTAATATAGTCATCTAGCAATCAGTTAAATAGTACCACTGTTATTCAAACCTATGGAGATTGATATATCATTAAAAAAAGAAACTAAACCAAATATAGTCATAACATTTTTTTTTGTTAGTATGGAAATGTTGTTGAACAGTATTTTTAAATTAATCTCAAAACTATTTATGATGCCAGTGGCTTCTAAACAATTTTGTTGTACAAGGCAATTCCAGTGGAACAAGTGAACAACATGGATGACAGATCCAGAGGTAAAATTTAAAAAAAAGTCCAATGATGTCAAAGAAAAAAGTATGGAGTCACAGACACAAAAAACAAAAAATAAAAATAAAAGGAAGTCCCAACAGATCCATGAGTAGTTTTCTGCTGAGATAAAAAGACTACATATTTAATCAAGTGTGTAAATGGCTTTATGGTTGTAGATGCACTTGATTCCCTTAACCATTGGGTTAGAGTAGAAGAAAAAGAACCTGTTACCTCAGATCATATTCTCAGACTTTTGTTCTAGACTCATCCTGATTTATCTTAGAACAATTAGAATTTTATATATGTCTATATGCACACATTGACAAAATTAGGTGGCTTACCTACAATTTTGTATATGTTAAGATACACAAACTGATAAATGACAGCTTTGATCAATAGATATATAAAAACATGCATAGTAAAAGATCCACTCAGTGGATATGTATTTGAATATATCTATCTACAAATATACATACATACATCTCTCTTGCACATATACATATATGTATATCTATTTATCCAGGAATTGTATGCATGCATAAAAATGTATGTATTCTTCTGGTTATTCATCAACACATCTTTGTATATACAATGCATGGACAAACAATTTTCTAACAAGAAAATATTTTAAATCTACCATTTCTTTGACTTTTGTTAGTTTTTAGATCAAATATTGTCAACTTGTCTAGTTTTGTTTTTGTTTGTGGTGACAATGATTTTATTTATCAGCATGGCCTGGGGTGTGAAAGTCATTGTTAATTTTTTTTTTCCTTTTTCATCTATTCATATTTCTTCCATTTTATTTTAAAAAGTAGTTATCAATTTATTCTTTTAATTTACACATTTTGTTTTGCAAATCCATTATATACGTCTAATTCAATTCATATCCATTTATTGATCAATTGATCAATCCCATTCTTATTTTCTTATTCCATTCACATCTATCAAATCTATCCATTTGTTTATGCAATTTATTCTTTAATCATTGCCTACATTTTAATTTGCCAATCAATTTTATTAATTTCTGTTCTGTCTCTTTAACCAAGTTAATCTATCTTTCGCATTATTTTTGTATTTCTTTGTCTCTTCTTCTCACTCTTTATATATATATACATATATATATATATATATATATATATACTGTTTGAAACTTATTAGATGAAGCATTATCAGTTATTATCAATAAGCAGAGTTCTTATCAAAATTCATTTGATCATTTACATATGGATCCAGTTGACATTTCTACCTAAAATTAGAGTGTAGTATCTGAGTTCTCTGCCTAAGATTAAAGAACTTCTGCATAGGATCAAATTATCTCTTCCAAAAACTTTTGCATAGGATCAGAGTGTAGTATTTATATCCATGGCAATCACATTTTAAATTTAAATACCCCATAATAATTGTTGCATTTGCATATGTATTTCATATACAAAATGCAACAACTATTATGGAACATTATATGTAATATACAGATGAAAGCATTTATTGTGTAAAATAAATAGTACATAAGAAAACACAGGTATTATTATAATTACTCTTTGTGAGTTTTCATTCTAGCATAAGCTTATGGTCTCTGACAAGAGTTTGAGTGACAACAAGTCTCCTCAAGTCTCCAAAACTCTTCTCAGTATTCTGGCCATTCTCAATAATGCTGTAGTTTGGATGATCTCTGCCCATCCTTCAATTTCCAACTCTTCCAGTCCTCTTATCAAGCCTTTGGGGATTGTTCTTAGCACTTAAATTACAATTGATATCGCCATCAGTCTCATGTTCCACAACTTTCTTACTTCTCTGGCAAAGTCTACGAACTTGTTTTTCTTTTTGCTCTCATTGATTTTCACTTTGTATCCCACTGGAAAGGCAAAATCCACTAGACTACAAGCTCTCTTGTTTTTGTTAAGGTTTGGTCTTCTTGCCGGAATTAGGCGATCTATTTGTATCTAAAAATCCTTGAGAATTCTTTGTGTCTCATTCTCCAGAACAGATCCTGGTTTGTGTATTTACCATTTGTGCATATGGTCAAATTTAAATTTTTTTCACGACTCCGAGTAGAATTATTATTATTATTAGAATATATTCAATATATTCCATAGGTACATTTTGGTGCCTGGCACAAACTGTAATTAGAAATACTTTGATTCCAAGCTGGGTGCACAATTACTACACTTTCATTTGAACAGAAGTTACTGAAAGATGAAGAAAGATAGATAAAACAAACAAAAAAGATCACATTATTCATTAGATTGACAGATTTCTTACAAGTATTTCTTTCATCTTATTTCTATGGCTTTTTATTGTACAACTGTTAAGCCAGCAGCGTGAATCTAATAATAATAGTGTAATAAAAAAAACAATGAAGTCATAGGAACTTAGTGGAAATAAAAGAAAAATAATGTAACTGTAACTCATTTAAATGATGTTTACTAGTGAAGCTTTCCTAGTTTAATCAATACGAAACTAAAAGGCAACAAAGACAAAAAATTCAAATTCAAATCTTACCTGTTCTCTTTATTTTTCTCATCCATATTTCATAACAATCTTATAATAAAAAGCTGAGAATTGAAATGAAAAACCACAAAAATTTAAAAAATTTTGTTGCTTTTCAATATTTGATGGAATGATAACAATGCTTAATCTTAGTAATTTGAATAACTTTTAACAATGATTATGTATATAACTATTAGATATAAACAGGCAACTGATCTAAGATATAAGAAGTTATGAGAATAATAGTATAAGTTTTATAAGCAATAGTAATAATATTTCAAGTGACGAACAAGTGAAATCTCACACAAGAAAAATTGGACATCTAAGAATAGGAACCTTTAAGTGAGAAACTGAATCTCTTCTAATAGCAGCACAAAACAAAGCAATAAGGACCAACTATGTTAAAGCAAAAATAGATAAGATGCAACCAAAAGGAAAATGTTGGTTATGTAGTGATTGAGACAAAACAGTCAACCATATAAGTGTATTTACTAATTAGCACAAAAAAAAATATATGACCAGACACAACTGGCTGGGGAAGGTAATCCACTGGGAATTGTGCAAGAAATTTAAATTTGATCATATGAACAAGTGATATATGCACAACCTAGAATCTGTCCGACAGAATGAGATGCACAAAAATCTCTGAGATTTTGAGATACAGAGATCACCTAATCCCAGCTAGATGACCAGATCTAGTAATAGTCAACAAAAAAAAACAAAAAAACTGCTGAATAGTAGACTTCACTGTCCTGGCAGACCTCAGAGAAAAAATAAAAGAAAGCAAAAAGAGAGATAAATACCTAGACCTTACTAGAGAACAAATCGAAACCATCAACTAGTGAAGCTTTCCTAGTTTATAAAGATCATCCAGAATACTGAGAAGAATGCTGGAGACTTGAGGAGATTTTCTGTCACTCCAACTACGAAAAATTCTCACCGACAACACAACAATACTCGAACATCAAAATAATAAACAAAAACTTCAGATTCTCGAAGCACTATATATTAGAAACCTGCAACCAGCACTTAATAGAATTAATTTTCAAACCAGTGCTAACGTACTTAAATGTCTTTAGCTACTGGCACTATTTACAGAATTACATTTAAAAGCAAGCGCCATAATCTCCAACAGCAAAGACGTCCTTACACAGTAGTAATTTGCTAAAACAAAAGTTACATCACTTTTGTAACAGATTCTCCCCTGATGATGGCCCAAAGTCGGGCAGAAAGTACTAGAGATACATACAACTATGGACAATACCTAAATCAATTCCCCCCAAATACGATAAAAGTAATACGGGAATTCGAACGGATCCAAAAGAAAATATGTAGGCATAAAATGTCTATTATGTTTAATGAAATTTGCATTAACGAAGAAATGCTGCCTAAATATACATATATATATATATATATATATATATATATATAAAGCTTTCATATATATATATATATATATATATATATATATATAAAGCTTTTATATATATATATATATATATATATATATATATATATATATATATGTATAAAGCTTTTATATATAAATATATATATATATATATATATATATATATATATATATAAAGCTTTTATATATATATATATATATATACACACACACACACACACACACACACATATATATATATATATATATATATATATATATATATATATATATATATAAGAGGCTTATAGTTCTTATATGCTCTCTTAGTGAGTTGATAGAGAACCAAATTTTGCATTATTGTCAAATACTGTTCAATGTCAATGATAGAATATTTACACACACACACACACACACACACACACATATATATATATATATATATATATATATATATATATATATATATATATAATCTTTTTTGATATGTATATAGATATACAATCTTTATCACTCTATCCTTCTTCCCTTTGCATGATTTTTGAATGTTGAATTTGTTCATTACAATGTGTAGGATTTTTATTTTTTAAATTCATTTACTTTTTTTCCATATTTTTGTGCAGTTGTGAATGAATACTTTATATGTAATGCATATGAATATCTTTATACAGACTTTTCTTCTCTCCTTTTGTCAAAAATGTGTATTTTTATTATTTTTATTTATCATTTGTGTTTTTATAAACCTTTTTTTTTAAATTTGTTTTATCCAATCTGTTTATTTTTTAATCATCCAAAAAGTGAGAATTTCTGTCATTCACATGAGAAAAAATATGAACTGATGTAAAATATTAAGTTTCTATTTAACTAATTGTACTAAAGTTATTTTGAAAAATTTAACAGCATTCAAATTTTTTTGATCTCATTTAAATCACATATTTAAAAAATATAAACAAATATTTATATAGGGTTGTTCAAAAGTCACGATTTTAAAAATTAAGCATCTTTTGAATAAAAAAGGTAAAAAAATTTTGTTTTAATAATATCTATTTTTACTCTTTGAAATTACTTAGAATGAAAAATGGAATAATAAATTCCTTCAAATGTGCTCTATTTTTGGTTTCACAGACCTTAATTTTTTAAAATGGTAAGCCATTTTTATTCCACCCAGTATAATCAGAACAAAAAAAAACTTTTTTAACCTGCCAAAAAGCAAGGTTTTACACATAACTACTTTATGGTATACAATATTTGATGGCATATAAGTCATTTTTTTTCAAATATTAGAATTTCATAAATTAATTTTGAAAAAAGGCACAAAAAACTTGTTTTGAAGTGAGCCAAATTGGGAATATGGATGAAATTGCAGTAATATTCTGTATTCCAATCAACAATTTTTTCCTTAATATTCGCACTGAAATGGATTTGGGTGGGTGAGAGTTTATTATTTGCCATCAAATTTGACTTGATTTTTCCAATAATTTTTTTTACAATTACATATTGTTTTGAGCCAGTTTCCTAGACGTGTTTGTTTTTATCATGATGTTTTAGCTGTTCTCCTTCAGCTTTCCTCAAATGACTGTCAGATTTGGTAACATAAGAATGTCAAAGGAAATCTTTTATTTGATATACAGTAGAATCTTTTCTTATTTCATTACTTTTGCAATGTGGATTCTTCCTATGGATACTGAAAATTATTACTACGGAAACAAAAATAGGACATATTATGGATCAAATTAAAGCTTCTAGTCAATATTCAAGGAAGTTTATAGAATATGAGTGTCATTTGAGGAAGTTCAGAGATTAAAATGGCTGAAAGCCAACAACACAGACAAACACACAGAGGAAATTGATCTGAAACAATAGCAAAATAAATTAAACTTATAAATCCAAAGAAAAACACTATTTATCTTTTTGACAAATTTTAACATTTCACTCATTTTCAAATGGTATCATTTAACTTTTTTAAATATTTGTTTTATTTGAGATTAAAAAGACAATTTTCATTATACTGAATTCAGGAAAAGGTTATTTTGCAATAATCAAACATTCTCCACAAATAAATTTCTACTAATTTTTTTATTTTGCTTTTTCTGTTAATCATTTATTTCAAAGCCTAACCCTTTACCACCATTTTCTTTTTCTTTATAATCTCTACACCCTTTCTATCCCTTGCCAAAATCACCAGTGTTATCAAACGTTAACAGCCTTTAAAAACTATCTTTTAACTCCTCACAGCCTTTGCGGCACCAGAGGGACAAATGGCATCTCAGACATATTTGCTGCCGGGTTTGGATTCGACAGAAACTCCAGAGTCCCCTTTCCCTGTTCTGGTTGAAGTTGGTTTCTTCAGCAAAGCGTAGAAGGCACTTAGTCCTGTATCATCCATGGATGCCCATTTGAAAAGTGAAATTTCAAAAAACAAAATAATCTTTGCTTCATCTAAAGCAAGAGTCTTAATTGAGAAAGAAATTTTTAAAAAGTCCCTTCTCAGAGAATATTACTTTCCCAGGCCATCATGGAGATGCTTTCAAATGTTTAAAGTTTATCTTCCAGCCCAAAACATCTGCTGCAACATTCTCACCTGCCAAAAATAGAAGGCCTGTAAAGAAAAAAAATTAAATAGTAAAATATTTAAAAGTAACACCTTCTCCTCAGATAGTTTTCTATCAAGAGAAGAAGCAAGTATAGAGGAATGGTTTTTACATACTTTCAGTACAGAACTAGTTTCCAATATTTTTCTTTTTACTGAAGGTGGGGGTCTACTGACTGGTATTCATGTCTTGACATTTATGAATTCATCCCAGCCACTGGTCATCCAACAAAATCCACAATGCTAGAATTAAGTATATAAATTATCTTTCAAATTAAACTTATCAAAAAGAAAAAACTCTCCAGAAAAACTGCATTGTTTGCTACTAAATGCTCATGTACATTAGAGCTATTTCTGATGGAAAATATGCATATCATATATATATATATATATATATATATATATATATATATATATATATATATATATATATATATATATGTTTGATATTCTTTCTATTTGAAATGATGGTATAACTCATGATACAATCCTTGCACAGACTGGTTACACACACACATATATACTTTTGATTAAATATAAAACACTAACATATAAGAACATAGTTCCAAAAGTTTCAATGAAGCTAACGATTTCTTTATGAGCAGTGTTCTGATACTTGATGAGGTGGTTTGTATTTCACTTCATACTAATGCCCTTGAGAAAAGCATGAATCCATCATTTCTTCCCTCATCTATGGATGAAATAATAAAGTGGATTGGCTTTCTGGCCTTGGTCAGGCAATCAGTCTAGGAGAAGGTAAATTCTGAATTCAAAATCTGAAGAGTATTGTTTAGGAAGAATCTTCAGCACTGATGCACCATTCTTTTTTTATCAGCTTATCCCAAAAATGTGGCTGGTCCTTCACCACTATAAACATATCACCTGTATAAGTAGCACAATGGTTCCCATCTTTAACTATTTGGCCCTCATCGATTGAAATTGATGGGAGAGTTCATATATATATATATATATATATATAGAGTTGGTGACTGCAGTTGGGGTTGACCCGAAGGCACCCTTTTCAATAGCTACTCCACTGAGATGTAGGGGAGGGTGCTACTCCATTTCCTGGATTGCTCCACTTCACCCTTGATCCTTATCATATAATGTTGAGCGTTAAGAAGACAGTATCAAGTACCATTTTTTGAGACTTTGGTATGACTTGACCAGTGATTGCACCCCGGTCTCCTGGACCATTAGTGAACACTCTACTCATTAGCCCATATATATTTTATTGATTAAAGACATTCTAGCATCAGGTTTTAATCATATATATGTATATATATATATATATATATGATTGAAATCTGATGCAAGAATGTCTTTAATCAATATAATTTTTACAGTGCCCAATGCATTGACATGTAGACCAATATTACAATACAGTTCTATAATAAAAAATATATATAAGATGCAAAAGAAGTAAAACTGGATAAAAACTCATGATTCAGAGTTTCATGATTCTTCAATACTCAGTTGAGTTAGTATTCCACACATCACTTGAGGATAAAAAAAATCATCAAACTCTTGAGTAGTGAGTTTATATATATATATATATATATATATATATTTGATGCTTTCAATATGCTTTTGATTGGATAATGAATTTTTAACTCTTTAAATATGAATATGAAAATAAATCAAAAAGATATATTTATTAGGATCTTGAATAAGTTCTCACAGAATTTCATTAAAATTAATGTTTTATTTAAAAAAAAACAAAAAACATGTCACTGAAAGTAGTGTTCATTGCTAACCACTACTTTTTCCCATCTTTCTGGCGGCATTTGAATTTCACAAGTTGACCCAATTTTTGTCCTCTTCATAAAAATTAAAGTGCTGCTCAGCCAGGCCATGTGCTATTGATCGGAACAAGTGATAATAAAATGGGGCAATGTCTGGTGAATACAGCGAGTGGAGTAGGACTTCCCATTTAAGCATTTCCAAGTAGGTTTTCACCCATTTTGTAACATGTGGCCTAGTATTGTCATGAGGTAAAATCATTTTGTCATGTCTTTGCCTGTACAGCAGCCATTTTTTTTCAATGCTTGGCTCAAACACATCAATTGTAGTTGATAGCAATCTTCCTTGATAGTTTTGGTTGGTTTGAGCTGCTCATAATAAAATACACCCAGCTGATCCCACCAACTGCAGAGCAGAAGCTTTGAACCATGGATATTTGGCTTCACAGCTGATATTGATGCAGGGCCAGGCTTACTCCACAATTTTCTATGCTTAAGGTTATCCTAGTGTATCCACTTTTTATCACCCATCATGATACAATGCAAAAAACCTTTCTTTTTCTGCTGTTGAAGCAGCTGTTCACACATGACAAGATGCCATTCAACGTCTCTCAGCTTCAACTTGTACGGCACCCAATGTCCCTGCTTTTGAATCATTTCTAATGCTTTCAAACATTTCAAAACTGTTGTGTGGTCAACTCCTAATAATTCTGTGTGTTCAACTTGTACCTGACATGAGTTTTCATGAAGTAATGCCTCCAATTCTTCATCTTCAAACTTTTTTGGTGCCCCAGAGCATTCTTTATCTTCAACACCAAAATCATTTTTTAAGCGTCTAAACCAATTTTTGCATGCTGTTTCCAACAGAGCATAGTTGTCATTAGTCTCAACAAGAATTCTCTGTTCTTCAGCTGCAGATTTCTTTCAAAAAAAGTAAAGTAAGTAAAGTTGGTGGCTGGAGTCAAGGGCAACCTGAAAGCTCCCTTTTCAATAGCTACTCCTTTCCCTGGATTGGTCCACTTTACCCTTGATCTGCACCTTATAATGCTGAGTGTTAAGCAAGGTGGCCTCAAGTACCATTTTTTGAGTCTTTGGTAAGACTTGACCTGGGGTTGAATCCAGGTCTCCCAGGCCAAAGTAAAGTAAGTTGGTGACCATAGTTGAGGATGACCCGAAGGCTCCCTTTTAGATACCTACTACACCAAGCTGTAGGGGAGGGCACAACTCCTTTCCCTGGATTGCTCCACCTTATCCTTGATCCACACCTTATAATGCTGAGTGTTAAGCAAGGAGGCATCAAGTACCATTTTTTTGAGTCTTTAGTATGACTTGACCTGGGATTGGACCTAACACTCTAACCATCATACCACAGGCCAAAGTAGTACAGTAAAATTCCCCACAAATACACTTTCTTTGGCATGAAATCCGACATGTCTAATGCTATGAAAAACAAAGTTGTTTACACTTCGGCGAAATGACATTCATTGAATTTCAAGCTTGCTTATTGATACATTACCATCTGAAAATACATGCATGCAGTTTTGGGAATGCCTTCTGTTGGAAAACTGCAGGAACTTATTCAAGGTCCTAATAGTAATGTGGCTTGAAAAATGGACAGATAACCAGTAGATCGAGGATTAAATATTGAATTATAGATTAGCAATCCTCATTACAACTGTTAAGAATGATATAGTGATGATTTTTTCTACTTGTTGATCATTCTGATAGAGTAATTCTACTTTGGAAGAATTCATCTTAGACCATAACTTATAACTTATGCAAAATATTGTTGGTGTTTAAGCAAAAAAAAATCAATGATGTGGTGTTTAGTTTACATTCTCATAAAAATGGACTCTAATTCTGATTGAAATACTGACTGAAATATGAATGCTCATTGCTTTGAACCTTGCTCAAAGTGAATATTATATATTATCAACTGATAGATTTCTTTGTTACATCCATATCCATCATGTTCATTTATCTTTTAGTCAGGCCAAGAACTTTTCAGCACTTCTTCATAGATAAATAATACTTATTTTTCTCTGAACTGATAATTTTATCTTTTTGAATAAACAAAACAGTAAAAGATTGCTATGAACTGATCAACACATCAAAATTCTGAAATACAGGGGTTTTCAAACATTATAAAAGACTTTGAAAAATGAAGAAAAAAATTTTTTGCATTAAAAAGAAATGGATGGTTTGATAATTCTAAAATTTAAAGCATAGTTACATTGCTTTTCTGATGTCATATTTTGTAACTGATGGCTGCTCAAAGCTTTGCAATGTGTTACAGTTTTTAAATTCCAAGTTTTAATCAGAGTTGGTAACTTTAAAAAACAGCCTTAAAACTAAAGTCTCTTTCTCAGTTCTGCTTTAGAGTATCCTGTAAGCTCAGTATTTTAGGATGAGTGCTGTTTTACAGTACACCATAAGTTTAATATTTTGGGCTCAAAGAGAGCACATCAGATGCAAATAATATTTATTTTAGCCTGGAATTATTAAGTACAAACTTGGCAAATCCTACTCTGATGATAAGTATAAAGGGTTCTTAAAAGTTCTTGGCCAAACCAAAAAAGGAATTACCTTTTTTATTTTTTATTCCTGTTGAATGTTTTTTGTGAAAGGATAAAAAAAACTTGACAAATGATATACCAAGAGTGATGAACTTCAAAATGAATATGTGGAATAGTATATACGTGTTATAACTTTAACACATTCCTTTCTTAGTCAGGCTAAGAAGTTTTCAGCACTTTTTCATGGATTGATAAGTAATGGTTGTGTTCCTTGAGCATCTCTAGAGAGATAATTTTATTTTTTTAAAACAATGTAAAAGTAAAAGATAAACATCAATTGATAATCACATCCAAATTCTAAAGTACAAAGGCTTTCAAATGTTATAAAAAAAATTTGAAAAATTTAATACTACTAATAGTGGTAATACTTGCATTTAAATTTTATATTATAAAACAGCAATTATAAAACAGAAATCATAACTTTTTTGTTAATAAACAGCATTTTTTAATATATTTATCACTAACTGACTTATCTGATTCTTTCACTGTCACAAATTCATATAAAATAATGAACATCATTAATACAGAACATTGCCCAGAATCTCAGATGCGATATTACATACTAATTTTATGACGTTACATACAATGTT
>OY757908.1:90840689-90970689 GCA_963585895.1 Sepioteuthis lessoniana
ACAAAATATTATGGTCTGATGAGACAAAAATTGAACTCTCTGGCAGAAACAGTTTTTGAGACATGCTTAGTGAAAACAGTGTAACTCATATAATCCGCAAAATACCATCCCAACAGTTAAACATGTTGATAGACGTATAATGATTTATGGTTGTTTTTCTTCTCGGGGTTTAGGTACATCATTGAAGAAACAATGTACAGTGCAAAATACAGCAATACATAGCAAAATACCGCAATGCACAGCAAAATACTGGAGAAGAACTTTCTTCAATTTGTAAAACATCTTCAACTACAAAGAGGTTGGATTTTTCAATATGATAAATGAGAGAGTGGTTGAAGGGGAAGAAAATAAGGGTTTAATGCCTCCAAGTCAGTCTCCTGACCTAAATTCTCTAGAAAATCTATGGAAATGGTTTAGAATTCATCTGAGAAATCCCCAAAAACTTTAGCACAGGAGTGGAATGAAATTGGAGTTAAGAAACTTACTTCAAACTATTCTAAATATCTGACAGCTGTCATGACAAAAAAGGTACATGTCACTAAAATACTGAACATTGTTTATCAATTTGTATCCAGAACTTGTACATGCTACTTAGATGTCAAATAAATATTGGTACAGACAAATATTTCCTCTATTTTCCCTCTATTATCCATATATAGTATATCTTAAGTATTTACTATAATCTGGTGAATAATAGACATTTTTATTTTCTTAAATAATCTTTAGAAACCACATGTATCTAATACTT
Organism: Sepioteuthis lessoniana; assembly: GCA_963585895.1. Classification (NCBI taxonomy): domain Eukaryota; kingdom Metazoa; phylum Mollusca; class Cephalopoda; order Myopsida; family Loliginidae; genus Sepioteuthis; species Sepioteuthis lessoniana. Next base: position 90,841,438 of record OY757908.1, read on the forward strand.
TTGTGTCACTGGATATATATATAGACACACACACACACACACACACACACACACACACACACACACACACACACACACACACAGAGTTGAAATATCATTACTTCTGTTTTGCTGTTAAGAACAACTTTGAATTGATTGGAACTGGTTGGTAGGCTGGTTGGTTGGTTGGTTGGTTTATGGCATATCAACCTTTGTAGGTTATTTAATGTCAAATCCATTTTTATACAAATGAACAGTTCTATTTCAAACAAGTCATTTAAGCATAAGTACACAGTTCAATTGTCAAAAACATTTCTATTTCAAGCTATTCCATTTTGTCAAACAGTTCTTATTAAAACATTCTATTTTGTATAAGTATATTTTTTGTTTACACATAGTTAAATGTCAAAACAGTTTCATTTCAAACAATTCAATTTAGCATTGGTATGCAGTTCAAATGTCGAATCAGTTATATTTCAAACAATTCAGTTTAGTTTAAGTAAAGTTTCAATGTCAAAACAGTTCTGTTTTAAACAATACAGTTTTTATACAATAAACAGTTCTATTTCAAGCAATTCAGTTTAGCATGAGTACACAGTTTAGTTCTATTTAACCCATAGAGAGGACCCTATCAGGAGCTGCTATTCCGGGCCAGAGTGGACCTGGGAGCAATGGCAATGAAGGGATACTTTGCATTCCCCAAAGCTCCAAGATTACTGGAACCTCACTATCAGATTGTTTAGTGTCATATCCAGGATATGTGTTGGAAGTGGTCTTACCCTTCAGCAGAGGTGCAGTCAGTGTATTCTACTGCCCCAGCCAACTGGGCAAAACTGGAACTGAACATTCAAAAATAAAACAAACTAATATAATGGCATTTATCAGCAAATGCATCAACAATATCCATTGATTCTAAAGTATCTGTTCAAAATGATGAACATTAAATTCCAAAATCTTTTTGTTTTAACAGAGAACACAGTTGTTTTACATGGGTCGACAAAAATCCTAATGCTAACATCAAGAATATCTTGCTTAATTTGATGAATGGATTGACATTTTTTTGTGAAGAATGAGTTCATCAAAATAAAAGAAATTCATGAGGGAATGTGTTTTTAATACAAAAGTAATAATGATCATCGAAGCACTTGTGGTGTAGTGGTTATCATTCTAAAAAGTGAACTTGGCTATTCAAGTTCAAAACCTGAATGAAGCTGTTTCCTTCTCACATTACACTTATACCCTTGGGAAAGATATAAATCCATCTCTTCTCCCATCAGCTATGTGCAAATATTAAGGAGGACTGGATTATTTAAATTTGGTAATACAACCAGTTTAGGAGAAGGAATACTCTGAATTCAAACCAATTGTAAACCATGACAGGGATAGGCTCCGGCTGGCTGCTCCTACTCAAGACATATTAGTAGTGTCTCCATGGCCAAACCAGATTAAAAGATAAGTCTTTAGTCTTAAATGATCATCAACAATAGTGAATGTAAGGTATCTGTTTACTGTTTAAAGCACAATTTTAACCATGAGATCTTTTCTATTTATCTTGATATTTGATTAAAAAAATTTTATCAAATCAGAAATATATTTGAAAACATTAAAGGTTCATTATTATAATCTTGAAGGTTACTTTAAGATTGATAATAGTGTAGTCATTCTTGCTGCTATTTTTATATTTTTCATCCATTAGAGAATAAGGTTATTTGAGATTTAATTATTTATACTTTTTTAAAAGTAAAGTTTCAATGTCAAAACAGTTCTATTTCAAACAATACAGTTTTTATACAAATAAACAGTTCTATTTCAAGCAATTCAGTTTAGCATAAGTACACAGTTTAGTCCTATTTAAGCCATAAATTGCTGATTGTAAATATGACTTGGGCTTTACTAGATTAGCTATATATATTTTCATTTTTTTTTAAGATTATAGATGCACTCTATTTGAGAATTCAGTTCACGTCGTCTTACTGAGCCGCTGTCATTGGCATAATTGTAATTTTTTGTAATACTAAGTCAAAGTATTTGATTTGTGTAATTTTCTGTCTGAAGATCTCAAGTTTTGTTTCTACCCAATTATTTTTATTCTGACAAGTATTGTCACCTTTTTTGTTTTTTTTATCCCATTTTAGTTAAAGTAGCCTCTGATCATTCTCAGATATTTGCCATCTTTAGTATCTTCAGGGAATTTTAAATGGAATTTTTTTATTCTATTTTTGTTAGGGACATATTGTTCTCATTCTTTATTATTACATTTTATATCCTTCTGAGATATTCTAGAATTCATAACTGCCACCTTCGTCCCATTCTATTGAAGAAGGTCAGAGAGTATATAAGTGAAAATGTTACAATAAAAAAGCAACTAATTTTCATGCATATATACATATAACCTATTCAATTATTTAATTTCTAACATCAACATTAAGTAGATAATATAACCAAGTACTAATTTTTCTAGTACATTATAGAGCTGAAGAGAAATTCATATAAAATATATTCCATCAGGGACAAATTTTCACTTGAATGTAATCCATGACCAGTGGCATTTCAGTCAGATATGCTACCTATTATAAGTTGGTCAGACCCCCACCTATTCCCATTATAATTGATAATTTAAATAAATTTTTGGATGTTACCCACCCAAAGTGCCTGTAGGAAAATATGTTTATATATATCAGGATATTGGTGAGTTGTTCTTTCTCATCTTCAACCCATTTTTCTTTATTTCAATTTTTTATTTGCATTTATCCTTGTTTGGTTTAAACCTCTGTCTTAAAAAGTCGCCAACTTTATTATGTACTTTGTTTTCCAGTAGTAAATCAAAACAACTAAAATGAGCATGAAAAATGTTTTTACTTGTAATGCTTATTATGTATGCAAACAAAATGCTATATATATATATATATATATATATATATATATATATATATATATATATATATATATATATATATATATATATATATTTATAAAATCAATGCACACATAAGTTAATTGCTCTCTTTCTGTTTCGTATATATATATATATGTATATATGTATATATATATGCAAACAACAAAGCAAAATGGTTCTCACCCTGGCAATAAGCAAAGCACATATAAGGTCATTCTTCAGGTGATATAAAATTTCACAATGTCTCCAGAACAACTGGAAATCCATTCCCCAAATTATATTGCAGAGTAAGTCTAGAATCTTGGATCTACTACAAATGTATTCTTCAGCAAAATAAATTCAAGATGATATGATTTGTAATATATGATTGATAATTTTTGCTATTAAATACACTGAATAAAGGAAAATATGTTGAAAAATGAATATTTTTTGTATAAAAATAAATGTATGTTGACTCAGTGAATACAGAATTTTAAACAAAATAGCCATTAAATTCTGTTATGTGCTACTTTTTTTACATTTGTAATTTTTTGTTATTTCCCTTTAATAAATCAAACAAAAAATTATCTGATGGATAACTGAGTCATTAAATAATGAGAAATAAACAGGTTCTGACGCCAGATTTCAGTAACCAGTTTTGTTTGAAAAATAGCTGCTGTAAGATCAACATGGATGGGAATTTTGTTTTATTAAAAAAGTTAAGCATTAGAGCCCATCATTCTGAGCATTTCTTTTCCGTTTTGTGCTGGCTTTTTTTGTTCAAAATCTCTGTTAACCTTCCATCCTATTGTATAGCCCTGTTAACTCCCCCTCAGCAATATCATCATCATTGTCAGTATAATTAACCTTACCATTATTATAACTGCATTGTTTCATGTCATTGTTACTGCAAGTAACAATCTAAGTATATTACTTTTCTTATCTTTAAAGGATGTCTCATAATAAAACCAGCATTTTTTCAGCTGAATGTTTCACTCCAAAAGGAATGTGCAGACTAATTTTGATGGAATCTAATTGTTCATACTGACCATCACTCACACCATCTTTGCAGATTTACCAAATGTTTTCTTTGCATGTTGTGCACAACATATGAGCTGAGCATAAAAGTAGATGTTTGTCTCTTTCTGTGGAGTTTGACTGCTGATTTGGCGGTGAAGAAAAAAAAACTATGAGTGACACATTTGGAGCTGCACACAGGTTGGAAATGCTTGATCTTTTTTTCAAAGGTGGATTTGGCATTTTGCCTGGAATTTTACTTGACCAATGATTTTAGTAGCATTATGAAAGAGCAGGTTGAAAATGTCTCCTTGAATTTATACAAAGAACAACAGCATTCTTGACAGCATTTGTTATTGATGATTGGCAAAGTTTAGGAGGAATTAAAAGGCAAGTCACAAATGTTTATTAAACTCTTTCACTTGTTTAGGCTGGACTTCAGGTAAGAAATTAATTAAAATCTTATATGCTGATTTGGAGTTGCTTCCAAAAAAGTTGGATTTATTATAAGACATCCTTATAAGAAAGAGAAGCAAATTCTTATTTTCAAAGATCATTTTGATGTTGTTATTACAATTAATTCAATAATAATTGGTGTTACTTATAATACTGTCATTGTCATAATTATTATTGTCACAACTAGTTCTGCTGTAGACTTATTAGTACTGCAGCAAAATCATAGTTGGCATTGTTGTTTTTTCTCATATAGCTCAATCTCTTAATGCTTCTGTCCCATAATAGTTGCTATGTTTAGTGCATGGAATTTATAGGCAAATTTGATAACTGCTATAGGACAGAGGTTAGTATTACTTTACTAATCCCTATTATTTCTTAATTTATTATCTTACAAAGTTTATGATCCTGTCTCTATCAAAATAATTCTGAAATCCAATCATAACACTTGCCGCATCATTCAAATATATATTTTTATAATCATAAGATTCAATAAGAAAGTGATGCACCTATTTTTTTATATCATATCATTTTTTTTTATTATCACTGATGCTACTTATTGTTGTAGATATTTGTTCTTATTGTGTTCACATATATAACAAATATGCAAAGAGCATATCAACATTTTTGCACAGATGTTCCTTGATATATTATTCATGTAACTGCAACTGAAATTTCACTATTTTTGCCTTACATCATAATCAAAATTTGCATCTAAGTAAATGTCCTGTATATCATTATATATAACCAGTTAATTTTTGACTCCTTCAGCTCACTAAGGAACATTGATCAAAACACTAGCATAATAATTTCATTTTTTCACCTTAAGTTCATATGGTAATAGTTATTGCATATTATTATTATTATTTTTATTATTATAATTATTATTATTATCATTATTATTATTATTATTATTATTATTATTATTATTATTTATTTATTTATTTATTTATTTATTCTTTTTTTGGTTCTCTTCTGGCATGATTATTACTTTCAAATACAATTTCAGCATCATTATATTATCCAACTATCAAATTCTTAATTTTTTAGAATTATTAAGATATTCCATACATAATTAATCCAAACATTCTTAACAGAAACTAGGCTTAAATATATGCATATACACATATACATTTAGATCGATAGATAGATAGATAGATAGATAGATATGTTTATATATATATAAATTTTACATCTATGTACATGCATGTGTGTGCAAACACACACACACACACACACGCGCACACACACACACACACACACACACACACACACACACACACACACATGATTAAGGTTTTGAATAAAATCCAAATTTTTGAGTAAAAAAAAACCAGAAAAGTGACTTGACATGTTTTGCTATGAGGACAGGTTCATCAGAATTAAAATTTTAATTTGCTAGTTCAAAAAGTATATGTGACAAGAGAAGAGAGAAGCCTGCTGCTTTTTTAAAAAGATATCCTGTATAGAAACTACACCAACCCATGAGATTACTACTTTCAATTTATAGCTTAAGTTTTTTTGATATTCATACTGTCCTCACCAAATTAATACTTATGGAATGTGGGATATTAAAAGACATAAAAAATCACAAAAAATGAAATAAAACAACTTATCAGATAAGGTTAAAAGTTTAATTACTAAAGGATATCTATTTTTTTAAAAAAGAAAAAAAATGCATACTTTTACCTCTTGTCACATGTAGACTTCACTTTTGCAAAATAAAATTCTTTATTTTATGATAATATCTTTATAGGGAAAAACATCAATCTAATTTATTGTTTTCTCTTCCTTTTCTCATATATGTATATATATATATATATATATATATATATATATATATATATATATATATATATATATACAGGGGTCATTCAATAGATAAGGTTAATTTTTGGAAAAAGGCAATATAATTTTTTTTCTGATTTGTTATCATGTAAACACTGCATTGTTTGGAATTGGTTTATTGCAAAAATTATTTTAATCTTGCAAAATATTTCTTTTGAGGTTATTTGAAATGGTAACAAATGATAAAACCAACTCCTGTTCATACACACACACACACACACACACACACACACATATATATATATATATATATATATATATATCTTTAAGAAAAAATAAAACTGGTCACTTTAGGATTATAAATTTATTTCCATCCTGTTATGTGTTTTTGATATAAATCAAAACAAGAAAAAAAATTAATAGGACTTCTTCAGATCTTATGGATAAAAACGTTTTTATCCATAAGATCTGAAGAAGTCCTGTTAATTTTTTTTCGTGTTTTTGATTTATATCAAAAGCACATAACAAGATGGAAATAAATTTATAATCCTAATGTGACCAGTTTTATTTTTTCTTAAAGAAATTATTGCTCTGTAATGTCAGTTACATTGAGCTCTTTACCAGGAAAATTTAAATGTTCACTGTAGAGTGTTTTTTTTTTGTCCTGATGGAATTACTCCCAACTCCGGTTTAACTGGACCAAATAATACTTATATATATATATATATATATATATATATATATATATATATATATATATATATTAAATACATATGATTTGTTAATGAATAGTTTGTAGATAATATTTCTAAATGAGCCAGAGCTCATTTATTCACACACAGTTAAATGGTTTCAAGTTTAGAAAATTATTACATATTCCTAATTGACCAAGCAGGTACTATCAATCTGACTCAGTATGAACCTGGGAGTAATTGCAATGAAGGAGTACTCCACATTCCTCAAAGGTCCAGAACTGGGGTCTCACCATCTGATAGTTTCATATAAAATCCAGGGCACTTATAGTTGGGGGATGAAGACCCTTCTGCAGAGATGTATTCTACGGCCCCAGCTGACTGGGATGTGTGGAATGTTTTAGTCAAAAAAAAAAAATGTTTACAAAATAGTTTCATATGGGTTTGCCATTTCAAGCCTGTGTCAAAAAGACTGTACATAGAGTGGAAACACACTGACTCTCTGGTAAAGGAAATATTCCAAGTTCAACAGTCAATAAAGAAGGTCATACTGACAGTTTTCTGATACAGGAAAAGACCCATTACTATTGATTTCCTAGATGCAACTATAAACAGGACTTTATATTGCCAAATCTTTAGGCAAAAATCACCTTATTTATTGAATGACTCTCTTTCTCTCTCTCTCTCTCTCTCTCTCTCTCTCTACGTTTATATATATATATAATTCTTAATCCACATATATATGTCTATTAATTCTATAAACATACATACACACAATATACATACATACATACATACATACATATATATATATATATATATATATATATATATATATATATATATATATATATATGTATGTATGTATGTATGTATAATTCATTAATACAGACTCACATAATTAAAACTGTATCTTTAATATCTACTGAAATACTAACTCAAGCATTTAATAAGTTGTTTTTTTTATTATTTTTTTACAAATGTTTTCAGCAACCTTCTCCTTTATTTCTTCTTATATTTAAGAAATATGCCCTGAGTTAATTGGAGTCTGTATCAAATGAACTTTAGTTAAGTGTTCTTATAGCATTTGAAGGCTTTCAGTGAATGATGATAAGAGCCACATAGAAATTATCTGTAATTGTCAATTCAAGACCTGAACGAGGCAGCCTTATGACAGTCTACCTATCACAATGAAGATGGAAGGAGACAGACAAACTACTGTCAGGAAGACTTTAATGAACATGCATGACAATGTCTTCTTCTATTAAATAACAAACTCCATTGTTTAAGTTTCTGAATTGAACATCTTCAGAACATTAACACCAACAACAAAAAAAGGAAAAAGAATTCAAAATAATAAACAAGGAAAAGATTTTAGTGAATAAAAAAAACAATGAGAATTTGCACACAACAATATACAGTTTGTACTCTGAGTGACTTATTTCAGCTACTTTGCTCTAATAAGTTAATCAGCATACGTAGTGTATATTATTATAGAAACTGGCCCATTGGTCAAGTAGGTAGAGTATTTGCTAATGGCCCTGGAGACCAGGGTTCAATCCTAGGTCAAGTCATACCAAAGACTCAAAAAATGGTACTTGACACCTCTTTGCCTAGCACTCAGCATTATGTATGTATGAAAGATAAAGTGGAGCAATAGAGGAAAAGGAGTAGCACTCTCCCTCAGACCTTGGTGTAGTATCTATTGAAAAGGGACTCTTCGTGTCACTCTTTACTACAGTGGCTAACTTTATTTACTTTATTATAGACATTGTAAATATTTGTGTATAACATGCATCCCTAACTCTGGACAATGAAATTGTAGAAAAAAAATCTTTGTGAAAAAAAAAATGCACCAACTTTTATAGAATTTGTAGCAGCAAAATTTAACATTTCTTAAACTTTTTATTGGTTCATACTGGCTAAAAATAAGAATTTATATAGTTTATTTGAATCTTAAAACATAAAATTTACTCATCATTTAGAGCAAATACATGGACATGTTCATACAAAAATGCAACCAGCTTTTGAAAAAATCATCCCACATTAGGAGAAACAAAATTATTGACAAATACACATTCCAGAAGAAATTTCTCTCTGATGGTGTAAAACACAATAGTTTGGACTGACTAATTTTCAGTCATCATATTCCAAATATGGTAAGGTTACATGGCTAAGATAAAAGTTGATTATATAGTTCTTATGCACAATACACCCACCAAACTTTTGGGTTGAAAATCTGTAAAAATTGTGTCTCATACACAAATAATTATCCTGACCAGACTTAGAGTTAAACTATAAAAATAATTTTTGTCTTATCAACAGAAGTAAAACTGGAGAATAAAGTTAAAACTAACCCCAGGTAACTCAATCAGCGGAACAAACATAGATATTAATAGCTTATGGGAACCATTTATCAAGAAGAAACTTAGCTTTTCACGTTTTGCACTAGAAATGTAGCATCGGCTTAGTTTAGTAGGAGGTCATGAGTTGAGTAAAGAAGTCAGGATGAGATAATTCCAAGAACACAAACACATTTACGAAAAGAAATGAACATGCTCTCCAAGAATAAGATTCCATTAATATTTCAGAACACAACTGATGCCCCATGATTGTTGGAGAGTACATGGCTGGAACATTCTTCAGCTAAAAATATTTATATTAGCAACAATAGAAACAAAAATTGAATTTTCTAAAGCACATAAAATTAAAATCCCTTTCTTCCTGATTTGCAATGCATTTTCATAGTAAGATTTGCAGTGCATTTCTGTCATAAAATAAATAATGCATTTATATTAGACATATAATAGCCTTATTTGTCAGTAATGCTTGCATTACTTCCTGACTGCTGAAAATCACTTTCTTCCTTATTTATTAATGTATTTATTCAGTATGTATATATATATAGTAAAATCATTGACAGTGCTTTGTATTGTAAAAGTTATTGCCAATACATTGGTATTATAAATATAATAGTCCTGTTCTTGTCTGAATTATTTTAGATGTGGTTTATTGTAATTCATTTTGTATTGGATGGATTATATTCTTTTCTTAATTTTGTTCTTTGGTTCATAACATGTCAGCCATGTACCCTTCACCAAACCAACAGTGAATACACCTTAAAAGAAGGCCACAGAGTTCACAAGTAAAATTTTAGGAACAAAAAACAATGCAGATGTTTGATTTCAATGGCATATCAACTCATTTAGGGTTATTTTTTGCCTAGGGATTAAGGAGTCACATTCAATGTAGATTCAAATTTACTTTTTTGTATAGTTTCATCAGAGTTTTTTTTGTACTTAATCCTATTGCATATAAATTATTATCAAAAAGATCTTGGTTGGATATTAAAGTGCATCTGATGGTAGACTCCAGTTCTGGAGCTCTGGGGAATGAGGAGTACCAAATCATTGCTATTACTCCCAGGTCTACTGGAAATACCTGTTAAGCAGGGTCTCATCTATGGCTCAAATAAATTTGTTGACAAATTATTTGCATTCAATAGGACCATATCCAAAAAAAATCTTTGAAGAAACAACTATGCAAATAATGTACATATTAACATACAATGAATGAAATTCCCTAACCTCTAAGCATAAAATAACCTTCAATGGATTGACATGCTATTAAAATCACTCAATCAATCAATATATTTATGATAGAGAGAATGAATCTATAATAGGGAAAAGAGAAATTTAGAGGAAAAGTTGTGTATTTTGGTGTTATTTTGTTAGAAATGATTAAAATTGATTTACTGTTTAAATCAACTTCATCATTGATAAAACTAACTTAACAAAAAATAAAATGACAAAGATTTTTTGCCAAGAACAAGTTACAGAGTGAGGCTTATGGTTAAATCATATTGACAGCACTGTTACCTGCCCAATCACCTATGTGATGTTTCTCTTCAGTACTTAAATGGCTGACCACTTAGTGTTAGGAACCTGAAGCCTAACAAACCAAACCTGAAAAAACAAGACAAGAAGGAAAGTGAAAATTATAAGATGATTGATTGATTGATCTTAATGGTATGTCAATTCATCAATTATTTCATGCTTAGAGTTTAAGTAATCATATTCATTGGTTTGGTCTCTTTGTTTAATGAAATATCAACCTTTATGGGTTATTTAATGCCAAAGTTATCCTTGTAGAAGAACAGCGGGGACACTATTTCCCTCATAGTTAGCATTAAAATTAAAGGTCTTAATTGGAATATGAACATAAATGTATGAATGGAGTTCAAACTGATTTACTTTAAGTCCACAGTCCAGCACTTTAGCCTTCATGCTACCAGGATTTCTCTCCAGCATTCATTGTACCTTTATATTTACTTGTGTTGTTTCTTAAGAGTTTTTTTGCATACAGTCCAATTGAATACACTTAATTTTTAAATAGATTTATTTGACTCATTGAAGGGACAGTAAAAACTGGAACCTTGCTATTGGATGCAGTTTAGAGCCATATACCAAGGACACTCCATTTGATCTAGCATTCAGTTCTTTACTTTCAAAAAAGGAGGAAGACAACAATGGCTATTGTATAATATATAAGTGAGTTTTGTGAAATGTACACAAATTGACACTCTCTTAAGTTCTAATTCTGAGATCCAAGATATTATTCTAACTTTGCTATGGTTCTTCAAAATAAGACATAATTCATTTTACTTTTGAAATGATTATTTTAGATTCTGTCTTTGTGCACTAATAGAGAGTTAGGGATATTTTTCTTTGTTTTATGTTCCTTTATGTACTTCTGGCACATTATAAAAAAACAAATCTAAAAATGATAGTCTACACTAAAACAAGTTCAACAATTTCAGAGCAGAAAAATTTTGTATTCTAGATGTTATTAGTATAATATTTCAGCTGATCCAGTCTTCATCTTTCATCAGGGAGAGAATTTAAAAAAAAAATGTAAACATCTTTTTCCTTTGAAAAAATTAAAGGACAGAAATTAGTCATAAATATACTAACTAGATGAATTAATTCCAGCTTTGTTAGATCCACAGGGTACTTGGGTGATTCCAAATTATACCAGAGTGAATTCTCCAAATGAAAGTGCACATGGAATATGGTTATCATTTGAGAAAATGGACCTAATGAACCAAGCTTAAATTCTGGAGGAGGCTATTTGTGTTTCATTTAAGGGTAGATGGTAGAGCAGGAGACTGAGAGCTCTTGAGCTTTGATAAAGCAAATGGTCTTGGAGAAAACTCAGAATTTAAAACTGGCTGCATAAATCAAGTATGGGATTACTTCTTGCTACTGGTAACATGCAGCCCAGTACAATCTGTCCCATGTTACTTAAAAGAAAGACAGGTACTGCCAAGTGGTGTAATGGTTAGCAAGTTAGACTAGCAAACCTACACGAGTGAGTTTGAGTCTCATTGGGTGCCCCATTCATTTGGCCTTGTGCTACATCGAAGCAAAGAGCTTCGTAAATCATTCTCTGATTTTCCAAAGAGATGCTGTAAAGGAGAATTACTCAGTATAGCACTCCCAACAGTCTAAAAGATTATGAAGATGTAGTAGAATTCTCAAACAGCCACTTTACTAAAAAAAATAAAGAATAAATAATGTAAGTTGAAATTGATTCATGCCTGTGAGTGACATGATGTTATATGGTACCTTCTACAACTCCTTCAATCCATAATGCTGCTCCCTATTAATTAACTGGACTTCATACCAGAGGGAGTAATGTATACCTTCCTCTCTGTTTTAATATACCAGATTTTCTACCTCACTTTTGATTATAGCTTTTTTATAGCAGTAGCAGTGCCAAACTTACCTATTAACAAAATAAGTCATAGCTTAAGACAACACATCCTCAGAGCCTTATCTTATAAATATATATTTCTATTTTATAATTTGTGTATATTTTTTAAGACTAATTTATTATATATATATATATATATATATATATATATATATATATATATATATATATATATATATATATAAGTATTATTTGGTCCAGTTAAACTGGAGTTGGGATTAATTCCATCAGGACAAGAAAACTATTCAAAATTGAACATTTAAATTTTCCTAATAAAGAGCTCAATGTAACAGACATTTCAGACCAATAATTTCATTAAGAAAAAATGTCACATTAGGATTATAAATTTATTTCCATCCTGTTATGTGTTTTTGATAAAATCAAAAAACATGAAAAAAAATTAAACAGGACTTCTTCAGATCTTATGGATAAGATCTTATGGATAAGATCTGAAGAAGTCCTGTTTAATTTTTAAAAAAGAATTTAAACAGGATTTCTTCTGTTTATTTTTTTTCGTGTTTTTTGATTTTATCAAAAACACATAACAGGATGGAAATAAATTTATAATCCTAATGTGACCAGTTTGAGTTTTTTCTTAATGATATATATATGTATATATATGTGTGTATGTATGTAATTTCTTTCTACCTTAGGTGAATCCCTAACTTTAACTCTGGCAGAGTGAAAAAAAACAAATTATCCATCTTGTGAATAAACAAATACACAAATTGATATTTGGAAAAAAAAATCCATAAAAAAGCAAAGACTAAAAGCATATGTATTGTCTGAAAAAATCAAACAATATTGTAATGTCTAGCCAAAAGAAAAACTTTGACAGTTAAACGAAAAATGTGCTTGAAAAAACTTTAACAGTTAAATGAAAAAAGTGCTCGATACAGAGTAGAGTAAGTACAAATATAAATTCTGAATGAGTCGGAAGAAATCTACCCAAGGTTTCACCTTTCTGGATCATCAGAATAAAACTGACCAAAGAAGGTAGGACAAACTACACTTTATTGATTAAAAAATCCACCCACCCAAACAAAATTTGTATAGATATACTATATTTTGTTGATTGTTTTAATCAACAAAATATAGTATATCTATACAAATTTTGTTTGGGTGGGTGGAAAAAAAAATATATGAATAAAAATAAATATACAAATACATAAAAAAAGAAAAAAAAATCCAACAGAGAGGGGAAAAACTTACTCCAAAGCAAACAATTCTTTCTATGTTTACAAATATTAAGAACTTCAGACCTATGATTAAGTAATTCTTTCGGGCTATTATAAGAAATGATACATAATTTCTCCTCCATACACAATTGGCAAAATCTGTCACTCACCTAATATTGGCAACATTTTTTTAAATTTCCCATTTCAGTATAGGATCTATGCCCAATTTTGTCTTGATCTCCTAAATGTATTTCAATAAATTGGTACTATTCTTATATTATGGGCGAAACTATATTGATGATTATAAAATCTTACTTAAAAACCTTCTTAAGTTACTCCAATATACACTTTCTTATTGTTGTTCTTGATAGCATTATGGTTGCATTATACTTCTACCTTATATACTACACTTTCGTATTGACATCTACCCTTAAGGGGGCAATTAGTTTTATTAATGCAATTGGATTTAGGGGGGTTTTAACGTTGTTTATTCATAAGTTTTTTAGTGTTGCTCCTATTAATTAATTTAGCCACATTTAGCATACAACTATAGCTTAATTTAATGTTCTAATTAAATATTTTGTATAAACTACACATAGGGGAAAAATTCTTCCATGATATCTTCAAAAATGTTTTACCTATGATAGTGGCTACACACATGTTAAAAGTTGGGTTGAACCAGAGAACCCTCCTATTACGGTTACATCTCCCATTTTGTTTATCAGCACATTTAGTTATGGTTTTATAAACTAAGTTAGTTTTTTATCCACTATTTTTTAATGCTATTTCATAGTCATGTTTGTTTTGAGTGAAAATATCAATTTTAAAAGAATTAGTTGACAGTCTAGTCATAATCCCATTAGAGATATTCTTAAAAATCTGTTTAGGGTGACTGGACCCTGTTTAATGTAACGTGGTTGTTAACTGTTTTTTCTAAATGGGGATATTGTATTATTGTATAAGTCAAGTGTAATATCTTAAAATTCGGTAATTTTTTAATTAGTTTGAATTTATTAAATATTTATTAAATAGCCAGTGCAACTTTTTCCTAATTACATCATACTTTCTGGGAGTACAATTATCTACAATGACCAATCCATCATCTCAATAAAGGCCGTGATTACTATGGCTAATTATATTATTGAGGCTATGAAGCAACAGACATCCTATGAGTTCACGGATTTCTGCGCCATCAAAAGAACCTATTAGCATCTCAAAATAGTGACTTTCTCCCTTTTTTATCCACAAACTATTGTTGTGAAATAGTAGAGACTTGTGGCAATGCTTAATAATGTTAATTTTATCTTCTGGGATTAACATGTGTTCTTTAGCCAGGTTTTAAGCCTCATCTACTGTTTTCTCAATAATAGATGGGTAAAATTCTTTTATATTATACTTGATAAAAGAACATTTAACATTTTTATCATAATCTTTAAACCATTTAATGCAGTCATCAGTACTGCCCCTCCGATTAATATTCAAAACTATTCTAAACTATTCTGCTACATAGTCTACTGCTATTCTGCTACATAGTCTACAAGCCGCAGTAGGCATCGGCCTCCATGTCAATGCACACAAGATGGAATATATGTCCTTTAATCAAACAGGCGACATCTCCATACTAAACAGTAGCACTTAAACTTGTTGACAAGTTCACCTACCTAGGGAGCAGTGTCTCATCAACCGAGACAGACATCAACATGCAACTAGCAAAGGCATGGACAGCTATCAATAGACTTTTGGTCATATAGAAGTCAGACCTGACCAATAAAAGGAAGTGCAGTTTCTTCCAAGCAACGATCGTGTTGATACTGCTATATGGATACACCATATGGATGCTGACTAGATGGATAGAGAAAACGCTTGATGGCAATTACACAAGAATGATACGAGCAATATTGAACAAGTTCTGGAGACAGCACCCCACAAAGCAGTAGCTATATGGCCACCTACCCCCCATCACGAAAACTATCAAAATTAGACAAATCAGACATGCAGGACACTGCTGGAGAAGTAGAGATGAGCTCGTGAGTGATGTACTCCTGTGGATCCCTTCACACAGAAGAGCAAAGGCAGGACGTCCAGCTTGAACAGCTCTGTGCTGATACAGGATGTAGCCCTGAGGATCTGCCGAAAGCAATAGACAATAGGGAGGGGTGGCGAGGGTTAGGGATATCCGTGCTGATAGCATGACATGATTATGATGACTATTATCCATGTTTTTATAATTGATAGATCTAACAAAACCAATTAAGTTAGATTCAAAATTATCTGATTCTTTAATGTGAGGGGGATATTTATTTATTTAAAATCAAATACGTTTCTTGAATACTTTGAGTTTTGGTCTGGCTATTATTTGCAAGGGAAAAATATGCCTTCCATCTCATGTTGGAAATAAATTTTCTACTTTCTTTAGAAACACTAGTTTATGCAAATGCTTATTCCGTATTGGGATATTCTTAAAGAAATAATCAACATAAGTTTGTTCAGTAACAAAAAACTTAGAAAAGTGCACAATAGAATTTTAACTAGAGGTAAATAATTCATTTCTATTTTAGGTTAATCCCTAACTTTAACTTTTGACAGAGTGAAAAATCTCAAATGATCCAACTAGTGAATTAACAAATACATAAATTGATACTTGGGGGAAAATTCCAAGAATGTAGTATATTTATGCAAATTTTGTTTGGTTGGATGGATTTTTTAATCAATAAAGTGTAGTTTGCCCGACCCTCTTGGGTCATTTTTATCCTGATGATCTGGAAAGGTGAAACCTAGGTAGACTTCTTCTGACCCATTTGGTATATATATGATTTTTTCTTTATCATTAACTCTTATACAAACTTTATTTTAGAGAAGGGCCTTTAATTTCATATAGCTTAGGGTGACAACAGGAAAAAGTCCAGCCTTATTGATTGGGCAACCAGTTCCTCTTTTTTACCTTTTACCTTTCCACAAATGTATATGTTATCAGTATATTCTTTTGTCAAGCCCATCTCTCTTTAGGGATCAATTCTAGTAAGATGGTGACAAAGGGTTTTTAAAGGAAAAAAAGTTAGTTTATTGTCTTGTACAAATGAGAAAAGCTTAAGAAAATAAAGTAAAACAAAACACAGATCAGTGAAAATGTTGATTTAATATCAAAAATACAAAAATGTTCAGTCATCTCTACATTCTATATTATCTAAATGACACTCTTCTAGTTATAAACAATACAGTTTCAGAGGTATCATCATGATCATCATTAGTATTATCTTATTATTATCATTATTATCACTGATTGTTTTTATTTTGCAAATATCCGAATGTATTTATGAACTGATATTTCTTCTAAAGCCATTCAATTCTTCTTATTTTGTGTTTGCAGGAGGAGGGAGCAACTTCTGCTGCTATTAAAGAGGTCAAAAAGGGACCATTTGTTGCGGCTCCGGATAAAGATATGACAAAGGTGGGCCACAAGGAAAAGCTGACCTCCCAGTCATCTATTGATAGCGCACAGAGCAAGAAGGAGGCAGAGATTGCCTTGAGTGAGAAATCACATGGTAAGACCAATTTAATCCTTTTCAAAGTTGATGTTTAGAATTTCAAAAACATTTACTTGTAGCATTGATTTTTAAGATTGAATAACAAAATAAAATTGATTTTTAGTCAATTTGTAAAATGATATAAAACATTTATTTATAGTCTTACAATTTTAATATTGCATTTTGTGAAAAAAATTGCTTTTATGTTATGCAAGAGAATAACTACTTAGCAAATAATAGCAACATTACTGATATTTGTCACAAGGTCATCTTCACAAAGTACCTAGTAAGAAATTAATTCAAAAGCTCTTAGTTTCTACCCTCTACCTCAAGTCAGCAACATTTATATGCAACCTACCCAACCTGTCAAGAAATACAGAAGGGGATCTGACTGTTCACAAGTCATAACAGCACCCCAGACTAACCACAAAAGTGTAGAGAAAAAAGGTTGTGTCATGCCTGGAGAGATGTTACACAAAATCTTCCAAGGGTTGTTTGGAAAGTTTTATGGGTAGGGGGTTAATGGTTTATCATCTTTTTTCCCTTCTTCTTCCAACGTCTCCCACTTTCTAGTAATACCCAACCTACTATGTGATCATATAGCAGTTTCATAGCAAGTAAGTTTTTATGGGTTGGGGTGGCTAGCCCTCACAGCACTCGGTTTTGGATTAAGAATTTTCTTTCTCCTAGATTTGTTGCCTTACCAAAGCTACAGAGCCAAGTCTGCTTTATTATTTAGGAAGAAGAAAAGAGAAATTTATGTCTTTTCCATGGGCATTAGCACAAAAGTGAAACACCAACACCATCATCCAGGATTGAGACTTGGCTTGTCAAGTTTATTTCCTAAGATGATTGATATTATATGGTACATACAACAGCTGAGAAAATCAGATTGAGGCAAAAGTTCCCAGCACCATCTTTAGTGCTGTTAGAGAAATGTTAGACGTATCTTTAAAGTTTACCCACCTTATTACTGCTTGTTCAATTGCAGTACACAATTTATAAACCTTAGAAAGGAAAATCATAGTTTAGGGAAATGGGTTTCACATAAATTTATGAAAAGAATACCAGTTAGCATTTAAGTATTCCTCTTTTTCTTTTTGTTAAACACAGTAAATGTAATTTTTTGACCAGATGATAATTGACAATGAACAATGGATTAATAAGAGAATGTCAAATGAAACAAACTGTGACTTGATCTAAGAAAGCTTACGATATCTCTAGCGGAGGAAAGGTGATGTGTGTAGCATTCAAAAGAATGCTACAACTGCTCACTATCATCACAATGAACAATTAACTTATTTGAATAATCTATTTGAAAAGAAATTTTTTTCCTTTTTTTTTTTATTAGATGGGAGATGATTTTGTTTTGTGGCAATGAATATCTTTTTGTTGCAAATACAAGAAAAATATAATAAAATATTTGGGCTGGTGAATTCTTCCACATGCAATGAATTTTCTAGATTTGTTACCTTAGACCAGGGTGCCCCATCACACTTTATCAGCTTAGAAGCTACTCTTAAAATGACAAAATTAAAATGATCTATGAGGTGCGTACGATAAGTTTCCAGACTTTTCTCGTTTGGGCACTTTCATCGATAGTACACTCATGAAACTCTAGTCCCCTTTGAAGTAATCTCCTCCAGTTGCAATGCACTTGTTCTACTTTTCCAACAACTTCTGCAAGGCCCCATGGAAGTCCTCTTTTATGAGCGTGTCAATGACCTTCATCACAGCCTCTTTCATCACCTCAATTGTCTCATAACAACAGCCTCTGAGCTTAGAGAATAACCAAAGGTCACAGGGAGCAAAGTCTCGACTATAGGGAGGCTGAGGAACTGCCCATCTTGGTCAAATAGTCTGTGACAAGGATGGAGTTGTGGACTGGTGCATTGTACTGGTGGAAATGCCACTGACTTGATTTGAAGAGTGCCCTCTTCTTCTGACGGAATCTCTTTCTGAACTCCCTTAAAACCTCAACATAGTAACCCTAGCCCTAACCCTTTGGCCAATCAACTCTGGTGTATTGACTTTCTTACTTCTCCCACACCTCTCATCATCCCTCACAGACTCCTTGCCTTCCTTGAATCTCTTTTGCAACTCAAAAACTGATACTCGATTCATGCAAGATGGTCGAAAATCAGTCTGAAGCATTCCATACGTTTCTGTGGCATTTTTTCCAAGTTTAAAACAGAATTTTATTGCATATCGTTCTTCTAAATTGTCCTCACATCTAGATTGCATTTTTGAAATTCACCAGCTGTGACAATCTGGCTTTAGTAGGGTGCATTCCAATTCCTGCTGTAGCTGTTCATTTGAACCTGAAATCATAAAAATTGATCAGTCGTCTCATAAGATATATAGCAATAACATACTGAATTTTCAAGTGTCTGTGACAATTTTAAATGCCCATACAAAAAAAGTCTGGAAACTTATTGAAGGAACCACGTACCTATATTTAAACAAAATTATAATTATATTTATTTATGTAAGTACTGTGTATACTTTACATATACAATATGAATTTTAAGTAACTGCTGACTGATCACTCTGTACATCAATCAATTAATACCTCCTCAAAAGAGGATAGAAGATAGACTAACATCTCAAAGAATTTTTGAATAGAATTATTAGATATCCTTAAAAGCATTTCATCTACTCATCCACTCCAAAGTGAACAATTTACAAAACAAGTAAAATCATGGGGAAATGTATTTAAATATATGAAAAAAGATTGAACAAGACTTTGGGCTTTGGAATGTCAATATAGAATTGGTGGTTGATAAGTTATTAAAGAATGTGTTATGCAGTTCTGACTAAATTCATATATATTTCAACTTGATTTAGTTGATTACATAAAATATCTTATGTTGGAAACTTTTTATTTTGTGAGTCAGAAATTATTGAGAAAAACTGACCATATCCCACATCATTCATTCAGCTGTACACTTTTTAACCATTCTATAGGAAAGAGTATCCTTCTTTAGTATTGCCACCATGGATCTCCTTGAGTGATTAACATTTAAAACCAATGTCATATATGATAGCACAATCGACCATGTAGCCAATTTTTTTCAATAAATTCTGATTCTCTTTCAGTTTTTGGATCAGGAAAAATAAAAATTATAAAAGTAAAATGTTCTGTGTAATCAAATGCTGAGTAGTGTATAAATTTAGTGGGAACAGTAACTCATATTGTACCTTAGGCAACAAACTTATTAATCATTCTTTACTCACACTGATGAATCTAAGAGATCCTTAAAACATATGTTTCATATTACAGTTGTGTGTCCACAAAATATGAGATATATTACTTCAAACAGTGGTTCAATATTGAGTCCCAAGGCCAATATAGTCTAGTCACACAAATATCAATATGATGCTTCTTCCTATGAGATCAACACGGGGTAATTTGACACACAAAACAAATTCAGAGCAATTTGAGACAAGCTCAATTGTTATTGGTTGGTACACTGGATCAATAATAAAATGTAAAAAGAGTCTCATCAAAAAAGCATAATCTTATGAAAGAATCAATAACAAACATTTATTTTGTAATAATAATGGGTTATATTCACAGAAGAAATATACTGCAAATGATTTTACAATAGAAATGCATTGAGAATCAGGAAGAAGGATAGTGAGTAATTAGGAATGAAGGCAAAAACTATTGGCAGAGGAGGGCTATTATATGTATAATATAAATCTACTGTTGATTTTATTATAAAAATATATCGTAAATTATTTTACAACAGAATTACACTAAATGATTTTACAGGGCACCTCAGGTAGTGTAATGGTTAGCAAGCTTAACTAGCAAACCTGTAAGAGTGAGTTCCAGTTTCATTATGTGCCCAATTCATTTGGCCTTGTACCATATCTAAGCAAAACATTTTGTATATTATTACATTAAATGATTTTACAATAGAAATGTATTGGAACTCAAAAAAGAAGACATTGTTAGTGATTAGACAATTAAGGCAAGCATTGCTAACATGATTATTATATGTATAATGATCTAAACTTTTCAAAGCAGATCAATTCTGTGGTTTGTCTCATTAATAACTGAAGTTAAAATGAAATGCATATCATATAAGAAGAGTTTGAAAAGGAAAATTATAACCAAATTATAAAACTATTAGATTTTTAATCTATTTTTTCTTTTTTTTCAGATTCTGAAGGTTCGGATTATTCACTTGCGCGGCCACCAGAGCAGTCACCAAACATCAATATCAAAACCACCAAACCAAGATTCAACTGTCCTGGAGATGCAAAAATGACTTCCAAGCGTTTGTTTCAACCAATCATTGCTCAAATCCCTCAAACTAAACTGAAACCTGTCTCACTAGACAGCACTTCGTCTGGTTCACATTCCCACCCCAGCAGTCAACACGATAACAGGAGACGATCCTCAGATTTAAAACAACCTTTGTCTGTTGCCCAGATACCAGCACATCCTGTAGATTCAGATTATGTTGAGCCTGCTACTTCGGAAAGTGGCAGTTCCGATACCTACTCACAGCCTAGCAGCATGTCTGGGAGCCGGAGACGCACCTCTGATTTCAAACAGACGTCGCTGCAGCGTCATGCAAATATCCCCGATTCGGACTATCTCGAACCGTTAACATCAGACAGTGGCAACTCAGAGACCTATTCACAGCCTGGTAGTACATCAGAGAGCCGGAGACCCTCTTCTGATCCAAAACCATGCTCAGATTATCTTGAGCCAATTTCAGCTGACTGTGGATCGGACACTTATTCGCAACCCTGGAGTCTACCGAAGCAGAAGAAAAAGATCCTACAGAAACAAATATCCCATTCCGACTACTTGGAACCGGTGGATCAGTCTGTCAAGTTACCGATCAGAACACCACCACGGGTACCCCACCCAGATTATCCAGGCTTGGTAGAACAATCAAAACACCCTGTACAGACAGCAGCAGCCACAAAGTATCATGTTGTAGAACCAGAATCACAAAGCCACACGAGGGCGCCACACACACAAAACCATTGACCCACGAGTCTCTGTTGATGGAAGATGTTAAGTTGTTTGTGAATGTTTTTATATGACTGTCATTTGCTGTACAAAATTCTTCAATTCTTTTCCTGATAAAGCATAAATTTTTATTACTTGAGATTTTTGGCCTTTTTTTTGTGTTGTTTTGTACTTTTTAAAAGGAAGAAAGAAAAATGCTGCCCTTTAATCTCTTAAAATTCATGCTTTATAACAAAATGGACATTTTATGGATTTATTTTTTTATCACTGTATATTATTTATGAATGGGGGAACTTCTTTGTTTTTATAAATTTGAAAATTCTAATGATGATATGCATATTTTGTTTTGAGATTTTAGTGAATTTTGAGTTGGTGGAGATTTTTTATTATATATAAGGATGAGAGTTTTTATATTTTTTTCATGTTTTTTAATCTCTTCTGAAGAATTTTCAGTTGGTTGTGGGTGAAAATGTCTTTTGGTTTTATTTCTTTTTACTTATTAAAAAAATGGTGATGCCAAAAAGACAAAAATTCTTTTACTACTTATTTTTTTTATTCAATTTCTTTGTTTTTGAGAAACTTTTTATTTATTCTAAAGATCAAACATATTTCTTTTTGTATAAAATTTTATATTGTTTTCTTTTTAATTTTTGTTTGCTTATTATTGTGTCTTAATTTTCTTTTTTCAGAATGAATTTTTTTCTTATGTTGTATTATAGAGAATATACAATTTAAATTAGTTCTTTAGGATGAAAATCCCTTTGAAAAAAGAATCCCTTATAAGTGAAATCAAATAAAGAGAAAAACAATACTGAAATTATGAGAAAAATAGTTTCCATAATTTCTCATGGGATTTTATCTATTAAGAATGTCATTCTGTCTAGGATCAGAGTCTAGTATATGTGCACTCTGCCAAGGATCAAAGTGCCACATCAGAGTATTGCTTCAGCTTTTGAAATGAGATCTGAGAATAGTATTCCTTAGAATATAAAAATCCTAAATATATATAAATTTCAAAACTAATTAATATATTGAATAATTATTTTAAATATATATATATATATATATGTGTGTGTGTGTGTGTGTGTGTGTGTGTGTGTGTGTGTGTGTGTGTGTGTGTGTGTGTGTGTGTGTGATTTTTATCAATAAATACAAGAAGAAAATTCTCAGAAATCACAAAAATGGGACATTTCTGAGAATTTTCTTGCACACAGTCCTATCAAATATGAGTGATTTTTAAACATATTTATTTGAGCCATGGATGAGACCCAACAAGGTACTATTACTCCAAAATATTTCCCCTAGAAAAAGAAACTAATAATAATCTACTAGGGAAAGGAATAGCGCCCTCCCCTACACATCGGTGTTGTAGCTATTGAAAAGGGACCCTTTGGGTTATCCTCAACTATGGTCGCCAACAACAACAAATATATAAAACATAAAGTAATTTTTGTCACATATAATTGGGTGAATAAAAAATTTCACCACATTTTTGTAAGAGGAGGCACAATTTGACAGTTCTGGATGCTTTCACCAAGGTTGGAAAGTTGACAAACCACCCTCGACTGTGAGATAACAAACTTACCTGATACTCTCAAACTGTTACTCACTGGATTGGCTCAATGGCTTGTAGCACAGCCTCAGAATCTATAGTTTTAGGCTTGCTTAATCATCGAAGCTGTTGCGTCCAGAACAAAATTTCTTGAACTATTTGGTTACTGTACTGTGATCAACTACACCTTCACCTTTCACTTAAGAAATGTTTTTGGTTGCTTCTGAGCGATTATGGCTCAGTTCAAACTCATAAAGTTCCTGAATTAAACTATGTTGAACATTCATGTATGCAGCTTTCAAATCACACACAGAGAAAAACAATCCATAATATATCAGAACACCAATTACTATGACACAACCAACATAAGCAGGAACCTTTCATAGCTTCAGCTATTTTGGTCACATGATATACACGCTGCAAACTAGCACAAGCCAAAATATTTGAAAACTTTTCACTCGCTCAAAATTGATCAAAATGAAAGAAAAGGCAAACTTACATTGCTATTTGGAGGATTTACCAAACTGGTAATTTAGATTCCACTCTTTCCAAAGGTTATACAAAGAAATCTTGTGCTTATTCTAATATTTATTAATAATAACCTATAGAAAGTACTGCTCAAAAGCATTTTAACAAATAGAAACTTTACATGTATGATTTAGTTTTAAGAATAAAATAGATAAATAAACTGAATACCAAGAAAAACAGAACAACAAAAAAGGCAAATTTTATTGGCAACAGCATAAGGTGAAAAAAACTAAACAATGGAAAAATATGAGAAAAACTTGTAAAATTGTAAATTATAATTTAATATGGAATGTAGCAACCATTTACCTTCAGGATCTCTCTGACTCATTGAGAGATAATTTTGAGATATTTCACACAACTTTTTTTTAATAGAATTTATATTTAATTTTATAATGTTTCTTTGAATGTAATTTTATCCTTTAGCGATTTTAAATAACTAAACCTGACCAAACATATAATGAAAGTTAACTGAGTCATTTTAACAAAGGACTAAGAGGTATCTGAAAGATTTTTAGGCCAATATATATATATATATATATATATATATATATATAGAGAGAGAGAGAGAGAGAGAGAGAGAGAGAGAGAGAAAGGGAGTAACAAACAAAGAGTTTGTATTATTTCCACATCATTTTTTGGCCAGTTAACTCTCTATTTCTATCATATTAAATGTAGTATTAGTATGAGGAACCCCTATTAATATTTAGAAAAATAAAATTTATTTATTGAATCACTGGGGATCTTTTTTAAAACTGTAGCATAGGAAATATTTTTTCTGCAATAAAATTATTTTCTCACTATAAAATTGTAAACATCAGATTAGTTGAAATTATGATAATGTTTTTTTTATTGATTGTTACAAGTTCAGAATAAATGTAGTACTGTGATGAAAACAATTAAAAATGGTGGACTAGTTGAATACAATGACCTTTGTTTAAGATATCATAGAGAAGACCAGCACCTTCCTGAAATGCCAATTTATGTTGTATTTTTCTATGGATTTTTTTGGTAAAGCATCAATGAAAATATATAAAAAACACAGTTTGTTTAAACAAATACTGCAGAGCTATCTTTTCTATCATATTTGAAAGTACAAAATCTGTTTTTTTATTACTAAAAATTGAGAGGACTATTAGCTTTCAGAACCATAAAACAGGACTAAATAGATGCCTTATTATGCTGATTTGGTTTTTTCTGCATAATGTTTATATGGTTTGGTTTAGATTGGTTTTATGGCACATCAACCATTGTTGGTTATTAATGCCAAATCCATTTTCTACATATAAACAGTTCTATTTTTAAAAATTCAGTTTAGTGTAAGTATAGTTTTTTGTCTACTAACAGTTAAATGTCAAAACACTTTTATTTCAAATAATTCAGTTTAGCATAAGTTCATAGTTTAGTTCTCTTTGTCACATAGGTAGGACTCTGTTAGGTGCTACCACTCCAGGCCAGAGTGGAGCTGGGAGCAATGTCAATAAAGGCATACTTCACATTCCTCAAAGCTCAAGCATTACTGGAGCCTCACCATCAAAGAAGCAGTCAGTGTATTCTACAGTCCCAGCCAACTGAGCAATAAGTTTATATGTATATATATATATATATATATATATATATATATATATATATATATGTATATATATATGTATATCCCCTGGTTTTAAACATTAGTGTTTAAAACCAGGGGATATACATATATATATATGCATATATATATATATATATATATATACATACATATATATATATATATATATATATATATATATATATATAAAGTTGGTGACCTGTCATCGAGGGTGACCGAAAGGCTCCCTTTTCAATAGCTACTACACCAAGAAGAAGGGGAGTGCTACTCCAGGGAGGGGAGTGCTACTCCAGGGAGGGGAGTGCTACTCCTTTCCCTGGATTGTTCCACTTTACCTTGATCCTTCCCTCATAATGTTGAGTGTTTAGCAAGGCAGTATCAATTACCATTTTTTGAGTCTTTGGTATCACTTGACCTGGGATTGAACCCCGGGCTCCATGTCTATTGGCAAACACTCTACTAACTAGCTGATATATATATATATATACATATATATATATATATATATATATATATATATATATATATATATATATATATATATATATATATATATATATATATATATATATATATATATATATATATATATATATATATATATGAGAGAGAGGTAATACAAGGCATTATTTACCAATGAACATGACTAATCTTACTATAAGTTAATTTCTTATAACTCAGTTGCAAAGCTAGGCTTTTAATACATTGCAAAAAGCTTCATATACAGCTTCAAAATTGACAAAACTTCAAGCAAAATTTTCTATCAAGCACAATAAATACAAAAACTAGACAAATCTTATTTCAGTATTATTTTTTTGTATTTAGGCATGTTAAAACAATTATGATTTTATAAATCAATAATTTAAACATTTTCTTTTAGCTTGTATAATTTTATATATATATAAAGAAGGAAGAAAATACAATCTTTGGATGCCAGCGTGAAGGTCAGGAAGTTACACTATGATCCTAGGCAGGGTGGACTGGATACAAACGCTTTGATACTAAGCCGAGCACTCAGACATAATCCTTAGGGATTTTGGTGAGAATTATACATGTAAATATGAAAACAAATGAAGAGAGTATTGAAAAGAATGAAATCATTGAATGAGAAGATTATTTAATATTATTGAACTGAACAACTATTCATTATTGAACTGAACAACTAATTTAGATATTGTTCAATCATTTCTATGATAATAACAGTCAACATGAATTTAAAAAGTTAGGCAGGGTATTTTTCAATAATTTTTAAGAATTTTGAGAATGAAGCATCTACTTATCACTAATTTCATTGATTCTATTCCAAGAAAGGGAGAAGTTAATCAAATCTTTAGAAAAGTTTATAGAATTTTTTTCTTTTCTTTTACACTGACTTTTGTTATTAATATTGTTGTTATTGTTTTGTAGAGGAATTTAGACAGTATTTTCTATTTTTTTTATAAAAATGAATTTTTTGTCTTTTTGATTTTTGTGTATTATTTTTTCAGTATTTTTTCCAGCTAGTCATAGGCACATCATATTTCAGATACTTCATGGCTGGTGAAATTTGATGCAAGTGAGTCGGGGAAGATTTTATTTTTGATTTATGTATAATTTTGATAAATATTTCATAAAAAAAAACATCATTAAAAAAAAAAATTCCATGAATGGATTTTAAAAACTCAAAACACTCTTTATGATGTTAATGATCATACATATGTATGTATGTATGTCTATATATATATATATATATATATATATATAAAATGTGTGTAAGTGTGTGTGTGTGTGTGTGTGTGTGTGTGTGTGTGTGTGTGTGTGTGTGTGTGTGTGTGTGTGTGTGTGTGTGTGTGTGTAAAATTTTTAAGTATATTTAAATCAACTATACAATACATTTTGGCTATTATCCTTTGAGATTTAAAGTGTAAGAGCCTGAAAGAATTACTTATTGGCTTGGAATAAAATCTGTAGGGAAACAAAGACAATGCAGAAAATCAAATTGACATGTTTCACAATAAGGATTCTGGAGAAACTAGAGCAAAACATGTCAACTTTATTTTCTGCATTGTCTTTGTTTTTTCACAATATATATATATATATATATATATATATAGAGAGAGAGAGAGAGAAAGAGAGAGAAATAGTGTTTGAAAAAATTGGATATCATTTGAGATGTACTGAATGTTTCAGAAAAATAGATACTATTGACAAATCTAACTTGATGAATTCTTATTCAAATGATCTAAGATTTTAACAAGTGCAGAAAAAACTCAAATTTTTAAAAACCTTTTCTTTTCCAGGGAATAGCATTTCTATACCTGAAAAGAAAAAAAAAACATTAAATGTTAAACATAGAATTTTTAGTTGTTACTTCATAGGCTGTTAAAAGTTTATATCATTTTAATGAGAATGGGTCAAGTTATTAGATTACAAAATAACATTAATTTTTCTGAAATACCCTAATATATATATGGCCGACCATAGTCAAGGGTGACCCAAAGGCTCCCTTTTTCATAGCAACTACCCTGAGGTGTAGGGGAGGATACTACTCCTTTTCCTTGATCACATGACTTACCCTTGATTCATACTTTATAATGCTGTGTTAAGTAAGGGGCATTAAGTACCATTGTTTGAGTCTTTGGTATGTCTCAACCTGGGATTGAACCCCTGTCTTCCGAACCATAAATGAACACACTAAGCATTATGACAATGGACTGGTATATATATATATATATATAGTGCAATTTGAAGGAAACTCAAACCTGATTAAATTATCATTATAAATTTATTTCGGTGAAGAATATCATTATACTCTCCATCTCATCAGAGACATCTTCAGACGCTGAGTAGATATTACTAATATATATATATATATATATATACGTATCTCTGTGTACATATGTGTGATAAGCACATTTCATGTGTGTGTGGTTGCTTAACACTGCATAGTGTTCCCAATAATTTAGGGATGATGAGATTGTTAAGGATAGACTTTTGCTATTTATTTTTATCTTGTTTCTAATTTTTTGTACATCAACAGCACATACAGAAGTCACTTTTGCATAAAATGGACACAACATTCAGTTCTAAGATTTATTGGTTAGTCTAACACTGTTTTATTGACAATGCAACATTTCAAAATATAGCAACACCAGTACTGAGTGTTTCCACTATTGGCATTGAACTCTGAGTGACATTTCTGCCTGATGCTCCTTACTAATTGTAGGATATCATTTTGTACTACATCATTTCACTCTTCAACCACTGCAACACATAGTTCTAATTGGAAATGTGGAGGAGGAACCTGATCATAAATTTAATTTTAATGCCTCACAAGTGTTTTATTGAGTTGAGATTCAGCTATAAGACTTGCCACTCCATGTGTGGAAAGCCAACCTCTTAGAGACATGGGGTAATAATATGAGTATTGTGATGGGTTACATCATTGTCCATGAAATTGAATTGATTGATTATTTGATTGATTTTAAAGGGATTTCAACCTGTCTGGGGTTATTTTATATATAGAAGTTAAGGATTTGTGTACATTGTATGCTTATATTTACATTTTGTGTTATTGTTTAAGAGGGATTTTTAAAAATTTCATTTCAATGATTTGTCAAAATCATATGAGATAGTGTACTGATAATTACTTTTTTAAGGTATGGATCATGTTTAAGTTTATAATTTTTGATATAATTTTATTTCTCTCAAGAAGGACAAAAGGTCATCCATGTCATTATTTTCAAATAGGTTCTTCATTTTGTTTGTGCTGAAGAAAATATTGTTAAAGGAAAGCTAAATCTTTGCATTCCATGAGAATATGTTTAACAATGTAGAGTGTTTACCAACTGAGATATAGTGACTTGTTACTTTTGAACTTTCTGAAAGCTGCTCTCCATTCTCCTAGAGTGGGATTTATCAGGAAGAGTTTATTGTGTATATTGTTATTTCAACATGGTTGCCATTTGCATAGAAGAATTTGTTAATTTGGGGTTATTTCCACTGATAATAAAGTATATGATATCTGAAAGGTAAAAGAGGCCAGTAAAGATCAGGTTTGTTTTCCTGTCATTGGTTATTCCTTCCCTCTCAACCACTCATACTTTAATCATTTGAGACCATGTTAACTACTGCATGAGGCTTACCATTGCATCTTCAGACCTGTTGATGACTATTGTTTTGGTAGAGAGTGATTCAGCATGCAGTGAACAATGTTAAAAGGTTCACCTCCCATGGAGATATACCAACTGCATATGTGTTTGGTGATGATCCATCTGTTGAGAGTATCATATGCAATGAAATGTTCACCTCCCATTAGTACATATGTATTTGGTGATGATCCATCTATTAAGAGTATCATATGGAATGAAGTGTTCACCTCCCATTGGAATAAAGCTACTGCATATGTGTTTGGTGATGATCCATCTGTTCAGAGTACCATATGCAATGAATATTTGCCAAGTAATCCAAAATGGTCTGACTCGATAGTCTAGTTCCCCTGACAATTCTCAGACAAGTTTGTGGGTTGCAATTGTATAGCACTCAATGCACATCAAGATGATCATTAGGGTCAGTAGCAATGAAATATGTCTTCTTATGGAATGTTCACATCTCCAAATGTATGGAAATAAGTTGATGTGGCACACAAAGTTCATCAAGCTGGCTACTTCCTGTCTGAATGTAGGTTAGTTCTTGGTAGTATTGTTGTTATTCACTGAGTTTATGGTGGTACATTGTGATAACTCAAGTCAGAACTTACAGCCGCTTAACATAATGGTTATGATTGAAGGAAATGGAATTAGTAACCTGAGTTCAAATCCTGGATGAAACTGTTTGCATTTCACTTTGCACTAATGCCCTTTGAAAAGTCATGAATCTATCTGTTCCCTCATGCTAAATAGTAGGACAGACTGGCTTCTTTAGCTTTTGTTTGGCAACTAGTTTTGGAGAAGGAAGAATTCAAACCAGCTCTACTTTGCTTAAAATTGACTTTGTATTATATACTGCCCATTGCAGAGGGGTAGGGTAAATACATACAGCCTTATAAAGTTTCTTTATACTTTTTATAGCCTTAAAAACATAACTATATAATAGTCACTATCATGATTTGTAGGTGATTTTGAAGTTATGACATCTTGAAAGCTATTCCCCTTCTGATGTAAAGAAAACAAGTACAATATTTTTTCTCTATACAGACATGTTTGACTTCATAAAAATGAATTCACAATAAAGAAACACTTTGAGCAAAAACAAACACATCTTAATCTCAATATTCTTAACTTATTATGAGTAGTATAAATTATATATATAAATGGGGACAGAGAGAGAGATAGAGAGAATGAAAGAGAGAGAGAGAGAGGTTACTCATACATCCAATTGAAATTCGACAAAGTTTTCATCTGGGGTTTAAGCTTATCTTTGAGACTGTAACTTTATAACCACAAACCCAGGGCACCTGAACATTTCTACCAAATTTGATATATACTTAGTCAGATTAAAATTGGATGACATGATATGCTTGCTATAATTGACCAGTTGTAGTCTCTGTTTGATTCTGGAGATTTGTAATATATTTCCTTCAAGAAAATTCAGATATTTTAAATGAGCTATGAAACCATACCATTCAACTACAAACATTGTCAGTCATTTCTTTCATATTAGAATTTCAGATCTCATCATTTTTCAAATTTTCCTTCATTGATCCTTCAAAAGGAATTTACACAATTTTTTAACTAAATCTGAATACTTGTTGATTAAAGCAATTTCAGTTGAAAACATGACATTTACTATCAGATATGATTAACCAATCTGTAGCATGTTTGATTTATAATATTCTTTTTATGTTTCAGGCTCAAACTATACCGGCATATGAGATTAAGTAAAACATGTTCACTTTTTATATTTCTTAATATAATAATCTACTTATATAAAAAACACAATGTGACTCTATAGATGTATATCTTGACCTTGTCTAACTATAGAATAGAAAGGAATCGTGTTATTATGGTAACACAAGGCATTTCAGAGATAGAATTTTTTTTTATGCATAACAACAGGGTTGACTACATTACTTAATCTCTTTCTTGCTCTTTCATAAACTTTCTTCTTTTTTCCTCTCTCACTTTAACTTTTTATTCTACAGTCTCTTCTCTCTATCAATTCATATTTTCTCTCTTTTTCAATTTCTCTTTTCTATCAACTGCTCTCTTCACTTTCTTTCTTTCTTTCTTTCTTTCTTTCTTTCTTCTCTTGATTACCAATGTCATTTGAAAGAATTTCTGTCAACTTGTGCTATCAAATCACCAACATGACTTATGCCACCATCTTAAATCAGAAGATAAGCAGAAATACTGAATCATGTACACAGGGTGTCTCAAAATAGATGCAGTCCATTAATACGATAATGATTTATTACTGAGACAAGCGCAATGGCAGTCATTTGGAACAAGTCATGTAAAAAATGTATCCTTAGAACTAAAGACATCAAATCAATATTTTATTATAATTGTTATTACATCAGCTTCCAGGAAATGCTATCTTTTTTTGAGTTTCTTGTCTCAGTAATATATCATTATCATATTAAAGTGTTGAATCTATTTTGAGATGGTTTTGAATGATTTTGTCTCCAACTAAGTAGTGATGCAAAATATTTTTTCCTCCCTTGTCCAAGGCATTGTGATCAAAGATTAACAGTTGTTACAGTTTACTATTTTCAAATCTGAAACAAAAAAGAACACAACATTATTATTAGTACAGTTATTAGCAGTCACATGGGTCCCATAAATACTGAGTCACCTTAATAATCTCCTCATTGATGTATGCTTTAAATTTTGTGTTAAACTGTACTGAGATATGAGGCGAAGTAAAACATGTCCCATCTTTATATTTCTTAGTACCTTATTTACATTTTTTTTACTATTGTCCTCATCTTTGTCACCATGTTTATCAAAACGTTTTGGCCGTTGTACACTTCAGTCTTCTTCTGTCGAACACAGCCCTTTATTTTGCTCACCAGGGTAGACTGTTCTAGTTCCACGAGCCATGTTTAATGGATGTCAGTTATCGGTTATCTCCTGTTAATATCACATCAGAAAGTTCTCCACTGCCTTCATTGGGTACTGAACTCATACTCCTTTGGGTATGTCTCTGGATCTAACCAATGCCTTTATCGACTGTGCCATATGCCTTAGTACCTTTTAGCATTTTCAGTGGTCAAGGAGACATTTCCATACTTAACTTATTTTTTTTACTTTTAAATGTTTATTTTATACTAATGAAATAGCACTGAGATATTTTATGTTCATAAATGAAATTTTATGCTTGTAAAATATCATAGAGTAACTAGCAGACTTAGCATAACCTGAACTGATAGAATCAGCACTCATTATGAAAAGAATTTTAGAGCACATCAACACTACCAAAATCTCTCACTTTATCATTTATTTTAGTAAAAAATGCTGTTCCTTTATTACATCTCAACTACATTAACCAAGGAATAGAAATCATATTGATGGTAACCTTAAATAAGTATGTAAAAAACAAAAATGTCTGTTGGTTGCCTCTAACTCTAAAAACAAGACAAATATTCATTTGGTGAAAGCATTTTAAAACATACTAGTAGAATTATTCTAAAAAAATTCCATTTACTTAATTATAGAATAGAAAATTTCATATATTATGCTCCATAAACATATATATTATGGTATATAAAATTTTATTTATTTTATGTATTATGGTACATAAACATTTATAGAGGTTATTTTGAGAGCAACTATTTAATTTTTTATGAATAAAACTGCTTTAAATTTGATTTCCTCCAAAGTAGGCACACTAAGGTATATAGACACATTTTAAGCACCTTTGTAGATCACTGGTGTGTATATATATACATTGGTATGCCCTAAAGTGAACCTTTTTAATATAAAAACTGTTCCTTGTAGGGTGGGGAGATTCATTAGAATAGGACTCTAAAAAAAAGATCAGTTGCAAAATGTAAGTAAATAAAGTTGGCGACCATAGTCGAGGGTGACCCGAAGGCTCCCTTTTCGATAGCTTACTACACCAAGGTGTAGGGGAGGGCGCTACTCCTTTCCCAGGATTGCTCCACTTTACCCTTGATCCGTACCTTATAATGCTGAGTGTTAAGCAAGGAGGCATCAAGTACCATTTTTTGAGTCTTTGGTATGACTCGACCTGGGATTGAACCCAGGTCTCCCGGGCCATTGGCGAACACTCTAACCGCTAGGCCAATGTCCGGTAAATAATAAGTGAATTTAAAAACTTCAAAAGAAAAAAATTAAATTTTCCTATTAAACACTAACATTTAATTAATCATTACTAATTAGCTTTTTGTTGGCTGTTCTTCAGTTGTTGTAGTCAGGTCCATTATCCAGATCCTATTCTGCAGATCACGGTGCTCTTTGAAGATCATCTCTGGCATCTTTGTAGTGTTTAAATCAGATTTGCTTGGCTTACACCAAAATTACAGAGGAGACATGCTCAGTGTAATGGTTATTGACATTGGAAATGGAATCAGCAACCAGAGTTCAAATTCCTGGATGGGGCTGTTTGCATTTCACTTTGTGCTAAGGCATGAATCCTTCTATTGCCTCCTATAAAGGACAGTTTGGGTTCTTTAGACTTGGTTAGTCAACCAGTCTAGAAGAAGGAAAAACTCTAAATTCAATTCAGCTTTACTCCATTCAAAAATTTACCCTGTGTCACATCCTGCACATTACTAAGTTACTGGCTAAGATGTTAACTCAAGATTACGGTACTTACTGTACATTTGTGCCGTAAAAAAAATCCAAACACCTTTTGATGGATTTTTTATAGCATCTCTTACAGTTCAAGGGGAAGTTGACCTAGAAATCATTTACTTGCCAACATATTTCCATACTTTACTATGAAAATCACAATTCCACCAAAAATTGCAGATTACAGTGACAAACTGAAACTTTACTAAATTTTAGTGAAGAAAGCTTTGTTGCAACTTGGAGTACCATCATCACCTAGTTTTGCTCTAAGTGAAAATTAATTTTATTTCTGATACAAATAAAGAAAATTTTGACATCTTCAGTGAATCTTCTCATTATTAGAATTACAGAAATGCATCAAATTCACAAGAGTCTTTTGTCATTGCTGGATATTGTGAAATAATGGTTGATTGGTTGATTGGGTTTAGGTTTCTTTGCTTATTGGCATATCACCCTTCTTGGGTTATTTAATGCCGAAGCCATTCTTCTAGAAGAACAGCAGTAATGCTATTCACCCCAGAGCTGGGAGGATAAGGGGGTTCATACCTTTCCCAATGGTATTTGTCCAAAAAGTGAATGTAATAGCGCAAATGGATTTCGTAGTTGCTTACAACGATTCCATTGTCCAGTGCTTTAACCATTACTCTACGAGGACACCCCTGATTAGTTGGTTGGTTTTATGACATGTCAAACCTTTCTGGGTTTGTTTTATTCCAAAGACAGTTGAACAATCATTGAATCCAATTATATAGAGTATAAAAATGATATCTTCACAATCATTTTAAACTGGTAAATGATCTTTTTGACAATTAGAGGGAACCCTAACAGGTACTATTACTACAATAGAGTGGACCTGGGAGTAATATTAATGAAAGGGTAACTCTACACTTCCTAAAGCTCCAGAACTAGAGCCTCACCAACAGATACAGTTTAGTGTCATATCCTGGACACCCTTTATGGGTGTATCTACACCTCTGCAGGGAATACAATCAGTGTATTGTATGCTCCACTAATAGCGCATTAAGAAATAATTATTAATTACTAAATGGAATGCATTGAATTACTAATAATGAAATTAAACTCTTTAAAAAAATCTTTAAAATATTAGGTGGCATTCTTGGTATAAAGGATAACATTATAGGAAATGGACTCAGCAATCTGAGTTCCAATCCTGGATGAAGTTGTTAGCTTTTTACATTGTGCTTATACCCTACAGAAGAGTATGCATCCAACTATTTTCCCTCCAGCTATGTGTAAGTAATAGGACAGACAGTGCTCTCTGACCTTGAGAGGGAAACTGGTCTAGGAGAAAAAATCCCTGAATTTAAACCAGTTTTACTCAACTTAAAAGTAGGCCTTGTGTCATGTCCTGCTTGTAGCAGTGGAGTTGGGTAAATATATACATGTAAACTATTAATCTTCTAAGCATTAAATACCCAATTAACTCTGATCTCGGTCATATTGGCAGGTTTTTATAATTTCCAGATGGAATATATAATAGAAATTGATGTTAAATTTTAACAAAGTCAAATTTTTTCCAGTCAGCTGGGGCTGAAGAATACACCGACTGCTTCTCTGCAGAGGAGTAAGACCCATACTCCCTGAAATCAGTATCCTGGATATGAACCTAAACAATCTGATGGTGAGGTTCTAGTAATACTAGAGCTTTGGGGAATGAAGAGCACCCCTTCAATATCATCACTCCCAGCTCCACTCTGCCTGGAGTGGCAGCACCTGATAGGGCTCTATCTATGGGTCAAATAGAACTAAACTGTGTACTTATGCTAAACTGAATTGTTTGAAATAGAACTGTTCTGACATTTAACTGAGTGTATACAAAAAACTATACTTATACTAAACTGAATTGTTTGATATATAAATGGTTTTAACATTAAATAACCTTCAAGGGTTGATATGCCATAAAACCAAACCAAAACAAACCAAACTAAGTCAAACTGCAATATTAGCCTGAAAGAAATGTGTCAGTTTATGACTTGAAATACTTTATTTCAGTTGGGGCTTTATAAAATACAGAATTTAAATGATTACATGCAAATAAGATCAAGTTTGGTATTGTAATCTATATATTACCAAAATCTTCATTATGTCGTATATACATATGTATGTGTGTAATCATAACCCAGCAAAAACAATGCATCATTGTGAAATTTTTTCTAGAAAAATGTGCTTAAAATGCCTTAATGTAGAGAATAAAAAAATTTCCTGTCAAATCTAATACTACTGATAATTTTGTGGAATCTGAGTTTATACTGAATGAACATTCTTTAATCGTCAAAATTCTTAATACTATCAATGAAATGCTAATAGGAATCCTTCACTCCTTTGTAAATGGAAGCATCAATATCATCATGGATTATTTTCACAATTAGAAACCAAATAGGTTAACAGGTCTTTTAGATAATTTCTATTTATAAATACAGGTCAATTATTCAAAGATAAAACACCAAATCTCCTTTATTTTTGTGCATAATACAAGGAATTTTCTCTTGGCAGAGGTGAAATTCACAATATCTAATGATTGCAATGTATTATGATGATTCACAAAAAAAATCTGACCTTTCCATTTCAAAATTCAACATTTTCCTTAGTAATTCAGACGTCAAATTCAATGTACTGAAGTATATCTGGGATCAAATTCAGAAGCAGTTGAATCAGCCTTAAGTTGCAATGCTAATTGACTGAAAAAAGAACCTAACTGATCTTACAATATGAAAAGAAAAAGTAAAAGTGAGTGAAAAATAAAAATTGGATAATGAGAGAATATAAACAAAAATAAACGGAATGACAAGATCTGTAAAGTCTGTTGCTTTACAATCTAATGAGTAGTACAAGTATTTGGATCATTTCTCTTTCTCTG
The DNA here is from genome assembly GCA_963585895.1 of Sepioteuthis lessoniana. NCBI lineage: Eukaryota > Metazoa > Mollusca > Cephalopoda > Myopsida > Loliginidae > Sepioteuthis > Sepioteuthis lessoniana. The sequence goes on from OY757908.1 coordinate 90,878,996, forward strand.
TTGCACTTGAGATATTGTGTAATACACATATCATAGATAACACTCAACCTACATGGATTTAACTCTTGATACAATAAGATCAAAACCTCTCCAATAATGAGAAAGCTAAGGAGCCTTATTGAAAGGAAACGCATATATTTCTCTTTTATATATATATATATATATATATATATATATATATATATATATATATGTGTGTACATGTGTGTGTGTGTGTGTGTGTGTGTGCATGGCTGTATACATATACATATATACATATACATTTACATATATATATATATGTATATACACACAGTTATACACACACCCACACACATATATATACACACACAGCTACATGCATATACACGCACATATGTACAAAGCTAAATATATACACACATGTGTGTATATATATATATATATATATATATACATGCACATAGCTACACAAACACAGAACTATACATACATACATGCATACATACTTACATATATGAACACAGACCTATATATACATGTCTATATACACATGTCAATATATACATATATATATATATATATATATGCAAATCTTCAAATACATCTATGTATACAGCAATATTTACCCACAGCTACACAAGGAACTGTACATGTGTATTCATATATATATATATATATATATATATATATACCTACGTAGATATGCACACATATATAAATGTATGCATAAAGCTACATACATCCTCATATGTGTATAAAGCTATATATATACACACATGTACACAGTGATGTCACCACTGCACATTCATATATACCTATTCTATTTTCTATGAATAGTATATTCTATTGAATATATTCCAATATTAGCAAGAAAACAGCAGACTGAAGTAATTGATATCAGACAATGTAAACTTAAATTTTCCATTTTAGGTATAAACATTTGTAATGAGAAGATAAAAATCTTATTCCCTGAAAAAATAGAGATCAATTAAGAAGCTCAGTTTTCTGTCATAAAAGTAGTCAAAATTATAAGAAATGTAAAAATTTACAAAGCTTAAGTAATCGATATAAACACATTCAAAAAGTACACCTATATATATATATATATATATATACTTGGGTCAGTGAAAAGTTTTGCAATGTTTTTGATACATGTTAGTTTGCAGCCTGTATATCACATGACCAGAGTAGTTTAAGCAGTGGTAGGTACCTGCTTTGGTTGGTAGTATTGTGGTCTTAGGTGTGTAGACATATTGTGCATTGTTTTACTCCATGTGCGTTTCAGAAGCCACACAGATGAATGTGCAATGTAATCTAGTTTACGCATAAGTTGGAACTTGGCCATTGCACTGCAGAAGCAACCAAAAACATTTGTTGTGTGAAAGGTAAAGGCACAGTTAATCACAATACTGTGGTGAATCAAAAAATTTTGCTTTGGGAGCAAGAACCATGAAGATCAGGCAAGGTTAGATAGGCCTAAAACTGAGGATTCCAAGACCCTTGATACAACAAGATAAAACCCTTAAGACTCAACCTCAAGTAGCAATGATCAAGCCATAGATGGGTTCAGTTCAGATTCTTTGTTTAATGTTATACCAACCTTTGTGGGTTATTCAATGCCAAAGCCATCCTTGTTGAAGAACAGTGATGGTACTATTTCACCCATTTTGGAGGGGATTCAGGGGTTCATACCTTTCCCAAGGGTTTTAATCCAAAAGTCAACATTATAGTGTAACTGGAGTTCAAACGCACTTACTTCGAAACTTTAGTTATGGAGACTCCCTCTTACAGCCATAGAAGCAAATCTAGGGATTATTACTTGGAGAGTATCAAACAAATTTTGGGATTTCACTGTCAAGTGTGGTTTATCACCTTCATGACCTCAACAAGAGCATTTGAAGCTGACAAATTGTGCCTCAGGTTACCAAAATTTTGCAAAACTTTTTACTTATTATGTTGAATCTTGATGAATGGTTTTAGAAATTTTATTCCTTTCATTCTTTTATTCTTTCCTTTTATCTTTTACTACATCTTTTTTTTTCTTTACTTTTTCCCCTGTATTTCTTCCACTTCCTATTTTTTCCTTTCTGTCTTACTTTCTTTCTTTCTTTGTTTCCCTCTCTTTCATTTGCTTCCACTTTTCACTGTTTTTTTACTTCCTCTTTTTAACATCATCTTTGCACAAACTTACAAATATCGAATGAAAAGCTGAAGCAATACAAAGTAAAAGCTTTATATTTCCTTATCAGACATTATTTTTATTTATTTATCTTTTTAAACATACAAAGATCAGAAGCTACTCAATAAAGTTGAAGGCTTTCTTGTTAATGTGGATGTGTGTTTACAGCAAAATATAAAAAATATACAAATATCTTTAAAAATAAAAAGAAGCAATAAAATAAATGGGTACTGATGGTTCACCTCACTGCACATCATTGCCTGTCACTTCGCCACTTTGAAAAGCACTGCACAACACAACACACTTGACAGACTCATTACACAAACAACATGCCAAACCTTATCCCCCAGAAGCTAGTCAACTGCTCATCCCCTGATTGCCCTCACAAGCTAATCATATAAGACCCAAACCCATACCATAACCTTTCCAATTTCCTGATCAATCCTACACTGGCTTCTTTTTCACACATGTATCAACAGGGACTCTCTCTTTACACTTCTGATTTTCACCTGCCACTTACTTAAAACTGCATCAGTACTCAAAACTCGTTGGTCCTCACTTCCTTGATTTCCTGCATCCCTGATCAGATACTGTTGTCACATGGGAACAGCAGTGTCGGATAACTTCCCTGTAGGTAAGCATTTTTGATCATATTTCTGGCACCGACAAAATTTTGCTGCTCAGCTGTTCTGCTTAATTATATTCTAGTGTTTTCTATTTGTTATTTCTTTGTCTTTGTCTTTCACTCTCGTCTTCCTCTTTTTCTCTTCTGTTGTCTTTTTCCTCTTTTTCTCTTTCACTCTCTTCTTCCTCTTTTTCTCCTTCATTCTCTTCTTCCACTTTTCCTCTTCTGCTGTCTTCTTCCTCTTTTTCCTTTTAACTCTCTTTTTTCTTTTTTTCCTTTTAACTCTCTTCTTCCTCTTATTCTCTTTCATACTCTTCATCCTCTTTTTCTCTTTCACTCATTTCTTCCTCTTTTCCAGTCTTCTTCCTCATTTTCTCTTTCATTCTCTTCTTCCAGTTTTTCTTTTTAACTCTCTTCTTCCTCTTTTGCTGGGAGAGGCATGAACCTCCTTATCTCCAAAAATATGTGTTAAATTGTACCACTTCTGTTCTTCTACAAGGATACCTTTGGCTCTGAAGTTTGATAGGCCATTAAAAAAAGAAACCAAACCAAATGTAATTTCCTCTGATCCAACTTGCTTCCTTTCTTTCTCTCTCAACTGTTCTATCTTCATTTCTTTCTTTATCTCATCTATACTGCCTTTGTTTCTCTCAATCTTCCTTTCTGTTCTCATTACTCTTTTGTCTACTCTGCATTCCTTACCCTCTCTCTCTCTCTCTCTCTCTCTCTCTCTCTCTCTCTCTCTCTCTCTCTCATCCACCCTACATCCTTTCCATGACTCTCTCTCTTTTTCATCCTCTTTGCATTTCTTACTTTCTATCTCATTCACTTTGCCTTCTTTTTTCTTTAATCTGATCCGTCTATCCTTTCTTGTTAAGAATTGGGATCAATAACACTGAACTGAAATGGATTAAAGACTGAAGAGACTTAAAAATACACAAAAATATTCTGTGAGGTGCTTCTGACACAATTCTCTACAAGTACCAAATGTCTAATTTTTCATTCAGCACAAAGAATTATTCCATTTAAAAATCTTCCCTAAATTTGACATTTATCTTCCTGAAGTGAATGCCTAAAGGTGAGATATTAAAATCTCTAGTTCTCTAAAAAGATGTTTTTTTTTTGTTTCCTAACAAATCCTCTCGTAGAATCTTGTTTGCATACATGAAAATATTGAAAAAGAAGAAAATCTATTAAATAAGTCTAAATCCCTAAATGCCCAACAGTGTTTCTTTAACCTCTTTACCTACCAGTGGTATAAGTGTCAAATGCAACTCTACAACCAGTCATGTAGTGTGGAAATTATATTCTGTATGCCCGAGCATCACAAACATTATACTTCAAATTATGAATAATACAGTGGTAGTTTCATTGAAGACAAACTTTTTGACAATGTGAAAAAGTGATCATACACAATATCAGAAGATAAGCTATTAAGAACCAATAATTGATATATTTAGAATGTATAAGTAAATTGAAAATAATTGGGTAAGATAAATGTTGCTTACTTTTTAATTTAAACATTAATATCTTAGGTCAATCAGCAAAACTGAATATTCTCACTTTAATATTTGCACATAATGATATAATTAAAAAAAAAACATATAAAGTAATTATTTTTAAAAAATACATAAGTATATAAATATTTTTTTTACATACTTAAGTATATAAACTTCATAATTGACCAACTATACAATTTATTCCTCTGCTATCAAATAATTCAAAGATATCTCAAGCAATGATCCAAATATTTTCCCTTGTTTTTAATGTCATCCTTTGACATGTTTTTAGTTTATTAGCTTTTCAAAATTTCAGTTTTTAAAACGGTTTTGTAAAGAGATTTATTTACAATGAACTTTTTATATGAGTTTAGCTCAGCCAAATCATTCTTTTTGTTCAACAGTACAAAGTAGACATCTACCGAAAAATTGTCTAGCCAGAAACAAAAATTATGATTTTCTCCCATGTCACTAATGGAAAAAAAAGTTTATTTGTGCTTATATTTGTAGTACAAGCAATGGTCTTCAAGAATCTATTCATGTAAATCTTATGATAGCATACATTAACTTATAAATCCATTTGAAAACATTCTTCAATATTATGCTTGTGTTTTCTGGCTGCAATAAGAAATAGGATATATAAATTTAGGATAGGTTTATACAACTTAAAATCCTACTTGTAATGTAGGTTTTGAGGTTGTTTCTTTTCGAAAAAATTCAATAACTGATGTGTTCACAATGAATAAGTTTACTAAAAATAATTGGAAAATTATTGCTTACCTTTTAAACTAGGCAAAAATAACTGGGGTGATCATAGTAGTCATTAATCTTTTAATACTTTTATTTGAAAATATCCACTCCATGAAAAATACATATATATATATATATATATATATATATATATATATATATTAGTAAGAAATTTGCCAACCATAGACAAAGGCAAACCAAAGGCTCCCTTTTCATTTACTATTACACTGAGGTGTAGGGGAGTATGCTACTCCTTTCCCTGGATTGCTTCATTTACCCTTGATCTGTACATTATAATGCTGAGTAGGAAGCAAGGAGGCATTAACTAATATTTTTTGAGATTTTGGTACAACAAGACCAGGGACTGAACCTTGGTCTCCAGGACCATTCACAACCACTGTAACCATTAGGCCAATCAGCTGGTTATTTATTTCATACGCATAAAAAATAGAAAAGACAGCAGTAGTGTCAACAGATCTTGATCAAATGATAGCTCTGGCCTCAGGCAGAGTTTGGGAGCCCAAGCATCATTATCAAAACTAAATTTTGATGCCTTTTATCACAGTGTAGAAATACGGCCTCATCGTGTATTCTTGTATTCACATCTTTCAAGTCAATTTTCATGTACCCAGAAATGTAATATTAATTCAATAATACAAATGTGTAGATGTTGAATAGTAAATGTGAACTTTATATATATATATATATACCTAACCCTCCACATAACCAAGATGCAACACAAGGTCAATTTTTGAGTGGACTTTAACCATTTTGAATTCTCTAGACTGATTGCTATACCAAGGTTAAAGGGCACAGTCTGCCCTACTTTTTACCTATAGCTGGATAGAGAATAACTGGATTCAAACCTTTCTAATAAAAAGTTGTAATGTAAGTAATGTAATAAAAAGTTCCCAGCCTGACCTAGATATCAGTTGAATTTTGATCTTTAATTTTCTCTGTTTAATATTCAATCTATGATTAATATCCACCATTAAATTAAGGGGATTATATTGAAATATGAATATCTCTCATATAAAGTATATGTTTTTATTATGAAGTTACAAATTTATTAATGTATAAATATGTGTTTGTGTAAGCAAATATATAAATAAATATATATGAAGGTCAACTGAAAAGTTCATAGGCTGACTAAGATATTCTTATGGAATATAACCAAATAAGGTTTATTTTTCAACATAGTCTCCACTACACTCCACATACTCCTTCCATCAGTGTTGCAGTACTTGGATTCAATGAGTCACTAAAGTCATCAACAACCCATATTGTCATCCTATCAACTTTTCAGTCTATGATTTTTTCAGCCCATATATATATATATATATATATATACTTGGGCTGGCAGAATAATCTCTAGGTTTTGACTTTAAATAAAAAAGACAACATAGATCCAGTTCAAAATCTAATTTAAAGAGTTATAAGAAAGAACAATATTTGGAATTCTGTTTTATTATTGTCAACATTTTGTTTCAAAGATTATATCATCCAAATAAATACCCTTATGAGCTATGCACTATTGAAGCATTTTGTTGGGGTGGTCTAATTCTGTTGGGTCAGTCTAATTCTGTTGGGGTGGTCTAGTCATTCCTTATAGTATTGTTATGATTTCATGGCAAAATTTTTTTACTTCTTCCATTGTCTACAGTGAACATTAAGAGATTTAAGCCTTCAGGAAGTAATCACAAGAGAAGGGATCCAATGTGTAAATTAGCCATGAGATGTTACCATGTAGAGAGATGATTAATTAGTTGGTTTTGTTTTACATCATACCAATCCTTTTCACGTCACCTAATGCTGAATTAAGTTTCAAACAATTCAGTTTAGTATAAGTATAGGTTTTGTTTACAAACAGTTAAATGTCAAAACAGTTCAGTTAAATGTCAAAACAGTTCTATTTCAAACAATTCAGTTTAGCATAAATCATCAGTTTTGTTCTATTTGACCCAATCAGGTGCTACCACTCTGGCTAGAGTGGGTCTGGGAACAATGGCGTTGAAGAAGTACTCCGCATTCCCCAAAGCATTACTGGAACCTCATCATCAGATTGTTTAGTGTCATATTCAAGAGACTGGGCCGATAGAGAGATGAGTTTCAAACACAAATACATGAGAAAGGAGACTTAATGGCTCATATGCTGAACTGCAACATCATTATAAATAGGTCTGAACTCTAGTTGTTCTATTTTGTTTATTTTTGAATTGATATTCTTGGAAAAGGGATGGATTTCCCTATTCTGCTCAGCAATTGGTTAAAAAGAACCACAATGGCTTTGGCATTAGATAACCCACAAAGGTTGATATGCCATTGAATAATCAAACAAAGAAAACCACAGACATATTTACTCTTCAACAGTATGATTCCAACTGAAATTACATGGCTGCTGCTGCTGCTCTAAGATATACCTCACACCACTTCTAGTGTCTGCATGGTGGCACTTTTAAATCCAACAGATCATTCCATCAAATTATATATATATATATATATATGTATATTCAAACATGTTTGATTGAAGAATATAGAGCATTTTTATGATCTTTTGGGGTTTTTTTCTTGTTTCATTGCTGTTTATTTTGTATTGAGGTCTTGTTAATAGAGGAAATCCCTTATGTTCAGCTCCCAAGTGCTTTTGATCCTATTTGATTGTCTTAGAGAGATTTTTTTTTTGAGATATTGTTTGTTGTGATTTAATTTGGATAGAAAAGTTATTCCATTGGAAGGGTTTATTATTAATGGGGGGGGTGCTTTGGTTAGCATGCCAGATATTGAAAATGTTTGATATGTTCAAACTGGTATTAAACGCTGTTTTATATATGTTTGTTTTTTTTTTTGATTTCCAGAAATTTTTTGCAGTTAATTTTATATATGATTTTTGTGTTATTAGAGGAGATTTTCTGCATTTCAGCATTAATGAATTCATCATTATTATTACTATTCGTTGTAATTTCATGTTGTTTTATGGCACTGGTATAAAAAAAAAGGTGGTATGTAAGGTGGCAGGAGATGGTACTTGTTGTATGACTAATGTAGATGTTAAGAATTCTAAGGTTGTTGTTCAAGAGACACTTCTGAAATATATATATCTATATGATCAATATAATCCCCATCTCTCTCTCTCTCTATATATATATATATATATATATACAGATATATACACCTATACCTTCATTTGTAAAAGCTTTTTTCCAGCTGTTAATTTGTAGTTTAGTTATTAACAGGGTTTTAATTTTAAAATTCAAATAAAAAGAAAGAAAATAAAAAAACTTAAACAGCCCTATAATTTTACCATGTGCTCATTGGTAACTTTGTGGTTATAGCTTTAGAATGTGAACAGCAAGTCTCATTGTTCAACTCTTTTTTAATAACAAAAATAATATATAGCACTTTTTTACAGTTACTGTCTGGAGTTCTGAAATCAAGCACTGTTACTCACTTCCCTTATAAATTAGTTTGTGAGAAGACTTTGTTATTATGCTATGATAGTTTTCTTTATTTTTACTGCACTAAGTCTGCCATAAGGTCGTAGAAGCAGGGCATCTTGTGAGGGGTGAGCTCACCTTTAATAACCTTCAAAACTAACCTGTTAGCAATTGTATTATGTTGGTTAACTGTTGCGTTCTGGTTAGTGAACGCTTGTAATATCAAATAAAGGACAAACCACGATATAAGAGGAAACAGAGATATATTCTCAGGAAAAAGTATATACAATAGAGAGACTATTAGTAGACAAGAACATAGGATTAGTGAATACAGAATAAAGATATAGTCCAATGATAGCATTGGCTTCCGTTATTACGGTAGCAAGTAAGGTGATCTAGTGCGATCTCCAGTCTCCAACGCTCTTATACTATTCCTATAAGAAGCTGCTCTTCACCTTCTAGTCTGCCCTGGTATTAGTAGCTACTGCTATATATGGCAGATGGACTAGTTCATTGTGTGGAAAAAGGTGGGTGATACCCAACATTAACATTCATATATTTCTGGCTGAGTTCCTGAAATGAACAATTATAATAACTATATATTAATCTATTATTGGAGGAGTTCCCATAGTGTAGTGGCTAACATGCTAGACTGCAACATTGTCATAAGCAAGTTCAAATTCTAATCACTCTATTAAATTCACTTTCAAACTAATACTTTTGGGAAAGGTACAAACCACCTATACCCCCAATTGTGGGTTAAATAGTATCACTACTGTTCTTCTACAAGGATAGCTTCAGCATTAAATAACCCACAAAGGATGATATGAAACCAAATCAAACCAAACCTAATCTATTATAGATATTGAACGAGTGGAAAAAATTATATGCTTCGTACATCTGGTAGTCTGAGTTCAATCTCTGGGTCTAGTAGTGAAAAGATATGTTTATTTAAAAAAAGCAGAAAGCAGCATTGCAAACATTATAAAGGAAAAAAATGGATATGCAAGCAAAAGTATACATTCTATTTTTAAATCTTTGTCCATCAAATAGCCAAAAGTAAGGAAAAATTGAGGGTAGAAAGATTATTATATGTCACTCTATGAATTTGGAGAGGCCTGCTTGTTGAAACTTCATTGTATAGGCAAACTCTTCCATCTCTTTGTCAACATGTGTGTGTATTCACAGGAATCATTCACTTTGGGATTCTAGTCAACAGACTCAACAGACAATGCTCACCTCCCAGCCACTTTCACCCCTCCCTCCATCCTACAAAAAGAAAAGAGGAAGATTTCCAGGGAAAGTTCCGGAATACAGCAATACAGGAAGCGTGTCACCACTGCTTATAACAACAACAACAAATCTAGATCTTTTTAACAATATGCCTACCGACCATCTTTACTGTTAGAGCTATTATAATTCACTGACCCACCCACCTTTCACTGACCCCATTTTAAAAATTCACAACACTGCTGCACCCTTTCCTGGTACCCAATGTTGGAAAAAAGAGAGTGCTCCTCCAAAGAAAGTTTTCTTTAATGTCTTATTTGGTTGATTTAGGAAAAGGAGAAGTAAACTAAGACAGAGTGGGGAGAAGGTGGAACTGGGAATATCTGTACAGGAGGACCAGGTTTGAAAATTTTGTAACTTGTCAATCAAAAGTGATGCTCCCCTTCTCCCCTACCAACTACCACCACCACCACCATCTACAATTATCAACTCCCACTTTCCATTCCCACAACTTTGTGCCCACCTTCACCAAACCTACATGTGCAGCACCTCAGGCTGCTGTTTCTGTCTTTCTTTCCCCATAGGAATGGCATCCAACTTAACTGAGTCATGGTGCTTTAAAAAAAAGAAAAAGTGAAAAACCAGTGTTTCTATGTGCTTCAGGAGAGAGAGAGAGAGAGTGAAGTGGTGGTCAGGAGTGAAATTCAAGTTGGGAGGTAGGGTTTTAAAAAGAGGGGAAGGGTAGCAAGGGATGGTTACAAATGGAAGTGTGGTGGGAGTTTGGAAAGAAGAAACAGGTTTTAGAGGCAGTTTCTTTCGACTGTTAATAATGTTATCAATTTCATGAGGTAAAATCTCAGCACCTCCACCTCTTTTTTCCTCGACCCCCACAACTAGCACTACACATACTTTTTAACAACATTAATGATGAATTCTCTGTTGTTAATCTTAGAAATCTCTTTCTTAGAAAAAGGAATCAGTGGACGATTATAGATTGGTGGAATGTGCCATAAGAATTCCATTTTGGAGGCAAAGTAAAGGCTAAAAGAAGAAGAAGAATGTTAGAATTTGAAGGAAAAAAAGAAGTGAAATGAGTGGAAGGAAGTTGAAGAGAATGTTAGGGCAAATAAATAAATAAAGAAAGAAAGAAAGAAAGAAAGAAAGAAAGAAAGAAAGAACTGTAGAAAGAACTGTAGAATCAATTCAGAGAGGTGTGAGGGAAGAAAAAGAAGAAATAGATAGAAAAAAAAAGAAAAAAAGGAAGGATAACAGGAGAAATAAATTAGGGAGTGCAGAGAGTTTGAAAAAAAAAGGAAGAGATGAAAAAAATCATAAAGAGATGAGTAAAAGTGAATAAAAAGGAAATAATAGGAATGGATGAAATTACAAGGTAAGAAATAGTGAAAAAAGAAGAAAAAAGGATGAATTACCAAAGATAATAAGATGAAAGAAACAGAAGAAAAAATTAATGGAAAACAAAAAAGGAGTACAAAGAAAGAAGGTAAAAGAAAATGACAAAAATTGAAGGAAAAAAATGGAATCAAAAAGAAAATTATTTCAAAATATTAGCAAAGAAAGCAAAAGTAAAATTAATCTGAGAAAAAAATGGAAGAAAATAAAGAAAACAAGAGAGTGAGAATGAAAATAAAAACAGTGAGGGTGTGAATCAAGAATAGAAAAAGAAATAGAAGAAAAAGAAGATAAAAAGAAAAAGAATGAAAAATAAAAGAGAAAAAATTACCAAATTGAATAAATAGAAAAAAATGATGAGAAAATAATAATAAAAAAAAATGAAAAAAGTAAAGTAATAGAAAAAAAAATTTTTAAAGAAAAATAATAAAACAAATAGACTTAAAAAAAAAAGACTTAAAAATATTTCAAGATTCAAAAATTAAAGGAGAAAAGAGAAAGGAATAGAGGAAATAAAAAAATTGTATAAGCAGTAAAAAGAAATGGAAGGAAATAATATGAAAAAAATTAAGACAAAATTTTATATATATATATATATATATATATATATATATATATATATATATATATATATATATATATGCATGAAGAATCAAAAGAAGAAAAAAATGGTACAAATTGAAAAGTAAAAGAAAAAATCTTTACAAGAATGATTGAAAAATGAATAAGAAATGAAATAAAACAAAAACAGAAAAATATTTTAAAATAAAAGTAAAATTACCGGGGAAAAAGTTAAAAGAAAAAAGGAAGAAAAAGATATGATTGAACAAAAGATTAAAAAAAATCTTTTTGGGGAAGAGGAAGAAGGAATGGAAAAGAAAAACAGAAAGAAAGAAATAAAGATAGAAAAAGAATTTTAAATATGGCAGAGAAGAAAAAAAACAGTTTAAAAAAACATCAAATGAAAAAATATGACTCAAAAGAAAAAAAAGACTCATTGAAAGAAAAAAAAGATGGGCTGAAAGAAAAAAATTGATCCAGTGAAATAAAGACAGACATACAGACAGAAAGAAAGAAAGAAAGAAAGAAAGAAAGAAAGAAAGAAAGAAAGAAAGAAAGAAAGAAGATTCAAGGAATTAGGTCTAAGATTTGAAAACACTGTCTTTAAAATCTAAGAAATTCCTAAGATGTTTTCTAAAAAAATGAACACATGTATCAACAGAATAATTACAGTTGTGGGTCTTTAAAAATTTAAAAGCAATTTTTTCTTTGCCAAAAATTTTTAAAAAAGCAAAAAAGCAAAAAAAAAAAAAATCAATAAAATCAAATGAGAAAAAAAGAAAAAATTAAAATAATGAAGATAGAAAACAGATAATTTGACAAAAATAATTTTTAATAATCTTCCCCCTTTTATTGGGGTCATGGTTACAAGAGTAGAATGGAGGTTATGAAATGTGTGACTTAATTTTCATCGACCAAACATTGATGTAAACAAGTATTTCCACAAAGGAAAGGCTATCAAAATACAACACTGAAAATATTAAATAAATCCATGTCTTCATTATGTGATAGTTTATTTGATCTGATATCCTCATATTAGTTATAATGGCTGTATCAAGAATGGATGGGAAACCTAAAACAGCCTAGGGTTCTATTTCAAACAATTCAGTTTAGCATAAATACACAGTTTAATTGTCAAAAATATTTCTATTTCAAGCTATTCAGTTTAGTCAAAGTGTTTTAATAAAAACAATTCACTTTAGTATAAGTATAGATTTTGTTTACACACAGTTAAATGTCAAAACAGTTCTATTTCAAGAAATTCAGTTTAGCATTAGTACACAGTTTAGTTCTAGTTGAACCAGAGATAGGACCCGATCAGGTGCTACCAATCTGGACCAGAGTGAAGCTGGGAGCAATGGCAAATTGTGCTCCACATAACCAAAATATTGCAAAACTTTTAACTCATCCAAATAAAAATATTCTTGGACATGGACATTGGAATAAAAATATAAAAGACACCTGAAGAATATCAGAAACTACAATGATCAAATGCTTTGACTAATTTGCCAAAAATCAGTATATAATAATAATTCAAAATCTCAGAAATTTAGAAAAAACATGTCCTATTTCCAAATAGGATAAGTTTATTTTGCTTATCAAAGTTGAATCAGATGAGGCAAAATCTTTATTTATTTACTTCAAAGTCAGATACACTTTAAAAGAAAAACATTTATTGGTGGTAATTGATATTTTCAAGCAGTCAAAAATTTGGATCTCATTATCAAATATAAAGACTCAATCCCTCCACAAAAGAAAATCATAAAAACAAAGGAAATTGATTTTAACTAAGATTTCCATCATTGTTTTCAAGCAACAAGAGACACTCTAAGTATCCAAGTTTTAATCAAAGAGAAGGGGAGGATTCTTAAGTATTCAATTTGTACTTTGCCTAATGATTGACAATAATTACTGTTAACCAGTCATTGTGGCAGTTAACTGAACTTTTTTATAACTTTTTATAAACAGAACTAGAAAATGGAACATAGGCAATTGGTTATTATTTTGATTTAATTGGGACAAATGAGTCTTGATGATAAGCATTTCAAAAAGTCAGAAGAATTCTGTGAAGTCATAGAGCTTTTGTTTGACTGTATGATTGTTCAAGAGAAGATACAATAAGAATACCTCAAAATGCAAACACTATAAAAAAAAAAACTGTTTCTTTGAAAAAACTGAAAGTGTTCTCCAATTGAAATATCCTGCTTCTGAAACTTGGGCCAATCATTTGTTAACAACTGTACTATTTTTTTGATGAGAGCTTTGTAATTGTCTGGTTGATTGCTGCTTTTGATTGGGTTCATCCTACATGCTATAGTGACCTAAGGGTTCACTTCATGTAGGATTTTACTATCCAGCTAGCTTTGATCCTGCTAGATTTGATTAGACCTGTCTAGCCTTGCAATGGCTAAAGTGGGGTGTTATAAGTCACTTGACCACTCAGTTGCTAGGTCAAGGACTGCTTAGCTATCAGGATCCCATCCTGGAGCATTACAAGTCACTACCCACAGTTAACTGGCAGCCTTGTAGGGAGTGGGGTTTTACCCCTCTCCAGAGCTTTAATTGGCATTTTCTTCAGCTCCAGCCAACAGGATGGTCAATGTCATGTTTTCTTTAGACAATACTTAGTCACATACAATTTAACTGTGATCAAAGTCTTATTCTCTCTATGCAACTGACCCTCAGCTGCCACCTTCCAGCACTTTTAATATAAAATAGGGTTGGTTATTTCTTTGCCATAAGAGCAATTTGAAGAATATGGTCAGGACAATCATATTTGGTACAATTGCTTGACATGACCATCTCCTTGATCAGATCAGGTCTCTCCTATTACCTGTTTAGCCCAGTAATGACCAAAGTGAAATGTTACTAGTCACTTGACCACTCGGTTGCCTGGTCAAGGACATCTCAGTCATCAGGATTCCATTCTCAAGCATTACAGGTCAACTCCACAAAAGCCAACAGGCAATCTCATTAGGCAGGAGGTGTTTTACTCCTCTGCTGCAGATGTACAGTCAGTGTATTTTGCAGCTTCAGTCAACAGTAAAGTAAAGAGTTGAGAGTAAAATGAAAAGAAATGATAGTTCAATTGAGTAGAGATTTCTTTGAAGTGTTTATGTATATATATCAACAGTACCAACAATGAATAAGTACAACTCTAAAAATATTTGATAAAAAGTTAATTTTTATTTAAACTAAAGATACCAGGGTTTTATCATTTCTGGAGGAACATTAAAAAATCAATTCGGATAAATATTGAATAAAACTGTATGAATATACACAAGAGGTGCACATATTTTGGAATTGCTACCTATTTATATTTTTGATTAAAGTGTTACAATGTCTTAGAGTTTGGCAATAAATACTCACTAATAATATCCATTTTGATTGTACAATGTTTCACTAGAAATAATAAAATTCAGGTATATTTGTTTTATAAGAAAATTAACTTTTTATAAAAGATTAGTAGGGATTAAACTTATTCATAAATGATACTACACATACCGGGAGTTTTTGTTTAATGATTGCTTCTCCAGAATTGCAGATATTAAATCTAAACATAAATTGTAGTGAAACATTTTATATGGATACATAATCCATTGGGTTATAAAGAGTTTGAATTGATCCGAATGAGCTCAACCAGACAAAATATTAATCTCACCATTTAGCAAATAAAAAAATATTACTATTTTACTAACACCACTTTCAGTAAGGTAAAACCACCAAACAAGAATTGGAATAGAAACCATCTAACACACACACACACACACACACACACACACACACACACACACACATATATATATATATATATATAACTCAGCCATCTGACACAGATGTTAAAGCTGTTAGCAAAGCTCTTTTCTGAAAACTGTCCAATTGTGGCATCAAGAAAATTTGTAAATGTTCGCAGATCAATGTGCCATTTACCTAAGCAAGTGAAATACAAATATTTATATTAATTTTACTAGATCTTAAAGAAGCATAGATTTTAACATTTTATAAAAAATAAATTATCAAATAATGAGCTAAAAAAAAGTCTCAAGGATATTTCATTGATTCTGATCGAAGGAGAATATTTTGCTGGTTGAGTAATATATTTATTATTATCAATGATTCTGCCAGTATTTCTTTTATTTAAATTTCAATTGCTTTTCATCATATCTTATTCTTCTTTCTAACCTTCTCTGACCATCATTCTATGGTCATTAATAAGTATTGTTGAATAATAGATTGGCTAAATCTTTTATCTGGCATTTAGTGAAGAGTATTTTGAAAAGATTTAAACCATTGTACCCTGAGAAACTGTTGTGCCTAGCTGTGGTCAAATCAGTTTTATTGACAAATAGTCACTCCAAAGTCAGTTGAAAGCTTGGCTAACATTGGAGAAGTTAAAGTCATGTGAATACAAATTCTACAAGTTAGAAATCAGATTTTAACTTTGAATTTATTAGCCTTGAGGAGGTGAAAGCTCCAGACCTAATTTCTATCAATGTTTGAAAAACTAACTCCTGGTATTGTATGACCAGTTATGTAATTAAGAAGACATTTAAGATGAAGAAAAGAAATACATACAAAAGAAAATGTTTTTGTTATTAATATCCCAATGAAGAAGAGAGAAACTGTGAAATAGCAAAAATCAGTGTGAATTAAGATCATCTATCATCTGAAGAAAATAAAATGCCTATTCAATTGTATGATGGTCTGAGAAGTTGTGATAAAATGCAACTGAAATTTGGATTGATTGATTGATTGATTGATTTTAACTGCATGTCAACCTGTCTACGGTTATTTTATGCCAAGAAGTTAGGGAATCATATTCATTATACAGTCATATTAACATTTTTGGTGTAGTTGGTTCTTAAAATTCATTTTTCACTTGCTCTTATTGATACAGATATAATATAATTTTTAAACTGATCTATTTGATCCATAGAGTGAACTTTGGAGTGTATCAAAAAGTATATAACCATTATAAGTATTTTCAAAGCAACACTTAAAAACCCTACAATATACATCTTATTCTTAAGCTACTGAATAATATAAACTTGAAAACCATCATAGAAAACTAATAGAAATGAAAGATAAAAATTCAAAAAGTCATGCTTTCCTTTTTCTATGATACCCAAAGAAATATTACATACATAGATATGCACCAACACATGTACCCACCCTTATTTATATTTACATACCCACACACACACACACACACACACACATGCACACACACACACCCATTTATACAATTATATTCCATGTGTCCTGCTGGACAATTCAGAGTGAATTTTTGGGACTTATAAACTTAATGTTCTTACTTGACTAGAATTACTACTCTTATGTATGATTTTTTACCTGTGCTTATATTCAAACTTTTTTTTTTCTCTCATCTAGCCTTCTTGGTTATCGGTTCCCATATTGTATTCAACTCTATACTTGGTCTACTCAGCAGGTCATTGTAGCCCAACATATGTGCTGATTCCTTAAGGCATCTAAACCTCCAATGTTCAGCCCTATCAATTATTTCAACTTTATCCCATAAGGGCAGATGATTTCCATTTTCTTTCCATATATGGTCCGCCATACCTGACTTTTCAATCTCCCCTCGTACTATTGCCCTCCGCTGTTCTTCTAGCCTTACTTTTAGTGGGTGACCTGTCTCACCTTTGTATATTTTACCACAACCGAAAGGGATAAAATATGTGGTAAAATATACAAAGGTGAGACTGGTTGCCGGAGGACATATCAGCCGAAACGTTGTAGAAATGAAGATGAAGACAATAGTCTGAAAATCCTTAATGATAAAAATCAGCAAGCTTCATCTCAGAAATTTAGACAACTAATTATATTTCGATTAACTATTATAACTAGATTAAAAGGAAGTCAACAATTTAACATGTAAAATATGTCTATTATTCATTTGTAGATAATTACAAAACCTGTTTCCCCAGTAAGTTTTATAACTAACAATGAAATCAACAAATTATCATGTAAAATATGTATACCACATTCATTAGTATTAACAAAAAACAAGCAAAAAAAACTTTAAAATTATTATAAAGGTATATTATTACATTATGTGTATGGTAGCCCAAGATCTACTTCTTTTTAATCACATCCATTTGGCTGTTTTCTTTGTTGTCTTAATTATGGTTTCAATGGCTTTCCTTTTTCTGGTTCCTACCAAACTAATGTCTGACAGGGCCTTGCATAGAGACTTTGTAATGAACCCCCTTGAACGAACCTCTCTTGGTATACAGCTTGCATTCTATCAATTATTTTTGCATGTCTCTAAGAGTTCATCATATTTGAACTCCTTTTTTTTTTGTGGGCCCCTTCTGTGTTCCTCTCATAGAACTGTTAATTCCCTAATTATTATTTTCTTTGTTTTGTTTGAAAATATCAGTATATTCAGGCTTAATAATGTTTGAGCTTTGTAGCTAGGGAATTTTATTCTTGTCCTTAAACTCTTAATTTCCAGATTTATCTTATTTAGTTGTATAAATGGCATCACACACACACACACACACACACACACACACACACACACACACACACACACACACACACACACGCACGCACGCATAACTAGTAAGCTTTATTTTTTTCTTTTTGTAAAGTTTGTTCATTTTGTTTTTGGACTTTACAAGTCATACAAGTTTTTTTGTCTGCAAGATTGTAACAATAATTTTGCTACTGATACTACTAGTATATAAAATCATTAAAAACGATGGCAGTTAATTGAGGCATTCAGGAGAATAAAAACTAAAAAATGTATGGTTAAATTTGAGCATCAATAGCCAGCTGAGTTCATAGCCTAATTAGTAAGACAGTTGTCATTCTAAGGTTAAATAGAAAAAGGATGTGAGCTCAAGTCTCAGCTGGGACTTATTCTGCCACTCAAATGTTTGGAAAGGTTGTGATAAAAAGTAACTGAAACAGGACAAAAAGAAGAACTGACTTAACAATCTCGTAATAAATACACAATAAGTCTTTAAATATAAATATATTGGTCATACAACCCAATCTCCTAAGAGTGTAATAAAAAAATTCTAGTATCATGGTAATGCATTATTCAATTTTTATCCGTCAGTTTTTTTAAAAAGACACATACACACACACACACACACACACACACACACACACACATATATATATATATATATATGCACATATATATGTATGAATATATACATACATATATATATATATATATATATATATATATATATATATATATATATATATATATATATATATGCTTACACATATGTATATATCTAAATATAAATACCTAATAGGTTTTTTCTTTTGGCTAGACATTATGATATTCTTTGATTTTTTTTTAGATGATATGTATGTTTTTAGTTTTTTCTATTTTATAGAATTTTTCCCAAATATCAATTTGTGTATTTGTTTATTCACAAGTTGGATCATTTGTTTTTTTTTTTCACTCTGCCAAAGTTAAAGTTAGGGATTCACCTAAAATAGAAATGAATTATGTATACATCTATGTATATGTCATCTATATGGCTTAGTGGTAAGATACCAAGTCTAGCATAAAGTTAGGAGGGTTTCGATCCCAGCTTGAAGCATCCTATGTGTCAAGTCATACTGAAGAGTTGTGATACAATGAAATAGTCTGTCTGTAGATGACTCTATATATACATACATATATATATATAGACACACAGTATTTTGCAGACTGATTTCCCGGCAAAGTCATAAAAAATTTTCTTGTGTTAACAGATTTTTTGTATTTGATGTATTATTATCAATGTCTGGTTAAAATTTTGTCAATTTGAAATTGGAGCTGGCAATGGAAAGAAGCAAAAGAGACTCTGCACAAACTATTACAGCCACGGACTATGCCAATGACACAGCGCTGCTAGCAAATTCACCTGCACAAGCCAAAACCCTGCTTCATAGCCTGGAATGAGCAACATGTGGCATAGGCCTCCATGTCAATGCAGACAAAACAGAATACATGTGTTTTAATCAAAGAGGCAACATCCCCGCGTTAAAGGATGGTCCTCTGAAACTAGTGGATAAGTTCACCTACCTCAGAAGCAGTGTTTCATCAACTGAGAATGACATCAACACATGACTAGTGAAGGATGGACAGCTATTGATAAAACACAATTTTTTCAAGCAGCAATTGTATCGATACTGCTATATGGATGCACCACTTGGATGCTAACAAAACATATGGAGAAAAAGTTTGACAGCTGTTACACAAGAATGCTGCAAGCTCTATTGAACAGTTCTGGAGGCAACATCCTACAAAACAGCAGTTGTACAGCCACGTACCACCCATCATGAAAACTATCCAAGTTAAACAAACCAGACATGTGGGACACTGCTGGAGAAGTAAGGACAAACTCATAATGAATGTACTCCAGTGAACCACTTCACATGGGCAAGTGCCGATACAGGATGTAGCCTGGAAGACGTCCCAGGAGAGATAGATGATGAGACGGATGTTGAGAAAGGGTCAGGGAGATCTGTGCTAGCAGTGTGACATGATGATGATGATATCTTCTTGTTTTTATTATAACCATGCCATTTTCATGAGTACTGATAATACACTCTGATCATAGGGGAAAATTCTAATTCATATGTATATATAATCATTGTTCAAAATGAAAGGCACTATCATAGTTATTAATAATTTAGAATGCATTATCTGATAATACATTGAAAATAATAGCAATTTATCTACCATGAAAAAATAACAGCAAAAAAAATAGAAGTCAGTTATTGAACATTCAGTACATAAGATGAATGGTTTTATACATGGTTATCCTTTCATAAGATCAGTTTTTTTTTAAAGCAACAAGACTTTCTGTAGACATTCACGTGTCTTATAGTTTCCATATAATTCTGCTGAAAACAGCATTTTCTATTTCTCCCAGAAAAGTTTTTTAAAAGTGAAAGAAAACAATAACCTTTTGTCTTTTCAACAAGCTTTTAAGGACTTAGAGAAAGGATTTGTTCATTCATTCATTTGTGAAAATGAAAAAGAATTTTGTCAATGTCAATGTGAATTTCTACTCAGCAGTGGTATATTTGCTGCAAATATTCTACTCAGATATTCCACTTGGATTTTCTACTCAGATATTCTACTTCGCACTGATAAAGGTTTCAATGTGCCAAAAACTTTCTGTATTCATTTTTTTTATCTAAAAAAAATGAATAAAACAAGGAGAAAGGAAAAATACAAGAGAAGAAAGTTAAAAAAAAATTTAAGTATTAAGAGACAATCACTATTTTTTAAGATGAAAATAATGGTAGAAAGAAAGAAAGAAAGAAAGAGTCCACATAAAAAGTAAATAGAAAAAACACTAAAGGAAAGAAATGATATTTAGGGAAGTTTAAGAATAAGTATTTATCAAGTAAATTTTTAAAGAAGAGAAGAAGAAATGGAAGAAAAAGGTAAAAAAATAAAATGGCTCCAAAAAAGAAGATATAAAGTATCAGGAAAAGAATATTAAAGGAAGAAGAAAAAATAAAAGGAGAAAAGAAGATGAAAAATGATGAGAATGATAAGATAGTGAAAAGATGAAAGAATTATAAAGAAAAAAAATTAAGATACAAGAAAAGAGGAAGTTGATTAGGATATATTTACCCAAACCCCTGGTCTTTTGAATGTGACACAAAATCAGTTTTTAAGTAAATACAACTCTTTGGAATTCTGAGTTTTTCTTCTTCTAACTTGGTTACCAAACTAAAGCTAAAGGGCCCAGTCTGCTCTATGATTTATTAACAGCTAAGAAATGGATACATGACTTTCCCAAGAGCATTAGCACAAAATGAAATGTAAACAGCTTTGTCTAGGATTTGAACTTGGCCTACTGAGTCCATTTCCTATGATAACTGTTACATCATGACCCATATGAGAAGAGAAAGGTTTAGAGGAAAAGAGGAAAAAGAAAAGACAGTAAAAGAAAGGAAAAAAGGAAAAGAAGAGAAGAGAAAAGAGGAAAAAGAAAAGACATTAAAAGGAAGGAAAAGAGGAAAAAAGGGAAGAGAAAAGAGGAAAAAGAAAATACAATAAAAGAAAGGAAAAGAGAAAAAGAAAAGAGAAAAGAGGGAAAAGAAAAGACAGTAAAAGAAAGGAAAAGAGGAAAAAAGGGAAGAGAAAAGAGGAAAAAGAAAATACAATAAAAGAAAGGAAAAGAGAAAAAGAAAAGAGAAAAGAGGGAAAAGAAAAGACAGTAAAAGAAAGGAAAAGAGAAAAAAAGGGAAAAGAAAAGAGGAAAAAGAAAAACAGGAAAAGAGGAAAAGAAAAGAGAAAAGAGGGAAAAGAAAAGAAAGGAAAAGAGAAAAAGAAGAGAAGAGAAAATAGGTAAAAAAAAAGACAGTAAAAGAAAGGAAAAGAGAAAAAGAAGAGAAGAGAAAAGAGGAAAAAGAAAAGACAGCAAAAGAAAAGAAAAGAGGATAAATGAGGAAGAGAGATTGGAAACAGGAAATAGAGAAAGAAGAAAAAGGAGGGAAGAGATTGAGAAAAGGAAAAAATAGAGAAAGGAAGACAAGGAAAGAGTGATGAGAAAATTAAAAAGAAAAAAGAATGAAAAAAGGAGGAGGAAATATGGATGTGAAAATAGAGGGAGAAAAAGAGAGGAGGAAGAGAAGGAAAGATGGATGAGAAAATCAAAAAGAAAAAGTATGAAGAAAGAACGAAGGGAGGAAAAGATGGAAAGAAAGATGAGAAAAGAAGATGATGTAAAGAAACTGAAGCATAATTTTCTTAAAAAGTGAAACAGTAAAAGAAATAGAATTACCAAATGTATCCAAACACAAATCAGGAATGAAGAAATGAATCAAAATTATAAACAGTATTGAAATGAGAAGTGGAGAGGGATAAATATTGATAGAGGAAAGATTCAAAGTAAAGGTTTTCTCTTAAAATGAAAACAATAGGTTAATCAAGAAGGAAATAGAATATGGATTAAACAGAAATGGAAGATAATAAGGCAGAAAAGAGGGAGAGTCAGGAGTTAGAGAGAGAAAGCTCCAAATGAAGAGAAACTAACAAAAGTTTGTTGTTCTTCATTGAAGAAAAAAACTGAAAGAACTAGAGAACTTAAAAGATCAAAATAAAAAATAAACATAATTAAAGGAAAATTTGAAATTGAGGAATAATGAAGCAACCCTCTATGTCACTATTGGTTCTGTCTTGACAGAAATTAGTTGTACTTATTCCTAGTCACACATTTCTGACTAAACATACAGAGTATTGATTTCTAGACAAAATAATGATTGACCCAGATTTTTATCATTACCAGAAAATTTGTACTCATAATATGATTCTCTTCAAGGAGATAAGTTCTTGAATTATTGATTTCATTGATTTCTAGACAAGGTAATGACTGACCCAGATTCTTATCAGTGCCAGAGAATTTGTACTCATAATGCTATCACAATCAAGAGGAGGAACTATCACTTTATTGATTTCATCTTGCACACAAACAAGTATGCACATTCTGTACATGTACATGCGCATGCCCAGTCATGTTTTGCATACACACACATACAAGCACAAGTCTTCATATTTGCATATGCTGCTGCTGCTGCTGCTGACTGACATAGATATCAGGTCATTGAACTAATCCTTTTCTTCCAAAATTTGTAATAAATATGCATAAATCACATTCCCTGCCTCTCTCTGTTTTTCTCTCTGTCTCTCTCATCCTCTCTTTCATTTTCTCCCACTGTGTTGATTATGTGCTGCTTGCCTTTCTCACAGACATGCTCCTCAATGCTTGAAGGAGAGAGGAAGTTAGAAAGAGTGAGGATGCTGGAAGCCGAGGACAGAGCAACAACCTAAGGACAGAGTGTAAGAGGGCTGAAGAATTTGTCCATTTACAGTTCTATTCTAATCAAGTTATGGGGAATCTACTATGGTGCCATGGCTAAAAACTATTTCTTGCTACTCAATTTGCTTAGTTAGATTTGCACTGAGTGCCTCACAATGATTATCTTGTGCTTAGTAAAGTTTTTTCTACACGTAGGTAAAAATAATTTTATTGATATTGACTATTTTTATCACAAATAAAAATTATAATTAAGTGCTACTCAAAAGTGCTACAAAATAAAATTATTGGCTTTAATACTGAGTTTCTTCTATCTCCTTTGGAGTTGACTCCTTCAGCATATATAGAGTGATAGCAAGAAAGCAAAAGTAAAAGATAGAATAACATTCAGTTTACACATACTCTTCATGTTTCCAAAACTTTTAAGAAGCATGCTGTGTGGTTATATATATATATATATATATATATATATATAAAAGAATATATGAGAATTCTAAACTATAGATATAATAAATTTCTTGGTAAAAGTTGTTGTTATTACTTGAAAATGATTGAATCTCATGAAAATATCAATTTTGTTATAGAACAAGTGTTCAACGAAAAAAGATGTCAGCTCAACACATTTTTCTGGGCATTTGAAACGATTTTAAATGCCATTTAGTCCATAAGCATCACCTGCTTCTAATGTATTCTTTGTTATAACAGTATTCAATTAATTTTCTGACAATAAACCTTGGCTCTTATTAAGGTACAAAAGAAGATGATTTATAGATTGATTCATTGATTAGGGTTCTTATATACCTCGAGGTTTGGGAATCACATTCATATTTACATTTTTTTTGTGTAGTTGTTCCTTAAGAGATTTTTTGCACATGGTCCCATTCAAACAGATCTATTTGACCCATAGATGAAACCCTTACAGGTACTACCAGTCTGGGTCAGATTGGATGCAGGAGTAATGGCAATGAAAGGGCTCTCCAAACTCTCCAAATCTATTGGACAGTAGACTCACCATCAGATGTAAATTAGAGTCATATCCAGAAAACTTCCTTCCGCAGGGGATATAGTCAGCACATTCTAAACAAATTAACAGGGAGAATAAACATACAAGGAATGGGGAAAACAGATATAGTTAAAAACTTTGAAGTGATAGACAAAATCAAGAGTGTCATACACAAACAATAAAAAAAACAGTATCAAATACAGATGCATAATAGAAGAGAATGTCATGTTTACACACATACCAGGAAAGAGTTAATTATTAAGTTGTTTGGTTGGTTTGTTGGTTGGTTTTGTTCCATGCCTATCAACTTTCATAGGTTTTTCAACGCAAAATACCATGCCTTTTCTATAATTGAAATCCTTTAACTGTGTGCAAACAAATGATTAATATCAAATTGAAATATTGTTGATAAACAACTATAGTAGAAACCATTTAACTGTGCACAAATAGAACTCTTAGTGTTAGATAGGAATACTTGAAAGCATTTCATTCTGTGGAAAAAAAATGAGCTTTGGCTCGTTTAAAAATAATGTTACCTTCAAACTATTTATTTAAAAATCATATATATACGTAGTGCATTCAATAAGTTTCCGAACTTTTTTTACAGGCATTTAAAATTGTCGCAGACTCTTAAAAATTCACTATGTTATTACTATACATCTTATGAGATGACTGACCAATTTTTATGATTTCAGGTTTAAATGAACAGCTACAGCAGCAATTGGAATACACCCTACTAAAGCCTGATTGTCACAGCTGGTGAATTTCAAAAACGTAATCTGAACGTGAGGACAGTTTAGAAGAATGATATGCTATAAAATTGTGTTTTAAACTTGGAAAAAATCCCACAGCAACGTATAGAATGCTTCAGACTGCTTTTGGACCATCTTGCATGAGTTGAGCATCAGCTTTTGAGTGGCATAAGAGATTCAAGAAAGACAGGGAGTCTGTGAGGGAGGATGAGAAGTGTGGAAGGAGTAAGGAAGTCAATACACCAGAGTTGATTGGCCAAAGGATTTGGGTTAGGCTTAGGGTTATTATGTTGAGGTTTTAAGGGAGTTCAGGAAGCGATTCCGTCGGAAGAGGCCAGCACTCTTCAAATCAGGTCAGTAGCATTTCCACCAGGACAATGCACCAGTCCACAACTCCATCCTTGTCACAGAATATTTGAGCAAGATGGGCATCAAGACAGTTCATCACCTTCCCTATAGTCCAGGCCTTGCTCCCTGTGACTTTTGGTTATTCCCTAAGTCCGGAGCTGTCGTTATGAGAGAATTGAGGTGACGAAAGAGGCTGTGACAAAGGTCATTGACACGCTCACACAAGAGCACTTTGATGGGGCCTTCCAGAAGTTGTTGGAACGGTACAGAGGAGATTACTTCGAAGGGGACTAGAGTTTCATGTGTGTACTATAATAAAAGTGCCCATACGAATAAAAGTCTGGAAACTTGTTTAATGATCTTTGTATATATATATATAGATATATATATATAAGTAGATTCTATAGATATACTTAAATGGAATTATCAAATTTGAGTGCTCAATGTAAAGTTTATAATATATGTAGACATATATATATGCCGAGCAAAATATTTTTGTTAAACAAGAAAATCAATAAATATATTACGTTATAAATTCATTTCACCCATTAACTGATGGGTTCATCAGATGTATATATATATATATATATATATATATAACAAGTGTACTTGATATGACACAAAACAATCTGATGGTGAGTTTCCAGTGATGCTGAGGCTTTGGGGAATGTGGAGCACCCCTTCAATGCCATTGCTCCCAGGTCCACTCTGGCCCGGAATGGTAGCACCTGATAGGGCCCTATCAGTGGATTAAATAGAACTAAACTGCATATTTATGCTAAACTGAATTGTTTGAATTAGAACTGTTTGACTCAACTGAATAGCTTGTAATAGGAATGTTTTTGACAATCAAACTGTACTTACACTAAACTGAATTGTTTAAAATAGAACTGTTTTGACATTTGACTGCGTGTAAATAAAATCTATACTTATACTAAACTGAATTAGCTGAATTTGAACTGTTTGACTAAACTGAGTAGCTTGAAATAGAAATATTTTTGACAATTAAACTGAGTACTCATGCTAAATTGAATTGTTTGAAATAGAACTGATTATTTGTATAAAGATGACAACAAAGGTTAATGTCATAAAATCCAAACAACCAACCAACCTAAACAGGATTTGCCATTAAATAACCTACAAAGGTTGATATGTCATAAAATAATTCAACCAAACAATGAACCAACCAACTGTCTCCTGTTGTGTATATGTATATATAACATTATACCATAAGAAGGTGTCATTGGTACATACACACAAGAAAAAAAAAGTAATATATACATATGCATAACAGAAGAGAATGTCATATATACACACAACAGGTGATAGTATTATACATACACACAATAGATAGTGATATACTCATGATGTGATAGTGATATACTCAAGCTCTATAGTGATAGTAGGAATATAACAATTTCTATTTTTTATTAGATGAAGCATTGTTGACTGTTATTGATTTTTTACTGATATTGTTTTAGAATATTAATTTTAGTTACTTTTTACTCTCAGACTAAATAACCCACATTGGAAATAAACAATATGTTCTTGGTGACACTCCAACTCACATACTTTTGCCTTAAGAAACCTGATTAATCGTACCAGTTACTTGACTGCTTGAGCTAAAAGAAATCTTTCTGCTTCCAGAAATCCAAGTTTAACTATTTAAACTTACTCTTCAATCTTTTTTTAGTGCTAGGTGTCATGTTTATTGGTTTAACACTAATAGTATTAATAATTCATCAGGATTTGTATGGTTTGAATAGTTCCAGTGATAAATAGCTGAAATTAAGATGAAAGATATTAGTCAAATACCAGTAAAGTTGAGATGATGTCATACATACATATAACAGAAAAGATAGTATCATTTGCACATACAACAAAAGGAGCAACATCATTTGTGCATAGAAAAACAGAGAAATTTAATTTGCACACCCAGTGAAAGAGTTAGTATCATTTGCACACAGAAAAGATCATCATCTGAACACAAAATTGATATAGTGTCATTTGCATACACCACCAGAAAGATAGGGACATTTGCACATATAGCAAATAGATAATATCATGCACATAGAGCAAGACTGTATCATTTTCACATATATCAAGAGAGATAGCATCATTTGCACAAATAAGAAAAAAAGTATAATTTGTATGCAAAAAGTAATAACACCATTTATACATACAAGAGAACATTATTTCCATATACAATAAGAGAAATTGTATCATTTGAATACTTGGCAATTGCATCATTTACACATACAATGCTATCGATAATATCAAGTTCTCTTGCAACAAGAGAGATAGCATCATTTGAATGCTAAAGAAAGCATCATTTTCACCCGCAAGAGAGATAATGCAGTTACAGAGATAATAACATTTGTACACATAATGAAAGAGCATCATTTGCTTATGATACAAGAGAGACAGCATCATTTGTATATGCAGTAAGAGCGATAGTACCATTTGCATGCACTACAAGAGAGCATCATTTGTATGTATAACAAACACAAGAAGTAGCATTATTTGTACCCAAAAAAAGACATATGCATATGCAACAAGAGAGATAGTATCATATGCATGTGTAACAAGAAAAATAGTCTCATATACATATGCAACAATAGAGAATGCCAAATGTATATGCAACAAGAGAAATAGTATTATATGCAACAAGAGAGATTATATCATATGCATATGTAAAAGAGACATAGTTCAAAAGCAAGAAGAGAGATTGTCATAAGTATATGCCACTAGACATGTAGTATCATAAGCATATGCAAGAAGAAAGATGGTGTCATATGCATATGCAACATGAGAGATCATATCATATCATATGCATGTGCAACAAGAGAGATGGTGTCATAAACAAATTGATAAAACAGTTATTATCTTTTTCGATACACGTTAATACTGCATTTCTATAAAATTGAAATATTCCCATTACATTATGAATTTTAAATCTTTTTCATATGTTCAATGCTAATTTCATAAATGTCTTTAACATATATCCAATAATCTTTGTTTATTTGATCACTACATTTTCATGAACAGGTTTTCAACCATTCTAAAGTTAATGCTGAACTAAAAGAGATCTTTGTGCTGAAGCCCTAACCCACAATTTTTGTCTGGGTAAGGGATGAAACTGTTACTAATTGTTCTCATTAGATTTTACAGGTAAAAGAATATTAGACCCCTGACATCAAATAAGATAAGTGATTCATGTAAAACCAGAAAATATGTCCAATTTTAAATTTTGTGCATATAAAAAAATAGCAAGTTTTTTTAATGAGGTAAAAGACTTATCATACTTGAGATCTTATAAGATACATGGGTTTATGAGATGGGCCTTAATTTGGGCTGGCATTCAAAAAAAGAAAAATGATGAGGTTTAAATTACAAATGTCAAGTGAAGGGTTTTCATCAGACCTTTTTTACCCTTCCCACTATCAGGTCATTTTTAAAGTTTCATACATATTCAGATTCTCATTAAATCCCAATATTTTATATTCAAAAGCTTTAATATGTTTGTTTAGGTACATTGTTACCTGATAAAGAATTGCCTTTGTTGGTGTAGAAACGATTGTCACCTTGTCTAAATTTGTGGAGATGTTTATGGTTTGATTTAAGGGCCATTGCAGCTCTAGAACTCCACTAGCCAGTAACTCCAAGATGACTTTTGACCTTATAAGACTCAGGGTGATTTTCTTGGACATTTTTATGAAAAGGTGTGTCTTAAAAGCTGTCAAAGAGAAACCAATTCATAAAAGACAACGTGAAAAGCAGTAATATTCATCAATGGAAAAATTTTGTGCTTAAAGACAAATAACTTGGTACAAAAGCTGTTGAAGTATTTAATAACAATACTATAAATGATTACACAAGGCCAAAAAAATCTGCAAAAATATTTTCCTTACTCAATAATTATAAGTACGATAAAATAATGTGGTGATTGTAAGTCTATCACGTAAAAAATCTACTTTCAACTGAGAATGCAGCACCATCATTGACATGGTATATAACAATACTTGAAATTATTTAACTGTGTGCAAACAAATCGCTGACGTTAAGTTATTGGTATTACATAGCAATACTTGGCTTTGCAATACACAAGAAATCTACAGAATCACAAAGGAAAAACAATGACAAAATAATCTGCAAGAGAAAATAAAAAGGAATTTAAATAATTTATTTTGTAGTTAAGAAGTTTCAAAAGTGATTTGTAATATATGAAGAAATGATTTATAATAGCAAGAGAAATTATTGATTTCTATTTTGTTTTATGCATTTGCTATGATTCTGATTAGTTCTGAAAAATTTGTAAGCTTTTTTGGTTGTTGGAGAGCACTTAGGAAGGACACCACTTAACCAAACATGAAAATTGAATAAAAATATCATCGAACACACCAAATTAATACTTATTAATGTTTGGATTGGTTGTATTTCATCCCATATTAACCCTTGATGGTTATTTAAGGTTAAATTCTGTTTATATATAAATTTATATGATTTGTAAGAGAATATTTTGTAGGTAACTTTATTTTTTAAAAGAGAAATTTGTATACAGTTAAATGGTTTCATGTCAAGCATTGCTATTTATTGGTTACACCCAGTTAAATGTCATTCTATTTGCATATAGTCAAATGGTTTCAAGTATAGAAAATGATCAAATGGTTCTATTTGACTTATAGATGGGACCCTAATTGATACTACCACTCTGGGTAAGAGTGAATCTAGGAGAATGGCAATGTAGAGGTACTCCACATCCCCCAAAACACTAGGACTGGGCCTCACCATAATATAGTTTTGTATCATATCCAGGAAACTCATTGGGGGAGGAGTCATATTCCTCTTCAGAAATGCAGGTGGCATATTCTACAGCCTCAGCCAACTGGGCTGACCACTCTGGGTGAGAGTGGACCTGGGAGTAATGGTAATGAAAAGGTACTCAATACTTCTTAGATCTCCAGAATTTAAATCTCACCATCAGGTGTAATTTAGCATATTACTCAGGACACCACTTTTTGGAGTAAAAATCCGCATGGATTAGTGATAGAATAGGAGAACACAATTTGTTATTTAAACAAAAGAATATTTTTAACACAAATTTATCTATAAAAATCTAAGTAATGAGCATTTAAGAAATGTATAGTTTACAAGGAATGAAATGAATAGAGTTATACATGAAAGCAGGAATTTGCTTTATTTTGAGGTTTGAAGTTAGAGTTTAGAGTAAATATTTGTTTTTATTTTAATTATATGGTCTGTACAAGACATATGCCATATGCCATCTAGATCAGACAGCAGACACAATGCAAACTAGGGAACACATTTTCTTGATAGATACAAGGATCATTAAATAAGTTACAGACTTTTTTTTCGTATGGGCACTTTTATTGATAGTACACACATGAAACTCTAGTCCCCTTCGAAGTAATCTCCTCTGGCTGCAATGCACTTGTTGTACTGTTCCAACAACTTCTGGAAGGCCCCATCAAAGTGCTCTTGTGTGAGCGTGTCAATGACCTTTGTCACAGCCTCTTTCATCTCCTCAATTCTCTCATAACGACAGCCTCTGAGCTTAGGGAATAACTAAAAGTCACAGGGAGCAAGGTCTGGACTAAAGGGAGGCTGAGGAACTGTCTTGATGCCCATCGTGCTCAAATAGTCTGTGACAAGGATGGAGTTGTGGACTGGTGCATTGTCCTGGTGAAAATGCCAATGACCCGATTTGAAGAGTGCTGGCCTCTTCCGATGGAATCTCTTCCTGAACTCCCTTAAAACCTCAACATAGTAACCCTAACCCTAACCCTAACCCTTTGGCCAATCAACTCTGGTGTATTGACTTCCTTACTCCCCCCACACCTCTCATCCTCCCTCACAGACTCCCTGCCTTCCTTGAATCTCTTATGCCACTCAAAAACTGATGCTCGATTCATACAAGATGGTCCAAAAGCAGTCTGAAGCATTCTATACGTTGCTGTGGGATTTTTTCCAAGTTTAAAACAAAAATTTTATTGCATATCATTCTTCTAAACTGTCCTCACATCCAGATTGCATTTTTGAAATTCACCAGTTGTGACAATCAGGCTTTAGTAGGGTGTATTCCAATTGCCTCTGTAGCTGTTCATTTAAACCTGAAATCATAAAAATTATTCAATCATCTCATAAGATGTATAGTAATAAGATAGTGAATTTTCAAGAGTCTGTGACAATTTTAAATGCCTGTACAAAAAAGTCCGGAAACTTATTGAATGCACCACATATAATTATGGACTTATGGAGTTTTTTTTTCTGTTGTTTTAAATACACTGTACACCTAGTGTTATGAAAGAGGTGCACAGTCAGTGTGTGTGTAAATGCTGCTAGGAATGTGGTTAGAGAGCTAAGGAGACAGCATACCTTAAAACTTTGGGAACCAGTGGTTTTGACTGTCATTGAAGCTGAAAGCTTCAGCAACTAAATTACAAATATCATTATATTAGCACAAAATATATAATATTATATATATATATATTATATATATATTATATTATATAATAATATTTGTAATTTAGTTGCTAAAAATATTCTGTAAATATTCTGCTGGCAAAAAGTTGCTTAATATAACAAACAGGACAGAAGTTCTGCCAGGACAATAATAAAGTATCAATTAAATATCTATATTTCTATTATACAAGAAAAATATCTTTATCTTTAATAGCATAAATACAATATGCTAAAGTATAGAAGGGAATAGACAAAGGTGAAATAAGACAGAGAAAGGAATAAGAAATAGAGTTATATTAAAACATTTCTGTGGATGAATTTACATTCAGAATAATGCAAACAAAATAACACATTGTACTGCATCTTAGATAATGTGACTTTAAAAGAGCAAAATTCAGAAAAGATAAGATAAGGGATGTGGTGGTGAGTAAACTGAGACAATGCTTTTTATTTGTAATGTCTTATAAGATAGAAAGTACATTAAAAGTAATATAATAGCCAATATTTTTGGTGCTAATTTTCTAGAATAAAGTCTATGATCTCACTGCAAAAACACAACAGAAATGAACATCGCATCAATAAAACAAAAATATATAAATTGATTTATCAATGAACATACAGAAAATATCCACTAAACTTGAAGCATTTGTTGAAAATGATAACTATGCTCATCTTTCCACAGCAAATTTTTTCTTCACAATTTAATATTAGCTTCTATAAGCATGAAAAATGTTTTACTAAATTTGTTTAACTCTTTACTTACTGAGTACATGGTTGTCAAATGCAGTCCTGCAAACAAGCTTAAAACAATATTCTGCATCATTTGCATGTCAGTACATTAAAACCAATACAATATTTCAAATCATTAATACTGCAATGGTAGTTTCATGGGGACAGCAGATTTTTTTGTCACAGATTTTTCACTTATGTGTGAAAGTGAGTATATTCAAGATCTGTTGGTAAAAGTTTAAGTATCAGAGATTCATTTTTAGAGTAAAATGAATTGTTCCAAAAGAAAATAGTCAACAACACATTCTTCATACAGCAGTAATGAGCATCACTAATACAGAATTTTTCATTTATTGCAAGATTTTGGAGTAACTTTATATAACTGTGCTGTGTGTATTGTTGAATAATGGGCTTCTCAAAAGTTTGCAAGAAAAAGTGTTTGGTGAAAGCTGAAACAATAACAAAGTTCTCTACATCAAGAAAAAAAAGACAGGGTAGAAAAGATGGGAAGAAAAAAATCTCACCTATGCTTATTTCTGGTGTTATCTCCCTCAAACTGGCAGAAAAAGTAATAAAATATTGATAGTGTTTTTTCTTTGTCTACAGAGAAAGTATAGGTCATACATAAATTGCCATTCCCAAATGAAGGAGGTGGTTTTGCTTGGCACTAAAATTTAGGTCATCACTTGTCACTGTCCAAGTAACTAACTCACACTTTTCAAAAATTCTCAAGTCTTGAAACTGATCACCTTTTGCCTCCAAAGTAAGAGTTCAGGAAATTGTCTCTTTGCTGGTAGTATGGTACCAGGATTTCTGCTGGGTTAGGTGGTACTGCCATTAGATCACATCAAAGATTATATGTGTAACAATCATAACTTTACAGATAGAACATTTTCATCTTAGAATGAATTTATAAGAAACCAGCAGTAAAAATTAACATCACACACCAATAAAACAAAAATATATAAATAGATTAACCATCAAAAACGTTGAGCAGTCTCCTATTTCTCTTTGTTATCCTTTCCAATGATGAAGGGAATATGCCTAAGATGGATTTGTAGATACATCAAAAGAGCTATCAAGTTTAAAGCCACTATTCCAAGTGATAACCATTCAATTTCAAATGCATTCCAATTCTTTCTTCAACAAAACAAAACACTTTATTTTACACAAGTCCTAATTAATCTTTACTGTAAGCATTAACAGTACACAGTGATTGGAATATTGCAATAAAAACCCCAAAGACAAAAAACTGGTTTAAAAGAATTCCTATATAATTCTAACAATGCTTCATAGAAGAAATTCAGACAAAATTTCAAGAGAAAATTTTATCATTCAGGGCTTTTTGAATTTCTGCAACAAAGCTTGTTGATTTTTATCATTCAGGCTTTTTGGACTATTGCCTTCATTTTTATTGTTAAATTCACATTTTGGACAATATGTACACCAGCTTTCTTCTTCAAAACAATCGTAATATGAGCTCAGGTAAAAAATCATACATAATAGTAGTAATCATAGTTATGTAAGAACATTAAATTTATAAGTCCTAAAAATTCACACTGAACTGTCCAGCTTCTAAGCGACCATCATCTGTAGATTGCAAGTTCAATCCTGACTGCAGGCAAATAACAATACATGAATTCTTAACGCTTGTACCCAATTATGGTTAACGGAATCAGAGTAAGTGACCTCAGTAGATTAAATAAAGGACATAGTTTGAAGTTCCATGGAGGCAACTGAATTTGACAAGAAATACCTCAAGAAGGCCAGAGGACATGTTGGCCAAAATGTTGTGAATATAAAGATTAAGATGATAGTTCAAAAACCCTGAATGATAAAAATCATCAAGCTTTGACTTAGAAATTCAGTCAACAAAGAAATTTCTTCTGTCAGTTGCTCCAGAACAATAATTATACCAGAGTGAGTCAAACGTTTGGCAACATTTTGTTAATATGAGACACAATTTGACAGTTCCAGATGCTTTACAAAGGCTGAGAAGAAAAATTCCTGATCTTGTCTAATCAACAAGGTTCTTGAAACCCATTTTCTTGACCCATCCAGTTACTGTACTATGATCAATTGTGCTTTCTTGTTTAACACATGAAATGGTCTTGGTTGCTTCCAACACATTATGGCTCAGTTTAAACTCATAACACACTAGTTCCTGAATTCGGCTATGTTGCATATTCATCTGTGTAGCTTTCAAATCAAACAAATATTGAAGCAATGAATAATATGACAGCACACTACCTACCATGATATAACCTGCAACAGCTTGAACTGCTTTTGCCACATATCATAGATGTGCCACAATCAAGTAGGTACAAAAATAGTGGAAAACTTTTTACTCAAACTAGTATTTACTGGGTTCATCAACCTCAATTGATTATTTTAGATCTGTATCTGATTCACTGCCAAAATGAAAGAAAACTAAAGACAAAGAAATTTTTCTTAAGATATCTTTTCAGCAGCTTAAGGATTAGCAGTACTTTCACTGCCTTTATCATCCTTTCCAAGTTGTAGCTGCCTTTAACCGCCTTCATCTTTCTTTCCAAATAGTGCTTTTCTCTGCCTTCATCATCCTTTCTAAATTGTCACTTTTTTCACTACCTTTAAAATCCTTTTCTATTGTCACTGCTTTTTTCTGCCTTTATTAACCTTTCTAAATTGTCACTGCCTTTCAATGTTTTCATCATACTTTCCAAATTGTCACTGTCTTTTATTACCTTCAACATAGTTTCTGAATTGTCACTGCTTTTTCCTGCCTTCATCATTCCTTCAAAACTGTCACTGGTTACACTACCTTTAACATCCTTTCCAAATTGTCCCTGTGGTTCATTGTGTTCATCATCCTTTTCAAATTGTCACTGTCTTTCACTGCCTTCATCATCCTTTCCAAATAGGCACTGACTTTATCATCCTTTATAGATGTTAGCTGTCTTCATCATCCTTTTTAAATTGCTACCTAGTTTTCAAAGATGTCAAGATTTTTTTCTGTTTCCCTTATCCTTTCAAAATTGTCTCCAGCTTTCACTACTTTCCTCATCAGTGCCTTTATCATCCTTTCCAAATTGTCTCTACCTTTCACCACCTTCAACCTCCTTTCCAACTTTTGACTGCTTTTCACTGCCTTTATCATCCTTTTAAAATTGTCACAGCCTTTTACTAACTTCATCATTCTTTTCACTGCAGTTCATAATCTTTTCCAAATTGTCATTACTTTTCACTGCCTCCATCATCCTTTTCAAATTGTCACTGCCATTAAAAGGCACATCATCCTTTTCAAATTGTCACTGCCATTAAAAGGCACATCATCCTTTTCAAATTGTCACTGCCATTAAAAGGCACATCATCCTTTTCAAATTGTCACTGCCATTAAAAGGCACATCATCCTTTTCAAATTGTCACTGCCATTAAAAGGCACATCATCCTTTTCAAATTGTCACTGCCATTAAAAGGCACATCATCCTTTTCAAATTGTCACTGCCTTTCACTACTTTTGCCATCCCTTCTAAAATTATCACTGCTTTCATTGCCTTCATTATCTATTCTCAATTGTCACTTCCTTGACAGCACACCAACTCTCATGATACAACCTGCAACAGCTTGAACTGTTTTGGCCACCTCATCCTTTTCAAATTGTCACTGCCTTTTTCTACCGACATAATCCTTTCCAAATGGTTACTGCCTTTCACTGCCTTCATCGTCCTTTCCTAATTGTCACTGCCTTTCACTGTCTTCATCATCCTTTCTGAATTGTCACTACCTTCATAATTCTTTCCAGATTGCTCTCATTATTCTTTCCAAACTTCCACTGCTTTTCACTGCCCTCATCAATCATTCCAAATTGTCACTGTCTTTCACTGCCTTTATCATCCTTTCCAGATTCTCACTGCCTTTCACTACCTTTATTATCCTTTATAAATGCTTACTGCCTTCATCATCCTTTCAAAATGCTTATTGCTTTTCACTACATTCATCATCCATTCCAAACTGCTTTTATCATCTTTTCTAAATTGTCACTGCCTTTCACTGCCTTCATCATACTTTCGAATTTGTCACTGCCATAACTTGTTTTAGAATATAGTGTTTAATTATCTGCAACCAATTTTGGAGGCTTATTTGTTAAGAAAAAATTCCTGCTTTGGTTTTCACAGATTCAGATGCAAGGTAAATAATTTCAGTTGACAATCTTTGTAAAAAATGAAGGTTTTTATATTATTGAGATGAAGCTTTTCACACTTTTCATTTAGTTAAAATTGTTTTCTTCTTGTACAAGGATTATTAATCCATTTGATTACATTATGATATAATTGCACAAGCATAATTTGACATTAAATATTAAAATAGGCAATTTGAATGTTTATATATATATATCATACCAAAGACTCCAAAAATGGTACTCCATGCCTCCTTGCTTAAAACTCAGCATTATATGGTACGAATCAAGGGTAATTTGGAGCCGTCCAGGGAAAGGAATTGCACCCTCCCCTACACCTTGGTGTATTAGCAATTGAGAAGGGAGCCTTTGGGTCACCCTCGACTATGGTTGCCAACTTTACTTACTATATGCTTAGGAAATGTGTACATGTAAAAAGAATCTAGAATTAAATTTTTATATAACTTTTATTAAGTCCTACCTTTTCTTCATTAATGGAGACAGTTGAAACTTTTGTTAGACAAAATTTTTTCAGTTGTAAAACTCTATGAATATTTTAGTAGCACCTTATATATATAGTACATATTTACCACTTCCCTTAATAAGTTAGAATGAAAACAGCAGTCAAAAAATAGTCTCAAATGACACTGTGTTTGCTTTTTTTGGTAATTTTTTTCATGTGCTTAAATTTCCTGAACATTTTAGTAGTATTCTGTATGTATGTATGTATGTATCTGTAATGTTTACCTTGACAACCTAAACTATAAAAGTGATAACTAATTTTACTATGATATTATATGTAAATTGGGAAAGGCTTATATGTCATCAAATAATGTAGTCAATTAAATTAGCACTATTTCTGAACACAAGTTCCTTAAAATATTCAAATCAATGACAGTCTGGAAAGAGGCTAGCAAATACAAGGATCTTGGCAATGATGATACAGTGTTATTACACAATAATAGAGGATGAGAAAAAAACAGACATTATAGAGACAGAACAAAAGAGGATGATCAGAGAACAGATTAAAAGACTGATCTATGAAAGAAATATTTTAGTTATTTTTCTAAGACAGAGCATTTGAATTCAGAGTTGTTTTTCTCTTAGATTGGTTGCTCTGTCAAGGCTGGAGGGGCCAGTCTGCTCTACTATTTCAATTATAGCCAAGGGAAGATGAAATTGAGTCATGCCTTTCACAAGGGCATTATCATAAAATGAACACAAGGAGCCTCAAACTGAATTTGAACTTGGTTTGCTGATGCCAATTTCTGACCACTTGACCACTCATATAAACAGTTACTGTATTACCTTTAAAATCTACCACTGCTTTTTTTAATGTTAATTATTAGTATGTCCCTTAAAATTATCTTCATGTCTAAGATGCTTTTTGTAATAAAAATTAGTAGAACATGTTCTCAGAGTTTTGAAAATATTTGCCTAAGGTATAAATGGACAATATAAAGCTGGAGGTTGAGAAGAATTAACTTTATAAGTTGAGTCATGTTTTACTAGCCTGTCTAAGCTTAGATATTCCCAGCAATAAATAGACAGCCAAAAGTGATTCTCTTTTTCAATGTGCATGTGTACTGTCAACATAAGTTTTCACTTTACACAAGTGAGCATTGCCAGTATGTTGTACATAGAATTAGACTAACAATTTACATGTCCGTTAGCAGTAATTTTACAAAAGCAACAAAGAATAAATGATTAAGATAGTAATGTTCAAATCTTGAAAAAGAAAAGTAAACTTTGTTCTTTTCTCTATCCATAAAGTTAAGACAGTGAAAGTAAAGAAAGAATTATCATTATGCATACAACACACATTGTAGAACTGAACTGCTGTCTATTACCTCATCTTCTACCCATGCTTTCTTGCCCTCTGTCTTTTGTTCTTCCTTGTTCTTTCACCTTCCTCTTCTTTCCTGTGTAACATGTTCCTTTCTTCTCTCTCTACATTTCCTTGAAAGAGAGAGTGCATTTCCCACTCATCCTTTCTCTTTTCACTAAGGCTGCTGAGTCAATCGCCCGCATCAAAACATCAGCAGCAGTTGAATCTCTAACAGCAGGACCCACCATGCACACACAACAAACTGGAGACTGATTTCATGAAGAAAATATCACAAATGGATTTAACAGCACACTGCAGGTGAGATTTTTTTCTTGGATTTATTTTTTCCCTAAATCATCTTATCAAATATCTAAAATTCAATCTTTCTCTCAACTTTTTTTGTTTACCTATATTTACCTAGATATTAAAATTCTAACTCAACAACAAAAAAATATTTTTGTTATGCCCAAGCAAATGAATATCATCTTTCTTTACCTCCTACTTCTTCCTAACTTCCTACTTTCACTTTCACTCAAACAAGAGACTCGTGGCCTGCGCACAATGAAAACAAACACTAGTTGTGGTGGCTTGTTGTGATGATGTTATGATCTTGCA
Source organism: Sepioteuthis lessoniana (assembly GCA_963585895.1). NCBI lineage: Eukaryota > Metazoa > Mollusca > Cephalopoda > Myopsida > Loliginidae > Sepioteuthis > Sepioteuthis lessoniana. The sequence goes on from OY757908.1 coordinate 90,918,375, forward strand.
TTAGTTGTAGGCCTACATGCCTCAAAGAATGAAGTGTCTAATTTTTTTCTTTTCTAACAAAATAAGAAAAAGGTTCCAAACATTAATCATACAAGATATTTTAGCTGGTTCCTAAATAACCTAAAATAACTTGATTTGGCTAAAAAGTTCAAGAAATATTCAAGAGTGGAAAAAAGTCTTTGTTTACGTAATACTCTGTTGGTATGGTAGTTTTACTGTTTTGAAAGCTTTCATATTCATTTCTTGCTATCTTTTGTAGCTTCAAAAGTCTAAGGGGTGCTATCTCCCCAATCAAGAAATCTCCACTAAATTAAGTAGGATAGAGCCAGGGTCCGCTATTTATGCCTAAAATGTTCCAAAAACAAATATACTGAGTGAAGAGGACAATTTTTGTCTTTACCAGCACATATACTTCAGGGGGCCTTGACCTTGTGTCACATTTGCCTTCCTGGGGGAGGTGAATAAATAACACTTCTATATTTATTTCTGTCTTTGGTAGAAGACTACAATTTAGGAAATCAATGCATATTTTTCCCTGCTTTACTGATCTATTTTTATTTTGTGTATAATATTGTATATCTATATTTCCCCAAATATTTTCCTTTGAAATTTTACCTTGCTTCTATTTACCTATCTATACTATTACTGATCAGATATTTACCTATCTTTACCTATTCTATATTTACCTATCTATACTATTATAGATCAGAGACGTAAAAAGGTTTCTGTTTCTTCATTTAACTATCTCAGATATATCACAGTGCTTATATATATATATATATATATATATATATATATATATGCTTTTTCTTTTTATCATCTTATCAACTTGATGTCTATTTCACTATAGATATATATATTCTTCTTGATCTAATTATCTTTCTATATATTAATTTTTATTTCTTTCTTTGTTTCTTTGTTTATATATATATATATATATATATATATATATATATATATATATATATATATATATATATATATACATAAAGCTCTGTAGAATATATATACGTATTTTATAGGCACTCACAAACATTTACCAGAATTATATAATTCTAGTTTAAATAATATTATATTTCTTGTTCTCTCTCTCTCTCTCTCTCTATATATATATATATATATATATATATATATACATATATATGTGTGTGTGTGTGTGTTGTGTGTGTGTGTGTGTGTGTGTGTGTGTGTGTGTGTGTGTGTGTGTCCACTTTATCATATTTAATGGCCTTAAAACCTCCCTCCTATTTCAGTTTGGAAAAATTCAGGAAAACATTGTTGGAAGGTACATTGAATACTCCAGGAATTTCATCCACATTCTCTATTTGGTCAAACTCAAAACATTTTTTTGTATTTATTACCAATATATCACATTGTAATATTTGAGAAAAAATTGGGTATTATATACCATCAAATACAATACTTCTTATCCAAATATAGTATTGTAATTTATTTTATTTCTTTTTATAATTGTAAATTTCATCATATTTTATTTATATACTAAATGCTTTTTTTTTTTTTATCTCAGTTCCTCTTATATAAGTAAAAAGCTAAGACTTCTGGCATGATCTTTATCCCTGGTCCCCTAGAAACAACAATGAAATTTATACACAATATCCCACATGCCTCTTTGTTATGCTTTGCATCGATTGCTATGTTGTGGCAATTCTGAGACAGACATGCGTCAAATGGGTGTATACATTATCTCTTTCTTCTTCCTTTTACTTCATCAGTTCATTCTGTTTCTTTTTTTTGTTTTATTCAAGTTTTTCTTTTTTAATAATTTTAATCAAAGATTCACTATTTGTCTTTTTTCTTTTTTCTTGATTATTTCCTTCCTTCTTTTTTTATCCTTTTCCTATGAACTTTTTATTTTTGATTACTTTCTTTATTGAAGCCTATTTGATAAGTTATCTAGCTATGTATCTAATACTGACATCAGTGGTCAGTATTTAAGCCCAGGTAAAAGCAAATATTTCAAATGCTGATTTTAAAAGCCAGCAGGCTTTCTTTTTATTTAGCAGAGCAGCACAATCTTCCAATCTCAAATACCTTCTATTTGACTTTGAGCTATAATTAGCTAGGTTTAATAAATATCAGTTTATGAATTTGGTTTGTTGATTAGATATTTGTATATTTCCCATAGTTGATAGTGGCTGGTATTCAAGCATTGGTAAATGTTAGGATCTTGAATGCTGATTTTTAAGGTAGGGCATTTCATTTTGAAGATTAAAACAGCATAATCTTTCTGACTTTATTTGTTCTTGTGTTTCATTTTATTAATCTTCCTAAATATCAGAACTTATGTTGGTGCATTCTCTTATCATATATTTTTTATGCACAATTGTTCTTTATTTTAATGAAATAACATTTTTTAATATTTCATAAGTTTTTCTTTTTTATTTCCTCCAATCTTTTCCTCCTCTCTTCTCTCATAGTTCTTTTATTTTTTCTAATTTCTTTGTTTTCTTTATTTTTTATTTGCCATTCATTTATATTTTCTGGTTCTTTATTTTTGATTTTAGTTCCTTTCAATCTCTTTTTTTTTTCTTTTTCTCCTCATTCATTTTCATTCAGATTTTCTTAACAATACAAAGAAAGTGAGTGGAAACAAATAAATATAATCTTTCTTATAAGATGTTTTTATCCTTTTTACTTTCTTTATTTTTCAGTATTGTTTTTGTTATTGTATTTATTAAAAAAATATTTTGTATAGATTTCCAACTGTCATCAGAGATCAGTGTTCAAATCAGGTTAGAAATAATGATCTTCAATACTATTTTCAAGATCGACAGTTTCCCTCTACTTGGTAAATTGATACAAAATATTTCCATCCATAATTCCTCCAATTTGACCTTATGTTGTACTAAGATTAGCTCAGTGAATGCCCAGTAACTGAAGGCTCTCTAGGTGCAATGGTTATTATTGTAGGAAATAAATATGGTGATCCGAGTTCAGATCCTGGACAAAGCTGTTCACAATTCATGTAACACTAATACTCTAGGGAAAGGTGTACATCCAACTATTCTTCCTCTAGATATTCTAACATAGAAGAGAAGACTGAACTCTCTTACCTTAGTGTGACAACTAGACTTGGAAAAGGAAAATTCTGTATTCAAACCATCTGTAGAAATGTCGTAGAGGGCTAGCTTTGGACACTAATCCTAAAGAAACTTACCCCATCAACGTGTGGAGCTGGCTTAACCCACGTCTGGTGAATGCCATTACACACTCACAGTTACTAATTGGTATCAAACTCATCCAGGAGCCAAATTCATTTGGGTATGAGACTCCAATTGTGCGGATTTTGTCAGACTGAGTTATGTGTTATAAATAACTAAAATAAAATATATCAAGGATATAACTAAATCAGCCCATTGGCCTAGTGGGTAGATTATTTACTAATGACCTGGAAAACTAGGGTTCAATCACAGGTCGAGTCATACCAAAGACTCAAAAAATGGTACTTGATGCCGCCTTGCTTAACATTCAGCATTATAAGGTATGGATCAAGAGTAAAGAGGAGCAATGCAGGGAAAGGAGTAGCACCTTCCCCTACACCTTGGTGTAGTACCTATTGAAAAGGGAGCCTTTGGGTTGCAATCAACTATGGTCACCAACTTTACTTATAACTAAACCATAAGAAATAGAATTAAATAGATATGGAAGGAAGTAGAGATAAATTGAATTACCCTGACCAGAAAATCTGGCAAACACCTGCATGCAACATACAGAACCACTGGACCACTGTTTTGACCTTATTAGGTCTCATCAGCAGTGTATACTGTGATCTCCCCCACTGGAGATTGAACCAGTGACCACTGAATGCAGAGCCAAAACTCTACTACTGAGCTACTGGTCCACATTGCACACAGATGATGCCAAATTAACTAGTCATGGCAATTGTACAGCCAATTAACCCAATGTGTCTTGTAATTTACATCCATACTCTTACCAAGGACACGGTCACTTCCATGGCTACATCTTCCCACAGGGATTAAAGATATGCATCCATGTAATCATAACCTCATGTGCAAGGAAATAGATGTACATTTTCTTTTTTAAGTCGAGGAATTATATTATAGACTGAATTAACATGACCAGAATATCTGGATTTCTGGTCAGGGGAATTCAATTTATAAAATAATTTCTCTACTTAAAAAAGAAAATGTACAAGTAGAGATAATATTCTGATGTTTTTATCTTGACACTGAGTTCAAGCCTCAATGGATACACCTTTATTTTGGCCCGGAACCTAATTTTCGTAAATATCATTCCAGTGGGTATTATTTTTTTGACAAGCCAGTCTCATAGAATAATTTACTAGTGCATTAAGTTCAATCTACACAGGGTGTCTTAATTATGTGACCTTGAGCCAAATTAAGTTTACTAAATATTATTTAATGCTTATTGTAGTGCAGAAGTTAGCAAGTCTAGTTTTACAATTCAATTCACTGATGAGCTTGATTCTCACTGGAACCTTCACAACTAAAGCCTTGTGCTAGACTAAGCTAATGCTGGTAGATAAACATTACATTTTTGTTTATTTCATTTTTATTGGCTGTAAAGATTCTTAAAAAATAATAATTTTGATTTGATATTAAGTAAACAATTATTTAGTTTATAAAAAGAGTTCTGAACTAAAGCGTTTGGAAATTTCAGACAAAGGAATCTTAACTATAGCCTGAAATAACCTGGCTAACAATAGCTGCATAGTAGATACTGTTCATCAAAAATTATCAAATAAATCTCTAGAGAGAGATGAGTTATGTGATAATGTTATTGTGAAATATATAAAACCCTAACAGAGAGTTAAACTTGTCTTTTCTCTTTTCTTTTCTTTTTTTTTAAATGATCATTTTAAAAGTTTGATTTTGAAAAGTATCAATTTTAATTTTTTTTTAAAGAAAAACATGGAATATTATCATTTACTTGGATTGAAATCTATTCAACCAAAATTAAAGACAAGTCAGTCCAAATTTCAGTGCCTATATTTTGGGATGTCAAGTACAAGAACAAAAAACTGTATAATTAAAACAAACATCTTAAGATTATTAAAACCTAAGTATAGATGATTTGATTGACAAGGACCTGTTAATAATAGTGATTTTCATATATTAATGGATGGTTTTATAAAGATTTCAATTATAGACTGTCTTAGATCTTCTTAAAGCCAAATATTACATTAGGATATATAAAGTGATATTTTTTTCCTTGTAATGGTTTTCCATCCTTGGAAAGTCATCTAAGCATATGATGTAAAGAGAAGACTTAATTATTAAGACTTGCTTTTCAACATTTAATTAAGCATTTCTATAATAAATACAAATAAATAAAATGCAAAATTCTATCTATATCTAACTTAAATAAAATTATATTCAAATATAGTAAAAGCAATACATAAAGAAAGGCTAAAAAGTTCTTAACCCAACTAAGAAAACAGTGACCTTTTTTATTTTTTATATCTTATTAAATTTTTTTGCAAAGGGTTAAAGAAAATTGAGAAACAATGTACTAAATGTGTTCAAATTTAGGATGAATTTGTAGAATAACATTAAATGGCTCTTAGATATTCTCTTGTTGAGAAGAAGTTTTCAGCTCTCACGCATATATATGAGGTCTGTCTGTAAAGTAATGGGACTGGGTGTGCTATGGGCAAAACAGAGAAAAGTGTTGTTTGGAATAAATTATTTGTGATACTAGTCCCATTACTTTTCAGACACACCAAATATATATATATATATATATATATATATATATATATGTATATATATATATATATATATTTATATATATATATATATATATATGTACATATATATATATATATATATGTACATATATATATATATATATATATATATATATATGAATTTTAATGGGTATGATACTAGTATATATATATATATATATATATATATATATATATATATATATATATATAGAGAGAGAGAGAGAGAGAGAGAGAGAGACCATGGAAGGACAGAGATTCGAGCCTCCAAGAAAAAAGGGTTGTTGGCCTCTTAACCCACCATACATCGCTATGAATTTCATACTGACATGTATAATTTTAATCAGAAATTTGTTTCTAAATCTACCAGTCTAAAAAACGACTAGTCTTCCATACATCCTGGCCTGTGTTAATAAAGTTAGATTGTTTTTACATTATTCTCTCTTTCTCTCTCTCTCTTTTTCCTCTCTGTCTATATTTTCTCTCTCTCTCTCTCTCTATATATATATATATATATATATATATATATATAGAGAGAGAGAGAGAGAGAGAGAGAGAAATATAAAGAAATATAAAAACAGGAAGAAAGGAAGACAGAAAGGAGAAAATAATATAAAAAGAAGGAACACAGAAAAGGGAAAGAATATTTTAAACATAGAAAGAAAAAGAAAAAGCAAGAGGTGGAGGAAGAAGGGAAGTATAATCCAGCTGCTTGAAATGAAAATGCTGTTTAATGCTCAGATTGTCTGTTGGCTTTTATCATAAGTGGATTCAGATACTTGTGAAATGTATTTCAGGATGAACTGTTTCCATATTGATTATATTTTGAAATGATAAGTCCCTGCTTGTAGTCATTCTTTTCATGGATTTTTAGTTTATATATAGAGAAAGGTTCATAAAACTTTTAATATGTTTGTCTAAATTATTGTTGTTAGTCTAGTGATCATATTCTGTCTTTTTTTTTTAAGAAGGAGGTTTCTCTTTATTTTGTCTCTCAGATGATTCACCTGACAAGAAATGGTGAATGCACAAGCCAAGATGTATTAACAACATCAAGTATACAAAAAAGAAGTTCATTTGTTTAAATAATTTTTGGCTTGATTAAATTAGTTGAACTATTTTATGTAAACCTTTTAAACAAAACATTTTCTCTGTTACTATTTTATTGCAGTTTCTACTTCCTATGGTAGTCACTATCTCATTTGGTAGGTTTGTCATAGACCAAATGCAGTATAATTTGGGGAGTGCTCAATATATATGATAGGGCTATTATATAGTATAATAATAAATAAATATATATTAGTTTTTATATAGATTTAATTGCATGGATGCTTATCTGCAACCACTGGTTCCATGCTGTCTTCATACATTAAGAGAAAGCTTTCTCTGCTTAATAATTGTTGTATAAAGATGACATGAAACCAGTGGTCACAGATAAGTATCCATGCAATTAAATATCAATAAAAAGTAATATATATTTATTTATTATTATATCAGATTATATGTACATATATATTCATAACACTTTGGATCGATGATTTTCATCCATCAGAACAAATTGTACAAAACTGTAAATGAAGAAGTAGCTTCCAAAAAAACGTGAATCCTCATCTTTCATGTGATGAAAAAAGAACAAAGAACAATAATAAGATTTGATCACACTCATAAAATATAGTAATTCTTTTCGAAAAATTTTAAAAATTATATAAGAGTATTAGATGGTAGAAAAAAGCAAGATGGCTGAGAGGATTTGCGAGAAAAGAATGGCAAAATGACAAGAGATTTATGCTCCACTTAATCATCAAAACTTTCTTGGCTAAAATTGTTATCGTTGTATAACCCAAAAGAAATGACTCTGAATGGGGGAGATGTTATTTCATCTTTATTTTCATTTTTCTGCTGTAATCAAGGAGAAAATTTATCCATTATATATTAAAACCATTCTAACTGAAACCACATTCATCCATTAGATTTGAATTATGCCTGACTGATTGGTTTTAATGGCATGCCAACTCATCTAGGATTATTTTATACCTAAAAGTTTGAGAATTGGATTTATTGTACGTTCATATTTATATTTTTTGAAGTTCTTTTTTAAGAGTTATTTTTTTTTGTGTAAACAATCCTATCAAACGCAAATAATTCTTAAACAGATCTGGTTGACCAACAGATGAAACCCTTACAGATACTACAAGTCCGGGTCAGAATCAACCTGGAAAATAATGATTATGAAGCAGTACTCCCCAGATCTCTTGATGCAGTTTAGTGTCATACCAAAGACACCACTTTGGTGTGTGTGTGTGTGTGTGTGTGTGTGTGTGTGTGTGTGTGTGGAGGGGTATTACCCCTCTGCATATTCATAAAGTGTATTTTAAGCTCCACTGACAGAGTAAACTTTAGAATTTGGCATGAAGGATGTTAAGAAGTTGATAAAAGAATAAGTTAACAGGAACCCAACCTCCTCATATGCTTTTACTAGATGGTTCAGTAGACCACCGGGTTATGATTTCTGTGCAACATTTATTTCCAGCAAATCAAGTTCCACCTCACTCACTCACTTTTGAATAAATAAGACTGAAATATTAGAATTTTTGATAACAACTGCTTTATTTTATTTTTAATTCAATAAATTTGACTAAAATAAAGAAGCAAACATGCATAAATCAAATTTTCACGACCAGATATTGATGCAGTTAAGGATGTTGGAATGCCATGACCGTCTATAAATACCAACACTAATTAACAAGTCCCAAAGATTTTCTATTGTTTACATCCTAAAAATCATTTTCATACATTTTTATCTTTTAAAGTCAAAGTTGTGTGCATTGAAATGTTGTACAGTGTATCACAAAAGTGAGTACGCCCTTCACATTTCTGCAGATATTTAAGTATATCTCTTCATGGGACAACACTGACAAAATGACAGTTTGAAACAATGAAAAGTAGTCTGTGAGCAGCTTATATAACAGAGTTAATTTATTTTTCCCTCAAAACAACTTAAACTATAACCATTAAAAAGCTAAACTCCTGCCAACAAAAGTGAGTACACCCCTTAGGGAAAGTTGTCAATATTGATATATACCATGTCAATTGTCAATATTTTGTGTGGCCACCATCATTATCCAGAACTGCCTTTACTCTCCTGGACATGGAGTTTACCAGAGCTTCACAGGAAGCCACTGGAATGCTCTTCCATTTTTCCATGACAACGTCGCGGAGCTGGCAGATATTTGAGACTTTGCACACCTCCACCTTCCGCTTGAGGATCCCCCAAAGATGTTCTGTTGGGTTCAAGTCAGGAGACATGCTTGGCCAGCTTTACCCTCAGCCTCTTCAGTAAAGCAATGGTCGTCTTGGAGGTGTGTTTGGAATCATTGTTATGCTGGAACACTGCCCTGCGACTCAGTTTCTAGAGGGAGGGGATCATGCTCTGCTGCAGTATTTCACAGTACATGTTGGAGTTCATGTTTCCCTCAATGAAATATAACTCTCCAACACCTGTAGCACATGCAGCCTTAGACCATGACATTCCCACCACCATGCTTGACTGTAGGCATGACACACTTATCTTTATACTCTTCTCCTGGTTGCCGCCACACATACTTGAAGCCATCAGAACCAAACAAATTAATCTTCATCTCATCAGACCATAGGACATGGTTCCAGTAATCTATGTGCTTTGTTGACATGTCTTCAGCAAACTGTTTGGAGGCTCTCTTGTGTATTGTCTTCAGAAGAGGCTTCCTCCTGGGGTGACAGCCATGCACACCAATTTGATATAGAGTGCGGCGTATGGTCTGAGCACTAACAGTCTGACCCCCCACCTCTTCAATCTCTGCTGCAATGCTGACAGCACTCCTATGCCGATCTTTCAAAGAAAGTATTTGGATGTGACACTCAGCATGTGCGCTCACCTTCTTTGGACGAACTACTCGAGACTTGTTCTGAGTGGACCCTGCTCTTTTAAAATGCTGGATGATCTTAGCCACTGTGCTGCAGCTCAGTTTCAGGGTGTTGGCAATCTTCTTGTAGCCTTGGCCATCTTCATTTAGTGCAAAAATATGTCTTTTAAGATCCTCAGAGAGTTCTTTGCTATGTGGTGCCATGTTGGAACTTTCAGTGACCAATATGAGAGAGTGTGAGAGTTGCACTACAAATTTGAACATACCTGCTCCCTATGCACATATGAGCCTAGTAACACTAATGAGTCACATGACATTTTAGAGTGAAAATGACAAACAGTACTCAATTTGGACATTTAGGGGTGGAGTTTCTTAGGGATGTACTCACTTTTGTTGGCAGGGGTTTAGCTTTTAATGGTTATATTTTGAGTTAATTTGAGGGGAAAATAAATTAACTCTGTTATATAAGCTGCACACAGACTACTTTTCATTGTATCAAAGTGTCATTTTGTCAGTGTTGTCCCATGAAGAGATATACTTAAATATCTGCAGAAATATGAGGGGTGTACTCACTTTTGTGATACACTGTATATTGAAGAATGTCAGAACACAAAAAGGGGGATTACTTTTATTGAAAATATTGTTTATTATGAAGTTTCCAGTAGTTTATCTATTCAATATATTCAATTCATTTTACTACTAATAACAAAATATAGCATGATACTATTGATATATACTAATCAAACTAGAATTTCTATGAGTCCAGTTTGTTAATATTTTAAAAAATGATAATAATTTTTTTGGATATTAAAACAGTGGAAAACCTAATAATCAAAATTTATGGTCAGATTAACATTTTGAAGAAAATGAAAATTTAATGTTGGTTTTGAACTAGTATCCTTTATTTGTTGTTTTTATCATTGCCTCTGTATCCTCTCTGGAGCTTCTCTTTATGTCTTTTCAGAATGGAGGTGATCATGGCTCTCCACAATTTCCTTCCTCTGTAAACTCTATATTGCCATGGAAGGAATGGTGCAGAGTTTTTCTTTTTGTGACAATTGACTTTGGGGGCTCATTTGCCGACCATTGATTTTGGGAGGTCATTTGCTGACCAAAACTGGGATGAGACGAGTGGTTTAGTTGCTGATCATCAAATTCCTGATTTTTTTCCTATGATAGAAGCCTTTTTAGATTGGACTATTTTTACATTACTAAAGATCTTCAACTCTCCTGCAGCATAGCCTTTATTGAGGGGAAAAGTGGACTCATGCCTCTGCTATGAACATTAGTGCAAGTGAATGTAAATGAATCTGACTGAAAAATAAACTCATTGGACCAATTTTACTTTCTACTATGACAACTATTATACCATCCTATATGACCTTTAAAATCTCAATTAATGATATCAAAAATTATCAAAAAATAAAAAGCTGAGAAAAATTGAATAATAAATATCAACACTTATTAAAAAATCCTCAAGAGTTGCTTTTGTTTAAGTTATTTTATTCATGATTAGAATAAGTTAAGTGAAAACTAACAAGGAAATTATATTTTATCTATCTTAGAGAATGTAGAGTATACCTTCATTGCCATTACTCCCAGGTCTACTCTGATGATATAATGCCAATTTTTGGAAACTGAGACAAAACATTTTAATATCAGTTCTTTCAAGACAAACTGGTTAGATCTGGCTAGCCAAATACAGCAATTTGTTGATAGCCCATGCAATATTTCTTGTTTTTCCATCTTTTTGAAAATACGTTGAGTTCTTTTTTATTAACTACCCATGAATATCCACCATTTATGAGATCAAAAAAACATTTGTGTACTTCATACCAAAGACTATCCCATGTTGTAGTCATGGCTTAGAATTCAATGACTGTAAGATTGCTTCAAAAAGGGATGCTTTGGGTATGATATTAAACTGGATCTGATTGTGAGGTTCTAGTTCTGGAGCTCTGGAGAGTACAGTGTGCTCCTTCTTTGTCGTTATTCCCAGATCTTCACTGACCTACAGTGGTAGTAGCTGTTAGAGTTCAATGTTTAGCTCAAATAGATCTGTTTAAAAATGATTTGTATTTATATTTACCAACCCCTCCGCTCGGGCAGGATATGACACAAGGTCAATTTTTAAGCGGAGTTTAACAGGTTTGAATTCAGAGTTTTCCTTCTCCTAGACTAGTTGCCTTACCAAGCCTGAAGAACCTAGTCTGCCCTACTATTTACCCATAGCTGGAGGGAGAATAATTGGATTCATACCTTTCCCAAGGGTATTAGTGCTATGTGAAATGCAATCAGTCTCGTCCAGGATATGAACTTGTGTCGCCATGTCCATTTTCTATGACGATAACCATTACACCATGGGCACCTCCATAAAAATTATTTGTATTTGATAGGAGTATATGTAAAAAAAACCCTCTTAAAAACAACTATACAAAAATATAACAATAAACATATTGTGAATACTATTCCCAAACCTCTAGACATTAAATAAATGCTAAAATGTATAAATGAATCAATCAAACTCCCTATCTCATTCTGCTTAGTCAGAAATGGACACACAAAGTAAAAAAGAAAAACTTATTAGAAAACAATAGATATCTGTGAACAAAATACTTATCCTTTCAAATATTCAGACAATTGTTTTCATAGCTATACTCACAACAATTTAGCCAATGCATCCTTTGGTCATCTTCAGGTGTTTCATGTTGAACTTGGGAGCTCACACAGACCCTTGAACAGAACCTTTTATTTAAGTCATTAGAGTAGAGTGTTCTAATTCTATTAACTATGACTGAAGACAAGTGTTAAGCTATAGAAAGAATTCATAGTTATTTATCTTTAATTGAGATTGAACCTGTAAGCTCCAGATGATTTCACTGAAAAGCAATTTTCAACCAAACACCTATATTTGTTGCTCCATGTACCCTGCTGGACAATTCAAAGTCAATTTTTGAGACTTATAAACCATCAACCTATGAGATACTACTCACTCCTGTTATCTACGATTTTTTGTCTAAGCTCATATTGTATTTTTTTCATTGAGCTTTTTTATTAATAAATCCCAAATCGTATTCATCTCTATACTTGGTCTGCTCAGCAGGTCACTGTAGCCCAACATATGCACTGCTACTTTAAGACATCTTATTCTTCAATGTTCTTCCCAATCTTCCTCACATAAGGTCAGATGGTTTCCCTTTTCTTTCCTTATATGGTCAGCTGTACTTGACTTTTCAAACTCACTTTGACATAATGCTTTTCGATATTCTAGCCTCACTATTAGTGGGCAGGATGTCTTGCCTTTGTATACTTTACCACAATTGCATGAAATGGAGTATATGCAATTCTTGTTCATGTTATATCCTGTCAGGGGCTTGACTTGAAAGAGATATTTTCAAAGAGATGTGCAACTCCTGAATGTTCTGATATCATATGGACTACATATCATTTGAATATTTTCAGTTAGGCCTTTGATACAGGGCTGACAGACTTTGATGAGCTTTGGGGTATTTTTCTCTGTTATTCAATCCAGGTTTAAAATGAAAAAAAAAATGTGATATGAGCTAAGGTAAAAAATAGTTGTTAACTGTAGTATCTCATGGGTTGATGGAGACATTAGGTTTATAAGCCCCAAAATTGACACATGGTGCAACAGATATAGGTGTTTGGTAGAATATCGATTCTAAGTGACATAAACTCCAAGTTCAATCCTGACTACAGGCCCAAGAAGGCTGAAAGACACATTTTTTGAGTAAAATGTTGCTAGTATAATGCTCTAGAGAACTGTCTGAATATTCTAAGTGACAAAAATTATCAAGCTTCATCTCAGAAATTCAGACTAATAAAAACAAATACTTATGTTTTAAATGATCTTTGAAACTGTAAGGTCCAATTGAAAAGTGGATAATTGTTGGACAAACTTAATTTTGGAGTAAATCTGGATTGGTGGGGACATTTTTGAAATCTGAATTTATAAGCAATAATTTTAAAGACTCCTATGCTAAACATTGTTCAACAGTACATAAAAAGTAACTTTGCTATCAATCATACTTATTGAACAGGAGATTAATGGATGAAAAAATATATAATTATGTGATTAGAATAAATGGTTTAATTCAACCAATAAGCCTACTGAATATATGAAAGCTCTGCATATTCTAATTAACTTCATCAATTAAGAAACAATCATTTTGATTTGTATTAATCTATCCCACAAAATCTGTTCTTTTAATCTGTCTTAGTCAGATTATGATTTTGCATGTATGTTTGTAGATCATATACACGAAATTAAGTTTTGTATATGATTGAGTCACTAGGTTATCTCCCATATATATATATATATATATAATTAAAAGAAAATATATAAATATGATATGTATATAAGCATATATAATATATATGCACATATGTGAAAATTTTAAGACTACGAAAAACGGTTTGCTTTCGATACTAAGAAATTAGAAGGGAGGAAGGGAGAAGGAAAATAAAAAAAAGAAAGAACAAAACAAAAACCCAGCTTTACTTTCATGTGAGTGAAACCAATTAAACCAGTCTCAAACTGTTACTACACTTAATCAGGTTTCATTATAACCTTGTAAGTAGCCACATAAAGTGCTTTATTTTTTGCAAAATTTTCATTTTGTATTTTTCTTTCTCCTGACTTTAATTTTAAAAGATTGGCATAGTAATTTATATTGTTAATTTTGCAGATGTTATTACTATTATCATCATCATCATCATCATGTCGTGCTGCTAGCACAGATATTCCTGACCCTCTCTCGCCACTTCTCCCAATCATTTATCGCCTCTAGCAGGTCTTCAAGGCTACATCCCTACATAGCTGCTGTATGTATGTTCGAGCTGGTCGTCCTGCTTTTGCTCTACCATATGTGGGGGTCCATTGGAGTACATCACTTATGAGCTCGTCCTTGCTTCTCCAGCAGTGTCCTGCATGTCTGGTTCGTCTAACTTGGATAGTTTTTGTGATGGGAGGCAGGTGGCCGTATAGTTTGTCCCTTGTGAGGTGTTGCCGCCTGGACTTGTTCAGTATTGCTCGCAACATTCTTGTGTAATTGCCGTCTAGCTTCTTCTCCAGCTGTTTCGTTAGCGTCAAAGTAGTGCATCCATATAGCAGTATCGACACAACCGCTGATTGGAAGAAACTGCGTTTCATTTTATCGGTCAGGTCTGATTTCCATATGATCAAAAGCCTATCGATAGCTGTCCATGCCTTCGTTAGCCGTGTGTCGATGTCTTTTTCGGTTGATGAGATACTGCTTCCTAGGTAGGTGAATTTGTCTACCAGTTTCAGAGAGGTGTGGAAATGTCGCCTGTTTGATTACAGCACATATATTCCGTTTTGTGTGCATTGAGATGGAGGCCAATGACTGCGGTGGCTCGTTCCAAACTATGCAGTAGTGTTTCGGCTTGGCTGGGTGTATTCGCCAGTAACGCTATATCATCGGTGTAGTTGGCGTCGGTAATCGTTTTTGCGGGATACCTTCTGCTTCTTTTCTTTTTCAGCTCGAAGCCGTTTTCTCTGATTTTATCAATCAAAGTTCTAAGCACGTAGTCTAGACAGATGATAAAGAGGTATGGGGCTAGCGTGTCCCCTTGCAGTACTCCTGTTTCTCCATCACGTGAACGTACTTTCGCTTTGGTGTTTCTGTAGAGAATCGTTATTGCTGCTACGGTTTCTTTTGGTAGGCCGTATGCTAGTAGGATTTGTTCCATCTTGCCTTGGTAAAGTCGACAAATAGTAACGTCACCTGTAGGTTTTTTGCCCGTACGCCTGCAAGGATTCTACGAATGGTCAATATTTGTGAGGTCGTGGATCTATTTCTTCGGAAGCCATTTTGGTTTTTCCTAAGGATGTTGTCAATTTTGGGTTCTATGTGGTTTCGTAGTAGGGCATTGTAAATTTTGACTGCTATGGATGTAAGTGTTATACCTCGGTAGTTCTTGGCTAATCCGAGGTCACCCTTTTTAGGGAAAGGGAGGATGCATCCCTTTATCCATATGTCTATCGGATTTTGATTATAGACTGCGTTGCAGTGTTGGAGCAGTATGTCGTCGAATTGTCTGGTCTTCCATACTTCTGGGGTAATCTCATCGAGCCCTGCAGCTTTCCTATTTTTAATTTTTCTAAGAACCGAGTCGAGTTCTTCTTTGGTGAACGGACCTAGTTTAATGTCCAATTGCATACTGAGAATTCTGGTGATCGGTTCCTTCGTAACTTTCGGTGGGTTTCCCAGTAGATTTTCGAAATGCTGTTTCCGCAGTTTTATTCTTTCTTGTTGGTTTGCAGCTTTTACTTTTGCTTTGGCTGTGCTCTTCCTTCTACTCACTTCGTTTATTGTTAGCAAGGCTATCCTAGATTGCCTATCTTCCACCGTGAAAACTGCCTCCAAACGCTATCGGAAGAACCCAACCATTACAAATGCCCCAAAACTAAAAAAGGCACAATATCAATTAGCAGGCATATATCTAAAAGAACAGACGGAATACATACAAAATCAGATTGATAAGATTAGAGATCGCTATTATAATTATTGTTATTATGTTTAAATTTGGTGAAAACCATTACGAGGTAGGAGAGTTTCTGTCTGAGAAATTTGTTTAGAATGGAATCTTCAAAAAGTCACGTGAACAATTATCAAAATAAATTAAAGAAACACATTTGTAAGACAATGAAACTAACGAGGTAGGCTATGGAGGAGACGAAAACAACTTAAAAGTAAACGATTAATCAGTTGGACTCAACTAAGTTAAAAATTAAGGAGGGAGGGCTTTTTAGCCACAAGATAAACCTCAGAAGCCATGGGTGGATGTGAAGTAAGGTGGATGAAGCCAGCGTCGGTTTAACGGCAAGCTTCACCTGATGCTGGTCGGAAGAACTCCACATGTCAACGGCTGGGACCACATAATTCAGTCAGAAAACTACTGCT
This sequence comes from Sepioteuthis lessoniana, assembly GCA_963585895.1. Classification (NCBI taxonomy): domain Eukaryota; kingdom Metazoa; phylum Mollusca; class Cephalopoda; order Myopsida; family Loliginidae; genus Sepioteuthis; species Sepioteuthis lessoniana. The sequence continues at coordinate 90,934,955 of OY757908.1, forward strand.
ACTAATCTATAAGGGTGGCGTCTATTGATGTGGTGAAAATACAGCTATCGAAAGATTAACATGACTCTTATTCAAACCGTATATCCAAACCACATCGCCCTTCGCACGAGAAATCAAGAGGCGTGTTTTGTTGAGATTGGAATTCTGGCTTCAGCGTTCGAAAAATCGGCTACAGAACTCAAACACAAACAAAAATTACTTAAATGTAAAAGCACGGTATATATAGCGACACTTAACGTTAGAACTTTAAATAGAATAGACCAACTACTGGTACTGACAGAACATAATATAGACATAGTATGTGTACAAAAACACAGATATCATTATAGTGAAGTAGAAATAAAACACCATGATTCTGGCAATGGATGGACATTTATCTCAGCATCTGCTTGGAAAAACTCTGTCAATGTTGTCATAGGGGATGTAGGAATGCATCTCAGTCCACGCGCCCTAAAATCACTTAATAGCATTAAGAAAATACAACCCAAAATGATGATAGTAATGTTTAACGACAATCCAACACAACGATCATGTCCTGCTATAATCCTCCAAATGCGAGTAATAAAACGGATCTCATCACCTTCTTTAATGAGCTATCCCCCCTCGTTTGTAGTATCTCGAAACACAACGTTCTTATCATCGGTAGAGACATTGTTATATCAGCTTAGGCACGTAAAAATCTTAACAATTATATTGAAAACCAAGAAGTAAAATGTTCAAATAACTGGGTTTATATAAACGTATTGATATGGAATTAAAGAAAGTAGAAAAATGTCCTAGTGGTAGGATTGTTAGACTTACGCGCATGTGGTCAATCAGATGTTACGAGTGCGGAGAGGAGAGGGGTGTTTGGTGATTTACGTCTTAGTCGCTTCCTTCAAAGCAGAGAAGAGGAACATCAATGTGGATGATGGTTTCGAGTTTCGCCTATATCTCTCTCGCTCTCAGAGCTGGAGTTCTAGTCTGCAGGTGTCGTTTACCTTCTTTTGATTTGGCTCCGCTGTAGAGAAATTTCTCTTTTATAGCGTTTTTGTCTTCCGATCGGATCAAATTGGGGTTTCTTTGTTTTTTACCGTGAAGGCCACGGATTGGCCGAAAAATTACTTTTAGTTATTTTTATTTTTTGATAAATTTCATCGACATTTCGCTATGCGCTGATCCTATGCACAGAAGCTCCCTTTTCCAATTTGAAGAAAGTCTCAGCACCGATAACATCTGGTGAATGTTCTCATGGACGTTAGTTGGAATCATCATTTTGTGTGTACGATAAATTAGAAGAGATCGCTTTCGGTCATATAACAACATGAATGATCAAATAGGTAAAAACGAAAACAACGAACTCAGCCAACAAGCCTACACAACACATCAAACAAAAATGGAGAACACCTAACAGATTTCTCACTTGAAAATAGACTAACAGACCTTAATTCTAAATTCCAGAAAAGGAAGAGAAAACTACGGACTTAAACTTACGCAAAAGCACAGATAAATTACGTTCTCATGAATAAGAAAAGGATTTTGAATTGTGAGGCTTATTCCTCTTTTGAAGGTGTGTCTTCCGACCACCGAATTGTCCCAGCAAAGATACGTCTGACCCTACGCAAACAACTAAAACCACACTATATGATTGCTCTTTGCTTAACAATAAAGATATTAGCGATAAATATACGATAACGCAAAGAAACAAGTTCGATGCTCTTCAAGATATATCCGAAACTCATACTCCGAATGACGAATATGAGAACTTCGTCAATGTCCATATTGAAGCAGCAGCAGAATGCATACTAACCAAACAAAGAGCCAAACATTGAATTCCCTGGGAAAAAAAAACGAGAAAATGTGAAAACAGCATCCCTATGTAATAAAAGGAATTCAACTTATACCAACACCCAGAATGAAGTGAGTAAAAGGAAAATTGCCTCCAGAGCTAAACTAAAAGCTGCCAGTCAAGAAGAATGAATACACACGTGAAAAGAAAATTTCAAGATTCTGCTTGGAAAATCCCCAAAAGTTACAGATAAACCGATCACAAAAATTATCAATAATCAACTGGACATCAAACCAGGACTGTTTACTCAAGAAGAACTCGGCGTAGTACTAATAAAAATTAAAAACAGGAAAGCTGAGGGATTTGATGAAATACCACCAGAAGTATGGAAATTAAGGAAATTCGATGACCTACTGCTCCGATACTGCAAAGCTGTATAGAGCTAGAACATTGTAGAGAGATGGACGAAAGGCTACATCCTACCTTTCCTCTAGAAAGGTGACCTCGAAATTGTCAAGAACTACCGGGGTATAACCCTTACTTTCATAGCGGGTAAGATTTATAATGGTCTGCTACTTAACCGCATCGAACCAGAAACTGAGAAATTTCTTAAGAAGAATCAAAATGATTTTCGGAGAAACCGTTTCACAAAATAAGAGATTCTGACAATTCGTCGAATCTTAGAAGTAGTTCGTGCAAAAATCCTTGAGGCAACATTCTTATTTGTAAATTTCTCCAAGGTATTTGACACCATACACAGAGGGAAGATGGAGCAAATACTTCTAGCCTATGGTCCCCGCAAAGAAACCTGTTGCACCCATAATGACGCTCTTTAACACGGAAGTAAAAGTTCGTTCACTGGATGGAGACAGACTTCTTTGACGTTGTTGCTGGCGTTCTGCAAGGGGATACATTAGCCCCATATCTTTTCATAATCTGCTATGACAACGTACTTCGAACGACGATAGATCTAATGAAAGAAAATGGTTTCTACTAAAAAAGTCAAGAAGCAGACGATACTCCGCACTAACTATTACAGACGCAGACTACGCAGATGACCGACCGTTTCTGGTAAATACACCTACCCAAGCCAAATCCCCGCTACATAGTCTGGAGCAGACTTTATTGGCCTCCATGTCAATGCAGACAAATCGGAGTACATGTGTTTTAATCAAAAAGCAGACATCTCCACACTAAATGGGGGTTCTCTGAAATTAGTGGATAAGTTCAACTACCTCGGAAGCAGCGTCTCATCTACAGAAAATGATATGAGTATGCGACTAGTAAAGACATGGACTGCTATGGAAATGTTGTCAATCATATGAAAGTAGGACCTATTCAATAAAATAAAATGCAATTTTTTCCAATCAGCGGTCATGTCAATTCTACTTCGACGCAAAACTAAGTATATTGAGAAAAAATTTGACCCGAATTGCACAAGAATGCTACAAATCATATTGAACACATCCAGGAAGCAACACCTCTCAAATTAGCAGCTGTACGGCCACCTACCGCTAATCTCTAAAACCATCCAAATAAGACAGACAAGACATGTAGGAAACTGCTGGAGAAGTAAGAACAAACTCATAAGCGACATTCTCTTATGGACCTCTTCACAAGAATGGGCAACTAGAACTTATCTACAACAGCTCTGTAAGGACACAGGATGTAGTCTAGAGGACCTTCCAGAAGTGATGGATTATAGAGGTGAATGGTGAAAAAGTGTTGGGAAATCTATGTTAGCAGCATGACATGATGATGATGACATACATCTACATATATATATATATATATATATATATATATATATATATATATGCATATCTATATGTGTATATAAAAAGTAAAGTTGCCGACTGCAATCAAAGGTGACCTAAAAGTTCCCTTTTCAATATCTACTACACCCAGAAATAGGGGAGAGTGCTACTCTTTTCTCTGGATTTCACCACTTTACCCTTGATCCGCACTTTATAATACTGAGTGTTAAGCAAGGAAACATCAAGTACGATTTTTTGAGTCAGGAAGAGATTCTGTCAGAAGAGGCCAGCACTCTTCATATCAGGTCAGTGGCATTTCCACCAGGACAATGAACCAGTCCACAACTCCATCCTTGTCACAGACTATTTGACCAAGATGGGCATCAAGACAGTTCTTCACCCTCACTATAGTCCAGACCTTGCTCCCAGTGACTTTTGCTTATTCCCTAACACAATTGAGGAGATGAAAGAGGCTGTGACAACGGTCATTGATATGCTCACACAAGTGGACTTCCATGGGGCCTTCCAGAAGTTGTTGGAATGGTACAACTAGTGCATTGCAGCCGGAGGAGATTACTTCAAAGGGGACTAGTGTTTCATGTGTGTACTATCAATAAAAGTGCCCATACAAAAAAAGTCTGGAAACTTACCGTATGCACCTCATATCTCTCTCTACATGTGATGTATATAAGTTGGCTGACCATTGTTAAGGGTGACCTGAAGGTTCCCTTTCATTTGCGACTACATTGATGTGTCAGGGGTGGGTGCTACTCCTTTTCCTGTATTACTCCACTTACCCTTGATCCTTACCTTATAATGCTGAGTGATAAGCAATGAGGCATCAAATACCATCTTTTTAGTCTTTGGTACGGTTCGTCCCGGGATTTAAACCATATAAATATATTTATGTATTCTGTTTCTCTTGATGATATTTTTTTTCTGTTGATAGCATTTTGTTTTAAATTTGTTCACTGTCATTAGCTTCTCAGTTTAATCCAACTATACATTTACGTAATTTTTGCAATGTTATAAAAACTTTCTAAAAAACACAATCTTTACACTTACAAACAACCCCTGATGATGACCTATGAAAGGTCTGAAAGTGCACAGGGCAATTTCGGTAAATTCATCTATCAACTCCAACCTAGAACTAAAACACTTATCAGGAAACTTGAAAGGATCCTAATAAAATTATATAGACAAAATGTGTTTTTATTATTTAATAAAACATGCTTAAATGAAGGTTGACTACCCAACTACACTTACACACATAGATATAGATATTACATATGAAGACTGTGAAGCAACAATTGTTGAACTTATTCAGAGCTGGAAGATGATTTGAATCTGAATCAAACTAGCTTCCAATGAACTTGAGATTAATTATGATGTTATTGTCTGCAAAAGTCAGGAAGACAGTTCAGCAAGTTACTTTCAAAATCTTTTTTCAAATTTCAATGAGCATTAAAAATTACATTCAATCAATGTTATTCAATTTATATTGATAATTATAAAAAAGAAAACGATTTAAAATTTTTTTTAGTTTAATGTGATGAAGCCTTTTCGTGTTCTATTTTACAGATGTTGGCAACATTTTCTTTATTTTTTTACCGAGTGTATTTTCATGTTTAGCCTTGGGGGGTTGGCAAAGATTTTTTTCTCTTGTGGACTCCTAAGCTGACAATGCTTCAATCTACATTAGTGTTCAGTATTTCTAGTTTTGAAATTCTCCTAAACTGGTCATAGCACCCAGGTTAGAGAACCCATTTTACCCAACTAATTTACCTCTAGCCGGAGGGGGAAGAAATGGATTCATCTCTTTTTAAAGAGTATGAATTGAATGCAACCTCACCTGTTATTTGAACTCAGCTCCCTGATTTAATTTTCTATACCAATGACCATTCCACCAATTGCAAAATTTAGCTCTCATTAACTATAAAAATACATATATTCAAATCCTATTAGTAAATATGTTGCTTTGCTTGATGGAGGACAGTGATCTAATTGGGAGAAATTACTCTATTTCTATTATGTTCTGAGTTACTAAAATATATTCTGTATATAAAAAAGATATTTACTTATTTTTACTTCCTCGAATAAGACTGAAAGATTGACTCGGAAAGAAAATCAGGTTGAGTCTGTTGTTTTGTTACATCTATGAACAACAAACATAATCATTTATATACAATTCTTAGATGAAGCAATGTCATTATTGGTCATTATTCATCTTTTCATCTTGTCTCTGTTACTTAAAAGCATCAAGTGATAACAGAAGTAAAAAGACATTTTTGTACCAATAAATGAATAAATAGATAAATAAAGCTCCTGCCAAAATTTAATAACAGTTATTTAATATATTTCTTATCATAATTTAATTAATTTTTTTTTGCTGAAAAGTAAAAAAAATTACGTTGAAAAATTTTGCTGGGATTGTGAAGGTGATGAACCACACTAGACTGTGAGATACCAAGCTCACCTGATACTTTTTCAGTGCAACTCTATGGATTTGCCTTTATGGTTGTAGCCCTGGGAGCTACAGCCTCAGAATCCACAGTTTTAGCTCTATACACACAATCCACAGTTTTAGTAGCACTAGGAGCTACAGCCTCAGAATTCACAGTTTTAGGTTTATCTGACCTTCCCTGATCATCATGTTTCTTGTAAATTGAGCAAAATTTCTTCAACAATCTGGTTACTGTACTGTGATCAACTGTATGTTCACCTTTTAAATGACAAATGTTTTTGGTTGCTTCTGTGATATTATAGCCCAATTCAAACTTGAAAAGCATAAGTTCTTGAATTCTTGTTCATCTGTGCAGCTTTTGGATCCCAACCATAGTGGGTACTTTCCTTGGCTTGTACTGCTTTGGTCACATGATATATGCACTGCATTCTGGTATGTATCAAAATATTGAAAATTTTTTGACTCACCTGAGTATTTACCAATTAAAGTGAACTTAAATCTTTTTTTGAGTGGTTAAAGAGTGTGTTTGGTTTATTAAATAAAAAGAAAAGATTTTTTATATTAAATTAAACAAATGATTGAACTCTGGTTCTATCTTCTGATGTCTTTCAACCAACTTCTTAAAAAGCTCTTGGAAGTTCACATGGTATAATAGTTAGTAAACTAGAACACAAGACCATTGTTTGTCATTTTGATTCTGACTGGGAACCTCATGTTTCAGACATAATAAGCTGTGTAAATAACAACTTTATAATACCATGCAACAAGAACGTTTTACCTTTCAGAACAAAGAACTGCTTTAAATGCATTTTGCAGTCTTACAAGAAATGAACAATATTTTTTCAGTAAAAGAAATTTGTAAAAACTGGAATGAATGGTTAATATCAAGTTAACAAGTAGATGAGAAGAAACATCACATGATGTAAGAATTTTTGTTAGATTTTCTTAGAAAAATACAGTCTAGTTTTAACCTGTTAGAGTATTTCATTCTGTAAAATAAACAATCGTAAATGCTTCTGGTTAAGGCATACCAAGCACACTATTAGCCGTGCATTTAGAGCCAGCATAGTATGGCACAAAAAGGTATATGTTCAGAATCATCAGAGAAGGGAATTTTATCTGGTTTTAATGGTGTGGGTATGTTCTAGGTGAAACAATACATATATATGTTTATAAAGTGGTGAATATTTTTCTTTTTTAGTTTCCTCATGTAAGTTCCTGTGAATACTTCATTGCCTCTTTTGTAAGGCTCAAATGTGCATAAAAAGAAAAGAAAATAATTGACAGACAACCAAACAAGAGCATAAGTATTTCATACAACAAAAATTAACAAAAAATAAAACAAAAAAGATAATTACTTTCTGCAACACAGCCGGCCAAGTTATTACTGAAAGTCTTTTCTCACTGATGTCTGTCTGACTGATTGTCATTCATCTAATGTTCATAGAACTAATGTCCAATCCTAACTGCATGGTACCTCCTTTTATATTATCTGGAGGCCTGCCACTTCCAGCCAATGGTGACTTATGTTCAATCGGCAGTGTCGCAATTTATTCCTATATGAGATATATATATGTGTGTGTACATACATTATATATATATGTGAATATATATATATATATATATATATATATACATGTATGCATATGTCAATAAGCATATGCATATATATATATATATATGAATAGGCACATATTTATACAAATATATATACATATATATATATATATATATATACATATTCAAATACTTCACACACACACACACACACACATGCATATATATCCAAACATGCAAACACATACACACACACACACACACACATATATATATATATATATATATATATATATATCAACATACATACTATTTATCTGAACATATTGGCCAAGCAATTCATTTGAATGTGTCGACCACTGAACAACTCACACAAGAGATTTGTTTACAGTAATGAAAGTATGTATAGTAGCTGTTATAGTTTTTGAATGAGCTAATAATGGAAGAATAGCGCATCATTTTATTACAGATTTTCCGAATAACACTCCTTAGATTTTAAATACATAGGTTTTCCTTCTCCAAGACCAGTTGTCCTATCAAATCTTGAAAGCCCAAACTGCCCTTCTATTCAACCAACATACATACATAAACACACACACTCATACATATATATATATATATATATATATATATATATATATATATATATATATATATATATGATCTCGTGGGTAGAGTGTTCAGCAATGGCCCAGGAGATTGAGCTATTTGCTAATCATACCAAAGACTTAAAAAATGGTACTTGATGCAGCCTTGCTTAACACTCAGCATTATAAGGTATGGATCAAGGGTAAAGTGGAGTAATCCAGGGAAAGGAGTAGTGTCTTCCCCTACACCTCGGTGTAGCTATTGAAAAGGGAGCCTTCAGGTCACCCTCAAATATGGTCGTCAACTTTACTTTTTTGTATATATATATACATATATATATACACACACACACACACGCACACACACACACACACACACAAATACAGATATGTGCTGTATTTCTCAACGTTTAAGATGCATGGTTTATGAAGGTATTCAGTTCACTGCAACACTTCCAAGCTCCATCAGTATTAATTTCAAATGTCAGTAGATAACTCTCTAATACCAGTGAATCATATGCTGTAAAACATTGTCATAGGATTATTCTAATGCTAATTTGCCAATGGTCCGGGAGACTGGGGTTCAATCCCAGGTTGAGTCATACCAAAGACTCAAAAAATGGTACTTGATGCCACCTTGCTTAAGACACAGCATTATAAGGTAAAGATCAAAGGTAAAGAGGAGCAATCCAGAGAAAGGAGTAGCACCCTCCCCTACATGTAGGTGTAGTAGTTATTGAAAAGGAAGCCTTCAGTTTACCCTCAACTAATGTCACCAGTTTTACTTTATTTACTTATATGTATTGAAACATGAGACAACCGTCAACTAGACAAAAATAATCAACATATCAGAATGAGAAAGACAGAGCAAACACAGACCTTAAATTTTTTCCTGGTTCTAATATGCTTATCACCCCCTTTGGGGTACCGCAAAGTTTGGAGCTTGTAAACTTTATTCTCCTTACATCTTCATTGCTTGTTTTCTACTGACATCTTCACCTTATTGCATTCTGCCGTCAACTCCTAAAATCATCCCCTCACTTCCAATTGTTGTGTCGGCAGGAGAGACATCCGCTTCCTGTGCACATGTGCAAACGATCCTTGGACCTCTAGTCTTCCCTAATCATTTTGAATTATCACAAGTGCCTTGACCTTGTTATTTGGTGACTACTGTCTGCTTTATTTATTTATCTATTCATTTATTGATTCATTTAATTTCCTATGAACTGTTCAATTATGTTACAAACTAACAAACTTCTACATCAAACTTTACCTACCATAGACAACAAGGAATACCCTGAAAATTTCCTCCGTCATCCATAATACTTTTTATCTTGTTCAGAATAATCATAACAGCATTTTGCCACTCTCCCAAAACACCACACTCCAAATGTTATGTAAGATTTTATAAAAACCACAAAGAATATATTTTCTGCTCCACTTCTGTAACTCAATATTATTACTCTCCTCTTAAATGTTTTTCCGATGATTTCATTTCTTTCCACTTGCACTCCAAATAAGGGCTGATGTGCTTGATTATCCTTTACTGGGCTGAAAGGTGATGAAGAAACCTCTCAAAATGTTCCTGTTACATTTTCAAGATATCATTTGGGCTGCACACAAGTTTCTTTTAATTCTTGCAGCATAAGCAGTTTTACAGGTAAAGAATATGTACTACATGCATCTCTTTTTAGATTATATAATTACTTTCTATTATTGAAATTTGATGCAGTTTATATTTCATCAGGCTTATTAAAATATTTTTTTGTTAAAACTCCCAATTTTTTTATCTTAAGTTAGAGTAACAAATTATGGAATCACTAAATTTTAAAGAAAAAAATTATGGAATCAAAAGCAAAAAATTAGAATTTTGTTGTTTCTCCTTAGGCTTTTATGACAGTCACAATTCTTTGAATGAAAAACAATATTCTTTTTCAAGCTGCTTTTAGTTTTCTTGAATAGCACTTGACAATTCAATCTTACAGGTTGGAGCTTCATCATAGAAAAAATTTTTTAAAAATTTCAACCATAGATTTTTGATTCAATTAAGCTCTGGACTGTTTGTTGGCCATTTTATTGAGTTGATATACCTTTCTTGTAAAAAGCTTTGACTGTCTTTGATTAGTGAGAAAAGGCATTGATATCCAGAAAAATGATATCCTTGTCATCAAACATATTTTCTTTTGAAGGAATTAAAAAATTGTAACCAAAATTTGAATGTACCCTACTTTATTGACTTTTGAGGTACTGATTGTCATCTCCCTTGGTCCTTTTACATGACATACTCCCCTATATTATAAATGACTAGGTGAATTTTTTAGTTTCTACCAGACATTCAAAGTTATATATTTCCTGGGAATGACACCAGACAAAAATTCTAGCATCATCACCTTAGCCAATGTAGATTCATGATTCCTCCCTAAATATTACACTCCATGATTTCTTCTTTTTAGTTTACTGCAGTCTTACTTTCTGATATTTAGTCATTAGGGTTGGTTTGTGTTTGACTTTTCTGTATTTAAATGCCTTTCTTTCTGATATTTCTCTCACAGATTTATTATCCATAAATTTTTCATTTGCTTGGTTATCCATTTTCTCTTTGCAAAGCATATTGTTTTAAGGGTTTTTTCCTGAACCTTTGATTTCTTCTCTGGCCAACCAGTAGATTTTCCTTTCATGATCTTCCCATTTCTTTTGCACTTGCACTGAATTTTTCACAGGAAACAAACCAGATTTTTGGCCAAAATCTGCATTGATTTTTCTTCTTCAAGGAGTTTTATAATTTCTCCCATTATTTCAAATGAAATTACTCCAATTAGAGTCATGTCGTAAAACATTAAATTTCTTGTTCTGACTGGCAAATGTTTACGAGGCAATTTTTTCAACTGCTGAAAAGAGTTCTGGTCATTTTTTATTCAGTTACACAAGAAAATATTGCTCTAAACAAGACATGACAAGTCTCCCAATGCTGACATGTAGGTTCCTATAATAAGGAGTTATTCTTATAGGGGATTCCATAATTTTTTCTTTGTAATTTAGTGATTCCATGATTTAGCCCTTGGATGAAATAATCTTCATTATTCATTAGAATTATTTATCTTAATTAATTTGAAGTATATTCCATAAAGCTAGGAATTTTGTCGATCAAATGAAATACATTTTATCTCAGATTTGCACTTAGTTGATTTTTCATGAATTAAAAAACTGGAAGAAATGTTTTTTAAAAGTGGTGAGTTCATATTTTTTGCCAGGGGTTGTATATATATATATATATATATATATATATATATATATATATATATATATATATATATATAATCATAAATTTAAATTGCCCAGTCAGCTGGGGCTGTAGAATACACTGACAGCTTCTCTGTGGAAGGATAAGATACCCCCACCTCAAGGAGTGTCCAGTATATAACACTAAACAAATCTGATGGTGAGCTCCAGTAATGCTAGAGCTTTAGGGAATGCAGAATACCCTTTCATTGCCACCACTCACAGGTCCACTATGGCCCGGAGTGGTAGCACCTGATAGTGTCCTATTTATGGGTTAAATAGAACTAAACTGTGTACTTATGCAAAAGTGAATTTCTTGAAATAGAACTCTTTTGACATCCAAACAGTGTACTTATGCTAAACTGAATTGTTTAAAATAGAACTGTTTTGACATTTAAACTGCATATTCATGCTAAACTAGATCGTTTGAAATGGAACTGTTTTTGTATGCTAAACTGAATTGTTTGAAAGAGAACTGTTCCTGACATTGAAACTGTACTTACACTAAACTGAATTGTTTGAAATAGAAAACTTTTGACATTTAACTGTGTGTAAACAAAAACTTATGCTTATACTAAACTGAATTGTTTGAAATAAAACTGTTTGACTAAACTGAATAGCTTGAAATAGAAATGTTTTTGACATTGAAACTGTGTACTTATGCTAAATTGAATTGTTTGAAATAGAACTGTTTATTTGTATAAAAATGGATTTGGCATTAAATTACCAACAAAAGTTGATATGCCATAAAACCCAAACAATTCAAAATAAACCAAACAAACTTAAAGTTTAGATATCATTCTGAGATAAATCATTGTTGATATCTTGATAAAAATCTTGAATTGAAAAATTGATGAGTTTCTCTTCTAATAAGTTTTCTTGAACCTATCTTATTTCTAGAAAAAATTGAATCTAATTTTCTTATGTGTTATTCGAGATGTGAATAAATTTAAAATTATTAAGATCTGTATAGCCAAAGTTGATTATACTATCATAGCTGAGAATAATCATAAAATCTATAAAGAGAACAATCACTTATTTAACAAAAAAGAAAACAGATTATTAAAAAAGATTAGTTTGAAAATGAATCATAAAACATGGTTATTTATTTTCAATCTCATTGTTTCTAATAACTTATTTAAAGACTTATCCCATAATCTGGTTTGGTCTTAGAGGCACAACTCATGTAGCATGTCTTGTGCAGGGAAAGTCTGGTGGTGCCGATTCCTTTTTAGATCTCGTTTGAATTCAGAATTTTAATTCTTCAAAACTGGTTGCTCTATCGAGATTAAGGAACCCAATGGGCTCAGTTATTTCCTCATAATTGGAGGAAGAATTGTTGGATTTATACCTTTAGTGCTGTGAAATGCAAACAGCCTCATTTGGAATTTGAACTCAGGAAGCAGAGACCACTGTCTATGACAACCACTATGCCTTGAACACCTCCTATAACTTGTTTAAAGTGTTTTTAATGCCAAATATACCAAATAGCAAACCGTATTAGGAAAAAATCACTACCTTTATCAAGTTATAAAGTAGGCAACTCAGAAGCTAAGGAAGAAGCCATTATTTTGGCATTAAAATTTTATGTAGAACCTAGATGTAGTTAAAGAAATAGCAACTATTTACTATATAATGGAGAGACAAATATATCTATTAAGCTTAATAACGGGCAAAATACTATATCTATAGGGCAGTAAGTGACAAATCTAGTTTAATGTAGGTGCATAAACTGAAATTCCAAAAGATGAGAAACAACTGGCATGTTGCAATTTCTTATGACACAACATGATGTTTATAAGGTTTTGGAGTGATTAGTGCTTGCATATATATATATATATATATATATATATATATATATATATATACATGTCATATTTCAAGGCTTTTCAATTCTGTGCTGTTGTGTTTATTGGGTATGACTGAGAAGTTTGCATCATATATGGTCAATGAGGTTTAAATCTAGTCAGGGGAACACCTGCAAGTCATTTAAGTACTCCAGAGAGATCAGTTTTGTGTCAGCTATGCACTATGGTGTGTCTTATCTGGCTGGAATAAAGTGAAACTACCAGAAAATATACAAAGCAAAAAATATGAACTTACCACTTTTAGAAAACAAATACAAATATACAATATGTTGACGTAAAAGGTGAGTTACTTCAGCATTGAATTGGGATTAGATTTGATGCACTGTTGTACATTTTTTTTGCTAGTTACCCTCTTTGTCAGTTACAGGTAATCTCATTCTCGTATCACCTGTAGATGCCCACAGTTACAGATGGTCTCATTCTCGTATCACCTGTAGATGCCCACAGTTACTGATGGTCTCATTCTCGTATCACCAGTAGATGCCCACAGTTACAGATGGTCTCATTCTCGTATCACCTGTAGATGCCCACAGTTACAGATGGTCTCATTCTCGTATCACCTGTAGATGCCCACAGTTACTGATGGTCTCATTCTCGTATCACCAGTAGATGCCCACAGTTACAGATGGTCTCATTCTCGTATCACCAGTAGATGCCCACAGTTACTGATGGTCTCATTCTCGTATCACCTGTAGATGCCCACAGTTACTGATGGTCTCATTCTCGTATCACCAGTAGATGCCCACAGTTACTGATGGTCTCATTCTCGTATCACCAGTAGATGCCCACAGTTACAGATGGTCTCATTCTCGTATCACCTGTAGATGCCCACAGTTACAGATGGTCTCATTCTCGTATCACCAGTAGATGCCCACAGTTACAGATGGTCTCATTCTCGTATCACCAGTAGATGCCCACAGTTACAGATGGTCTCATTCTCGTATCACCTGTAGATGCCCACAGTTACTGATGGTCTCATTCTCGTATCACCAGTAGATGCCCACAGTTACAGATGGTCTCATTCTCGTATCACCAGTAGATGCCCACAGTTACAGATGGTCTCATTCTCGTATCACCAGTAGATGCCCACAGTTACAGATGGTCTCATTCTCGTATCACCTGTAGATGCCCACAGTTACAGATGGTCTCATTCTCGTATCACCTGTAGATGCCCACAGTTACTGATGGTCTCATTCTCGTATCACCAGTAGATGCCCACAGTTACAGATGGTCTCATTCTCGTATCACCTGTAGATGCCCACAGTTACTGATGCTCTCATTCTCGTATCACCTGTAGATGTCCACAGTTACTGATGGTCTCATTCTCATATCACCTGTAGGTGACCACAGTTACTGGTGGTCTCATTCTAGTATCACCGGTAGGTGACCATAGTTACTGGTGGTCTCATTCTTGTATCACCTGTATGTGCCTACAGTTACTGGTGGTCTCATTCTTGTATCACCTGTAGGTCCCCACAGTTTTCATATGCCAGTGGAATTCTTAAATTCCTGCTATGCCTTTGCTATTGTTTCCAGAGAAAAACTACAAGCAGTTGAAACTCTCGAGATAGTATGACCAAGTTCAACTAATCAGCAACATAATTGGTTTATGCTTCAACAGCAAAAAGACTCTAGTTTCTGTGGTTGTCATTGCAAACAGAAGAGCACATCTGACCATAAAAGAGCAACCACTGTTTTATGCCGTCTCCTCCAAATGTAAATTAAACCATCTGCTCAAAAGAGCAGAAAACTTGCCTTGTCTTATCAAGTGACAGCATTTGTTTTCCACAGGCCAACAAAAGCCATTTTCTCTGGCCAAGGTAATGAATTATTGGTTTTAACAACCTGTCAACTGTATTCATTGTACATACATATTAACATTTTTGTTAAGTTATTTCTTAAGAGATTTTTTTGCACATGGCCTCATCTTTAAACAGCTCTATTTGTGTTATACATAGGTCCCTAACATGTACTACAACTCCAAGTCAGGGTGGCCATATGAATAATGGCAATGAAAAGGTACTCCACACTACTCATTGCACAGTTGGCTTGGGCTGTAGAAAACACAGACTGCTTCTTGGCGGAGTACTTCTTCATTGCCATCGCTCCCAGGTGCACTCTGGCCTGGAGTGGTAGCACTTGACAGGGTCCCATCTATGGGTCAAACAAACCTAAACTGTGTACTTATGCTAAACTGAATTGCTTGAAATAGAACTGTTTTTGACATTAAAACTGCATACTTATGCTAAACGGAATTTTTTGAAATAGAACTGTCTTGACATTTAACTCAATTGTTTTGACACTGTAAACAAAAAACTATACTTATACTAAACTGAATTGTTTGAAATTCAATTTGGTGTTAAAAGACCCAAAGGGTTGATATGCTGTAAAACAATGCAACCAACCAACCAACCAACCAACCACATTACCCAGAGCTCCATCTGATGCAGTTATGTCATACCCAGGAACCCAACATTTTTAAGGAGGTCTTACACCTCAGCAGAGGAGATATTCAGTATATTCTAAGCCTCACCAAAGGCAATCTGGTTCAGGTAAGGTGCAATATCTGATGTCATGGCATCAGTAATAGTACTCTTCTAGGTTGATAGCTAAAAAATCTTATGGAATACATCGTACAATATTGTTGACGTAAAAAATGAGTGGCTTCAACATTGAATTAGGATGAGATTTGATGCACTGTTGTACTTTTTTTTGTGAGTTACCCTTTTTGGGTCTCATACTTGTATCCCCAGTAGGTGCCCACAGTTTTCATATGCCAGTGGAATTCTCAAATTCCAGCTCAGCCTTTGCAACTGTTTTCTGAGAAAAACTTCAAGCAGTTGAAACCTTGGAGATAATATGGAGACATGACCCCACAAATCATTCAATAGTAAACCCTATGTATGTACCATAGCCATATTTACCTCCTTACCTATTATATCACACATGTCCAGTAGAGTCTATTTCTACAAGCAGAAAAAAAGCAAAAGCAATCTGTGTCTCTAAATAACACTCATGAATCTTTTTTTTATTTGACTTCTCAAGGCCAAAGGTCACACGTACAGGTAAGAGAAGTGGAATAAGCTGACTGGTTGGCTTCTACTGAGTATACAATCTGATTGGCTTATTGCTAAATTAATGGTTAAATTTTGAGTTGATGATCATTTTAAAAAATATTTTCTGGGCATTGGTGTAAAATTGACTTGGGAGTTGGTTTGTTTATTAATATCTAAATTTGGTTTCTCCTTTAAATGTTCTGATCTTTTTATTTCACTATTTCTCAAACAGACATACAAAACCTACATATCAACAGTTTAATTATAGACACAGACAAACTCCATAAAACAATTCAAGACAGTGGTTGCCTCGAGTTAAATAAGGTTATTGAATAGCTTTTTGCTCTTTAAGAACAATACAATGTTTATTTGTTTATTCTACAATATAATTAAGGTGGTGTAATGGTGAAAGCGCTGGACTGCAGAATCGTGGTACGCAAGATCGAACTCCAGTTAATACGCTATTATGTTCACTTTCGGATAAATACTCTTAGGGAAGGTATGAATTCCCTTCTACGGGTTAAATAGTACCACTACTGTTCTCTCTAAAAAAAGAATGGATTTGGCATTAGATAACCCGAGATGGTTGATAGGCCAATAAATAAAACGTAATTAGCATTTTTAAAAAAATTCTCAAATGCAACAGGTCATTAGACATATTTTTCCATGTAATATAGGAGGAGGGGAGGAGAAATAAAATAAAAGCTAAAACAAGTCATATTTCCTTTTTTTTATTTTTCAAACAAAGTATTTTCTCGCCATTCGTAAATTCCAGTTAATATTCTTTTTCAATGACAAAGAAAAGTCAATTGCTACTTAATTTACAAATTAGTTTTGTGTTGTAAAATAAAATTTCAACGGCCCTTTTTTTTCTTTCGTTGTTTAAAGGCGTTTGTCTGTGTATACGACCACATGTCTCTTAAGCACGCACGTGTGTAAATGTAGAATCTATTCTCTTCCTGGTTTTTCAATGTCCAGAATAGCAGCAGCAGCTACAGTAGTAGTAGCTGTGTAAACCACAATGTGTATCGGGGTGGTGTACTATTGGTTACCAAAGTCAAGAAACAGTAATAGTGATAGTTAAGTTCTAACTGGTGTGATATATTATGGTAAATAAAATGGTAAGAGTAGAATTGGTTAAAGCTAAGTGACTGATATGCGTATATTGGAAACATTCATTTTTGGTCATTTTCTGATGACATCAGGTACGAAAATGAAAATAAAAAATCAAGTATGAAGCAAAGTCTGAAGATCGGTTCTGATGAAGTCGAAACACACTCATAAACAATGAATTTGAGGACACTAATAAAAAGATATTCTTTTTATGTTTCTTAACCTTTTTCTTTTTATGGTGTGTGTGTGTGTGAGAGAGAGAGAGAGAGAGAGAAAGCTCGAATAATCGGCTTGTTAGCCAGTCTCCAGCCAAGTAAAATAAAGAAAGATTGATACTACTTACGATTTCACCACTACTATAATAATTTGCTAATCAACAGAGTTGGGACGTTATTTTATTTTATCGTTTTTTCTTTTTTTGTCCCCCCACCACTACCTCTTCAAACACACGTACACGATAATGCTGCGAGCCCAGCGTTACACACAGCTGACAATGACATTGCTCAACACGCGCATACGCGTGCACACACACACATACACATACACATGCGCGCGAATCTTTAAATATCTCTCACTCAGCAGAGTCCGACACATTCACGGAGCAAATCAATTATTACTCTCCTCATAAGCACAGGCCCATCGATGTTCGTCTTTCACACACTCAAGCCGAAGTTTCTTACTACTACTACTAATCGTAGAGCTACCAATATACTTATTATCACGACAGCTAGAAATAGCCTGGTCTGTTGATACCCATCAACAATCATAATCTCTCCTTTTCCTCTAAGTAGTTTAATAAAATATTTTTGTCATAAATACTAAATTCCAACCTGTAGTTACAAATTTCATTCTTATTATTATATGTTGCTACAAATCTAAAAACATTAATTGCATTTGGTGTTCTTTTTTTTTTACACCGGATAACTTAAAGGATATAGTAAACATAACATGAACCTTGTCAGTCTCCGTGTTTTACACAAGTCCAGTTTATAAACTTGATCGCATAAAGACTGAGAACTATACTCATTTTTACTTTAAACCTGGCAGTTTGCATTTAAAAGCCTAATTTTCAACATTTCATATTCAATACTGCTAGTCCATTCTTCTAAAATATTTGATACTTTTTGTATTATACTACGTGTTTTTCCTGACCCACCTAGTATGGTAGGTATTCTTGGTTTCAAGTGTTCTGTCTATCTTCTCTTTGTGTCATTATTTTATATTTCAACGCTCCTTGCTGGTAAAATTTATAATAGTTTAAAATAGAACGGGAAGTATAGGCAGATGTTTTTAACCAGCTGGTTTGGAGTCGAAGACGAGAAGGACATCTCCAATGGCGCTCTGGGTAAATATTTCACACCTCATGCTCTGAACATATTCAAACGTCAAGCGGTTAATATCTAATGTTGAAATTACTTAATGTTATCATTTACTAAGCTTTGTTCAGAATTATAAGACACCCAGTTAGAATCAAACTCATTAACGATGGTACGCTAGCCTAACTTGATAACCGTTAAACCAAGTGAGGTACCCACCTTACCTGCTTTATCGGTCTGACTGTTATCATTTTAAAGTGGTTCAAATTCTAGTAGAGATATTTTCTTATTCTTCTTTTACATTTTTGTCCTGTCTACAGGGCTTAGAATACACTGATCGTATTTCCAACAGAGGTGTAAGCCCTGCCAAAGTGTGTCCAGGGTATGCCATTAAATTGCATCTGCTGGTGAGGCTCCAATTCTGGAGTTCTGAAGAGTATAGAATACCCCTTCATTGCTATGACTCTCAGGCCCACTTTGGCCTGAAGCGACTGTACAGGTTAGAGTCCCATCTGTGTATCTAATAGATCTGTTTGTAAATTATTCATATTCGATAGGACCGTCTGCAAGCAAAAAAAAAAAAAAAAAAACTTTTAAGAAACTAAACAAAAAATGTAAATATGAATGTACAATGAATGCAATTCCCTAACCCCCAAGCATAAAATAACCCTAGACCTATTGACATGGCATTAAGATCAATCAGTCAATCACTCTCTCACTTCTACACATGAAAATATCTTAGATACCGTCAATAAAACTTATCTTCCATTCCTAAAGATAGGATGTGAAACTCGTCTGGTAAAAACCAAGGACACTTTTAAACAAAAAAGTTAAGCGGCAAAATTTCAGCAGTTAACCTATAAATATAGACTTGAAAAATTGTGATATCCAACTGTTTTGAAAGCCCCTATTAATCAGGTATCATTGTTTGTGTGGTAATTATATTGGTTGACATTAGTTCACTTATTGATGTGATGTAAAGCAGTCGTCTTCGAAATGATTTTTTTCTTACCTGGCACACGTCACAGAATCATAAATTATTTTAAAAAAATCCCAATTTCTAACTTCATAAACTTGTAAAATCTTATAAAAGGTACTCATGGTTGCTTATCTGGTTATAACACTTTGAATAAACAAGCTTTGACATAATGGACATACAAATCTTGACTAAGACTTCACCATTGTAAAACTAATTATTTCAACAGTACAGATGCCTTTAAGTTCGTTAATGTCAAGGTCAAATTGTTCAAACCGAGATTAAGTATTTGAAAACCTGTCAATGTGCTAATCTATTTAGGATCTTTTAAAGATTATAGTTTGAGTTGTATACCTCTGACGATGAATAGAGTTAAGTGTCATACCTCACCTGGTTCTAGGCATTAGTACTTTTAACTGACTGGCTCATGGTCAAGGCCACTAGTCAAAAGTGTATGCTTTGTCTAAGTCTTTCGTGACAACCACGACAGCAGTTGGCATATTCCGATACTTAAAAATCTAAAATGTCCAATTGTTTAAATATTAAATGAACTAACCAAACAATTATAAACGGCTACATTTATAATCTTTAGAGCTTGTCTTCCATATCATACTGCTACTCGGCCTAGTTCTTTTAAAATCTATGATAATCCAGACAGTCTTATACCACCGTTACTGATGTCAACTATTGTTACTACTCATGTTACCATTGCTTTGGCCTTTGATACGTGTAATAACAGCTATAGTACTTCTAACAGTACTTAGTACTTGAGTTGACGCTGCTTTGCCACTACTGTTTGCTGGTCCACAATGAATCGGCCGAGCATGGAGTTACAGGCCATCATGCCTTAAGTTTTATTCTGGGGAATGGGGTAGATGACATTTATTCCTCTTTAAATAAAAAGTTTCCAATCATTTAGACTAATCCAATAAAATCTGCGATCCTAACAGAAAGGTATAAATTTCAACTAGCTTTTATGGACCAGGGGTTAAAAGATTGATTTATAAACTTGCTAATGAGCTGAGGAACACGTAGAACAAGGCTTATTAACCATGACACACAAAGGAGAAAAACCAGGGCAGACTCTTCAACCAGTGATAACACCTATCTGCTAGTCGGCAATGGTTAACCGCCTTTTTGCTGTTACTAGGCAATTTCCATATCCATTGAAAGAAGAGCGACTCTCTGTCTCAAGTTAGTTGTAAGTAAACAATAGCAAACTTGCAGTATCGCCATGAATGGAATAAAGACCGTTGCTCATATTGTATTTTTTAACAACTTACAAACTAAAGATTCGGCACAGGTAATAATATAAATCACATCTCGCGTTTCTTAAACTTCTAAAATCCTCAAAGAACCGACCACAATACATGCAATCGTCTAGACTTGTTTTGTAGCTGTAACAGCACAACTACTGTTGCGGTGAGATGAAGCAGTTGTACAATTAGATGCTGTAGTAACCTTGCAATCATTGTCACAATTTTTTCTAGAGGCAACACGAGACTGGCAATTTTAATTAACAGGTTTATAGCAGTGAACGTTGTGATATGAAAAACTTTCCCACAAGTCCACAAAAAGAAATAGTTATGAAAATAACGTAAGTAAATATAATGAAAGTAATGATACAATTTTAAAAAAGCGGTAAATATAGCTTTAAAAATAAAGCTAAGCAAGCAGCTACTCATAGGAGTACTACTGTTATTTTCCTTACTATTTGCGTAGATATGGCCTGCTGATGATAGAGATCAATTCTTTAATCAGCTGGTTCTTCGTATCTTGGACTTAAGAACAGGCGGGCATCTGTATCTTTAACAAAGAGCCTTTTAAAAACCAGTGCTTAACACAGTCAATGTACAAGTAAAATCTATTGCCAACATTAATTGTTCAGACTATTTCATATTCCTCTCACTTATGGAACACTCAAAACAGCTGTTGCTATGACAAGGTTGTTGTTGTTGTTGTTGTTATTGTTATTATTATTAATAATAATAATACTGATGTGAAAACTCTGAAATAATAATAATAATAATAATAATAATAATAATAATAATAATAATAATAATAATAATAATCAACCGTAGATGAAAATGTTTTTATTCTTGCTACGAGAAGATTAAGCTTTTATTACTGTTGCCAAAAATTCTATACTTGTAAAATCTGCCACCACTGGCAATTAAATTTATTCACATGAAAAGTAGGACATACACTTCTCTTAAAGAACATTGTTATTGCTTGTATAAAATAATAATTTAACTGTTGAAAATAGTTGTATAAAGATAGAACACAATTCTTTCCAAATTATCAAATCTTGTAACTTCTGTTAAATAACAAAAGTTTTATTATTATTATTAAAACACACACACACACGCACACACGCATACGCGCACGCGCGCACACACACGCGCACACACACACACACACACACAGATACGCTAATATACATACATACATATATATATAATATATATAATATATATATATATATATATATATATATATATATATATATATATATATATATATATATGTGTGTGTGTGTGTGTGTGTGTGTGTGTGTGTGTAAACTTACTATTGGCACTAACCATCATAGTCCTATCTCAATGCTTACCGACCATCATTTCAAATATAGTTTTTACTATTTATCATCTCAACTCGAAAGATCTAGAAAAAAGATATATCACTGTCATTTTAATTAATGCAAATATCATAGCTATTAATTGAAATGTCACAAATAATGACAATTATCGAGCATTCTAGCCACTAATTCAAATATAACAAATGATTTAAGTTATTTGTGTTGCTATGACTACTGCTTTTAACTCAAGAAAACAATTGTTGCTTATGTCACGATTATTAGAACTTCTGTTACTAACCCTATGATTATTACTCAAACACGACTAAACTATTATTACCATTATGCTTAGTTTATTAATATTACTACCGCTACTATATTTTATATTAATTGCTGCCACTGTAATTTTACTCCCATCCACTGCCAAGACAGCTATTATTCTGACAACCACCATCTGGACTAAAGAACTTATTGTAGTTGGTCCAACAAAAATCACTACAAAATTACGACCATTACTGTAACTCATAATTGAGGTGGAAGGTCCATAAACACCGAGATAGTTCGCGCTGTAGCCACCAGCGTCTGTAGTACTCCATGTTCGAACTTAGGTTAAAAAAAAGAATTCGAATGCTGATTTTAGAGGCAGACACAAGCACTACATCTCAACTCCTCCCAAATCTTTTTACACAGTAGAGAAGGCAGTATGTTCATGTAGGTATAAAATCCCGATCCGTAAGGAAACCTACGTTTACAAATAAGAAATTCTTGGCTTAGATAGTTATATGTTTTGCCTACATCCCTATGAGCTTGGTGTTCACTCCTGGTTGATAAGGGCGACTATCTCAAATAATAACTGTCGCCAGTTATTATAAATAGCAGCTATGGTGTTTTTATAAAACAACTTCAAATTATCTGCCACTACATTTTATTTACTCTAACAAATCAACAACATTGTCACGATCGACATCATGATTATCAAACCATAAAAATGAAAACTCCATCCCCATTATTCATCTTATTTTATTTTTTTCTCTCTCGAATCAGATTACACTCGCTCCGGTTTGATCAATGCTTCTTTCATTAATTAATTCAACCGTTGTCATTCTTTCTCTTTCGTCTCATTTTTTATTCCATCGGTGAAAAACAACCACAAACTTAGCGAAATAAATAAAATAAAAAAAATACAGTTACATTGATATTTCTTCACTGTGTCGTATATTTTGATTTCAATTCAGCTTGTTGCGAGTTGAGTGGCGAACCACAAGAATCCAGATGGACAACTAACTTATTTCTACAAAAGAAAGATCCATGATTGCCACCACGACTACTACTAATACAAGTACTACTATTAGTACTACTACCTCTTTTACTACAACTACTACTATTACTACAACTACTTTTTCTACTACTACTACTACTACTACTACTACTACTAGTAGTAGTTGTAATTCTTGAACAGTTACTATTATAATTGTTATTTCTCTGGACATGAACAGCGCTTCTCGTTCTACTAAGAATAATAATCACACCACAATTATTACCATGATTACTACAATTACTGTTTCTACTACTAGTAAACTTAGCCAGTACTAGTAAAGCTACGATACTACAACACAGACATTATTATTACGATTTTTACAACTACTGTTATAGTACTCCACTGCAATTACGACAGCTATCATTAACCATATCATATTTAATTGTTTAGTTGTTACTTACAAACCACCAAAAATATTATGCTTATCTTTACATAGAGTCGCTTGCGGTGACAGCAGAAGTTGCTCTTGTGTAGTTCGTATTTATTTTTGATAGTATATTTTTGTTTCTTTCTTTTTTTTTTTTTTTAGTAATGAATAGCATTCATAATTAAAAAAAAACAAACAAACATAGTAGCCGGAAAAGAGAAACCGCCACTACGTATGTTAGTTTTTGCTTAAAAAGAAAGGCACAAAGCAATACGAACAATAAGAGAGAGAGCTGGAGTTTCGAAGAGACTTGCTGCTACTTGACCTTCTCCATCAACCCCTCCCCCTCAAACGATGGCCACCAGATACCTCCAGTGCTCTGATACAACAACAACAACAACAACAATAATAATAATAATTATTATTATTATTATTTAACAACAACAGTTGTAATTTGGGAGGCTTGTAGAAGTTGTAATCTCGCTTGTAGTACCAGCATTAACAAGAATAGTTGCTTGTGAGAAGAAAGAGGCAAAAAGTGAGGGAGGAGTGGGAATAGTAAAGGGAATTATTATTGAAGGAGGAGGTGGTGGTTTTCATTGCTCACATGATTGACTGACGCCAGTACTTACTGTCAATTTCACTTTCAGTTTCGCTTTTGCCTAAGAAAATTATTTGCAACGTTTGTTGTTGTTGCTGTTGCTGTTGCAGCTGCTGCTACTGCTACTGCTGCTTGTAGTGTTGTTAGCTTTTAAGTTCTGCACTTTAAACTTAAAAAGAAGAGATTACTGTTGAGTTTTGTTGATCTCTTTAAATCATTTTTTCATTAAAAAGATTACTTCAAATAGTTTTCTTATTGACATTGTTGCGTTTTGGGTGGTAGGATTTGATATATGTGTTTTCAGCGATCACTCCATAAATTTTATATAATTATATATATGAGGAAGGAAAAAAATTATGTGCATTATTAAAATTAATCAAATACTAAACTAGATCGATTAATTTTGAAAGATGTATAATTTTCCATCTAAGGGACATAAACATAACCAATTATTCATCATCATCATCATCATCATTGTAATATAATAGTCAACATTGACAAACCAAACTTATCGTCTACGCCTATTAGTCCACAAAACTAATGTATTAGGTATGTGCAAAAATTCTCAGCTACTCCACCTTTTGGGGGGGAAATTAGAGATTGGATAACCATTTGTTTAAAATTAGATATTTACAAAATGTAGGAAACTTTTGTGCATATGAAATGCTAAAAATGGTGAAAATATCATTTAAATATTATTAGTAGTTTATTTATTAACGTAGTTTTGTTGTTGTTTTTGGGGGGGGGATTTTTTTATCGTCTTCTTTTGAAAGAACGTGACCTCACGAACGAACGAACGAAATAAAGAAAGAAACAACAAATGAATGTTAGAGAGAGAGGGGAGAAGAGTGAGGTCGGAGATGGCGGGAGGAAAGCAAAGAAAATACGTGTTGTTGGTCATGTGTTTTAAAAGGTACACTACACACATGTAAGATTTTAAAAAAATGAACGTAGAAGAATAAAATATCTGTACAGACCAAATTACAATAGTACTACAATACAGTAATTAAATTACGAAGGATTATACTCCAATGGGCGTGTTTGAGGGAGGTTGGTCAAACTTTAAAATTTGCGGTTGAAACACTCTTCTCTCTTGTCTCATGCACATCATTCGCTTTCACTTAAAATTTGATGAGTCGGACTCTCTGACAGTATATAAATTAATTTGAGTATGAACATAAAAGCCGGCAATGAAAACAAGTTGAATGTTGGTAGGGATAATGGATCTAGATTAGTGGAATTATTGTCAAAGACAACGATGTCACTGTATTGTTTGTGACAATAAAGACTAAGAAAAGAAATAAACTTGGAGCAATATTGTAGAGATCATATGATGTGCTAGAAAAAGAGAGGGAAGGTTTAAATGAAGAAGAAGAAGAAGAAGAAGAAGAAGAAGAAGAAGAAGAAGAAGAAGAAGAAGAAGAATGCTTCATATTTCTTTTTTCCAAAGAGGATTTATTTTATCCTTGTTATTATTTAATCTATTTCGCTTTTCCTAATTTGTCGAATATTTTTTAACCAATTATTTATTCATAAACTAACATTACCACCAGTTACTAATTCCAAGCCCTCTGATATTATTTTACTACTAGGACTACTACTGTTTTACTTACTGTTGCTGTTGCAAGCTCTCGGCTCTTAAGTGATAGAAACGAATACAAGGGCGAACCGTTCAAGGTGTCATCCTAAGTGGAGTGCTAATCTAACTCTGAGATTTTGTTATCACAAAAATCAACCGAGACATTTTGGTAAAACTCCAAATAAAGCAAAAAATCTCCTCTCTTACGGTCACTTCATAGGGCGGCTATCTCAAAAAAAGAAGAAGAAAAATAGAGGGGGCTCTATTTTTACCAACAATTCATTTTTATATATATTTGCTCTTACAGGGATGTTAAAGATAAAGAATTAATGACAAACATGCGACCAGGTTATCAATAATAAATAAATTAATCAATAAATGATAACCGTAAATTTGAAATTAAAAATATTAGAAATTTCGTTCTCTTCTCCGATGGTGAATAATAGCAAAGGAAATTTCACCTGCACAGAACCGAACATTTAGCACCGATAATTTATACAACGCCCTTACTACTAAGCTATGCTTAAAAAGTGTTGCTGCTACACCTTTATAGTGCAAGTGACTACACAAAGCGTACATTGCTCTATCCGTGTCAGAATAATGGCAAGTACGTGGCTCCATACTCATCATTTGTTTATCACCTGATTGTTTCTTCTTTCTTGTGACAATGAATGAAGTACAGTCCCCCCCCCTCTATATATATATATATACGTTGATTATTAATAGTGAATAAAATATTCTGTAGAATGATGATATAACCACAAGAAAAGAAGAAAATTTGCTCGTTTTATTGTAACTGGGGTTGTTTTGTTTTGTTTTGTTTTTTCTCCTCGTTTTTCTGTATGGTTGATCAATTAAATTAATTCACTACCCGTTCATCGTCCCCTCCCCTCATCACTACTTGACCGGATTTCTTCTTCACGGCTGCTTTTGCCTATAATATTAATAATAATAATAATACTTTTAGATTTTTCAATATAATTTTAACATTAAAGTCACAAAATTATTATTGTTCGTTATTTCATTAATTGTGAATTTTATTTCTTATCACCATCTCTTATCAATCAAGATGAAATATTTGCATAGCTACCACACACACACACACACACACACACACACACACACACACACACACATATATATATATATATATATATATATATATATTATGCCTCTGTTGTTATTAAGTTTAATTATTTATCCAACAATTGCTATAGACTGACAATTCTATTATTTCTACTACTACCATGTACTACCACTGTTATTGCTATATTAGGCTTAGTGCTCTAGATATGCCATGAAATTGTATCTGGTAGTGAGACTCCAGTTCT
This sequence comes from Sepioteuthis lessoniana, assembly GCA_963585895.1. Taxonomy (NCBI): domain Eukaryota; kingdom Metazoa; phylum Mollusca; class Cephalopoda; order Myopsida; family Loliginidae; genus Sepioteuthis; species Sepioteuthis lessoniana. The sequence goes on from OY757908.1 coordinate 90,962,464, forward strand.
AGGGCTCTGGCTATTATGTAGTCCCACTTTTGTTGCCATTACTCTCCGGTACACTCTGACCTGGAGTGTAGTACCTTTCAGGGTCACATAGATCTGTTTGAAAATTATTAGTATCAGATAAGAATATCTGAAAATATATAACTGTACATGAATTATTAGTATCTAATAGAAATACTTGAAACCAAATAACTGAGCAAATTGTGTATTAAGAATAGTTACTTGAAGCTATGATTATTTACAAATAATTTTTATTAGTTCGTTGAAATTATATAATTGTTTGCAAAAAAATAAATTACCAACTTTGGCTTTAAATATCCCAACAAGGTTTGATAAGATCAAACAAATAACGAATTATTAGGCTGACAATTATTTACCCAGTTCTTGCTAGACTGACAATTCTATTATTTCTACTACTAATTATAATATATACTGCCACTGTCGTCACTGTTATTATTAGACTTACAAATATTTACCCAGCTATTGTCAGACACACAATTCCATAATTTGCACTCTGACTAAATATCTTCACTTATTACAATATCCTATTCTATTCATCATTAGTTCTATTATTATTTGCAATTAGTTCATAGCTACATGTACGATTACTTTATATACTGCCACCTGTCGCAAGAGATGATCTGATGCTTTTTTTTGTCTATGTAGCATATACATTTGAGCATCAAGGACTCATACACAGACAGTATCTTCCATTGTACTCTAATGGGTGGGTCAGTACAATCCCTGCTGCCTGTAGTCTGAATTAACCAACAAACACCAGATCTTTTTTAACCTACGATAAATAAATGTGTGTTGAATTTTGTATCATGTGTTGATGATACAAATAAATATCAACTCTATACTTGCTACCAATCAATCATAAACAGTTGATCAATTTTTATAAAGAATTAAAGTAATTCCAATGATCTTGTTTGTAGATCATTAAAATTTGATTGAAAAATAATAATTATGGATATTTTTGCAATCATTTCAATGTTCAGTCATATCATCCTTAAAAATTAAGTGTCCTGAGTATGATGCTAAACTCCATCTTCTGATGAGCCTCCAGTTCCAGAGATATGGTGAGTGTGGAGTACTTCTTCATTGTCATTACTCCCTGATCCACTCTGACCTGGAGTGGTAGTGCCTGTTAGAGTCTCATCTATGAGTCAAATAGATCTATTCAAAAATTATTCATATTTGATAAGGCCACGGGCAAAAAAGAAAACTCTCAATAAACAACACAAAAATGTAGATAAATGCAATTCCCAAATATGTAAGCATAAAATAACCCTGGATGGTTTGACATGTAATTAAAATCCAACAATCAGCTTAAGAATTATGAATGCAAGTGACTTTCTCTGTCTATTTAGAGGAGTACATGAATGCACAATAAGGAAATAAGCAGAATCCAATAAACCAGATATGCCATAGATTTGACTGTTCTTCATTGACAAAAAGTTGATTTTAAAAAAATGAATAAAAAAATATTATTATTACTGATCACTTTAAGGCTATTTTTGGCACAGTCATTTAGTTGAATATCAACACTCATCCTATTCATACAATTAATATTATGATTATTTGTAAATAAATAAACAAAAAGTATAAACATAATAATTAGTCTGTAATAGCTATCTTTCTTGATAAATTATAATGAATAAAGTGAATTTCAATACAGACCCCATACACATATTATTAAGTTGCTTTCTGGATTCAAAATTACTTTATCCTCTAAGAGTAGATAACATTATTGTACTAGCAAAAACCTTGCTACAATGTGACTTTTTGCAGTGTAACACATGCAAAAATCTAATTATTATATAAATTTTTACTTAATATCTATATTCTGGCTCCTGCCAAAAGAGATAAGAAATGTGTGTGCTTGTGTGTCTCTTACGTGTCTGTCAGTTATGTGATAATGATTTTAACAATGATTGATTAATTGATTGATTGATTGATTTTAATGGCATGTCAACCTGTTTGGGCTAGAAATTAGGGAATTGCGTATATTGTATATTTATATTTACAATTTTTGTGTAATTTCTCAAGAGTTTCTTGCACACAGCTATTCTAACTGAATACTACTAATTTGCAAACAAATATATTTGACTTATAGATGGAACCCTAACAAGAAGTATCCTGGATATGAAACTGCATTTGCTGGTGAGGCTTCGGTCCTAGATATCTGGGGATTGTGGAGTATGCTTTCATAGCCATTACTCTAGATTCATTCTGACCTGTTGGGGTCCTATTTATGGGTCAAATGGATTTGTTTAAAAATTAGTTGTATTCAATAGGACTATGTGCAAAAAAAAACTCTTACAAAACAATTATACAAAAAATGTAAATATGATCATACAATAAAATAAGCCTAGTTATTAAAATCATTGTTTAAGCCTTGACAGACAACTAAGAGCAAAACTCAAACTTTATAATGGTGATTTTTTTTAGAATATGTCTAGGAGATGGGAGGCTTCTTCCACTTGGTGAATGACAAAATCATGTGTGCAAAAATTCCTAGTGTCCTCTATTAAAACTTGATATATTATCTAAAAACTTCTGTAGCTACCAAATACTTTTAAAAATATACATTTTTTTTTCTGGAAACATTTGGGCACACCTGATATTAAAAATATAAATTTAAGTACCAAAACATATATGGCACATCAATGACAAATGCTAAACATTTCTCTCATTCACTGATCCCATTGGATCATGTGGCATGTCTCGGGTAGGAATAGCCTGTAGTGTATTTTGGGAAGGAATAGCCTGGTCGAGCCTGTAGCATGTCTTGAGCAGGAATAACCTGTAGTGTATCTTGGGAAGGAACTGCCTGGTTGAGCGTGTAGCATGTCTTGGGCAGGAATAGTCTGTAGTGTATCTTAGGAAGGAATAGCCTGGTGGAGCCTGTAGCGTGCCTTAGGCTGGAATAGCCTCTAGTGAATTTTGGGAAGGAATAGCCTGGTCAAGCCAGTAGCATGCCTTGGGCAGAAATAGCCTGTAGTGTACCTTGGGAAGGAAATGCCTGGTAGAGCATGTAGCATGCCTTAGGCAAGAATAGCCTGTAGTGTATCTTGGGAAGGAACTGCCTGGTCGAGCGTGTTGCATGCCTTCGACAGGAATAGCCTGTAGTGTATTTTGGGAAGGAATAGCCTGGTCGAGCCTATAGCATGTCTTGGGCAGGAATAGTCTGTAGTGTATCTTAGGAAGGAATAGCCTGGTGGAGCCTGTTGCATGCCCTGGGCAGGAATAGCCTGAAGTACATCTTGGGAAGGAACTGCCTGGTCGAGCGTGTAGCATGCTTTGGGCAGGCATAGCATATAGTGTATCTTGGGAAGGAATACCCTGTTCAAGCCTGTAGCATGCCTTTGGCAGGAATAGCCTGTAGTGTATCTTGGAAAGGAATAGCCTGGCCGAGCCTGTAGAATGCCTTGGGCAAGAATAGCTTGTAGAGTATCTTGGGAAGAAATAGCCTGATCGAACCTGTACCATGTCTTGGGAAGGGATAGTCTGTATTGTATCTTGGGAAGGAATAGTCTGACCAAGCCTGTTACATGCCTTGGGTAGTAACTGCCCGGTAGAGCCTGTAGCATGCCTTGGGCTGGAATAGTCGGTAGTGTATCTTGGGGAGGAAAAACTTGCTCTAGCCTGGTGCAAGCCTTAGGCAGGAATAGCCTGTAGTGTATCTTAAGAAAGAATAGATTGGTCGAGCCTGTAGCATGCTTTGGGCAGAAATAGCCTGATCGAGCCTGTAGCATGTTTCTAGCCGGAATAGCCTGTAGTGTATCTTGGGAAGGAACTGCCTGGTCGAGCGTGTTGCATGCCTTCAGCAGGAGTAGCCTGTAGGTGTATCTTGGGAAGGAACTGCCTGGTAGAGCCTGTAGGATGTCTTGGGCAGGAATAGCCTGTAGTGTATCTTGGGGAGGAATAGCCTGGTCTAGCCTGGTGAAAGCTTTGGGCAGGAATAGCCTGTAGTGTATCTTCGGAAAGAATAGATTGGTCGAGCCTGTAGCATGCCTTGGACAGGAATAGCCTGATCGAGCCTGTAGCATCTTGAGCAGGAGTAGCCTGTAGTGTATCTTCGGAAGGAATAGCCTGGTCAAGCCTGTAGCATGCCTTGGGCTGGAATAGTCTGTAGTGTATCTTGGGAAGGAATAGCCTGGTAGAGCCTGTAGCATGTCTTGAGCAGGAATAACCCGTAGTGTATCTTGGGAAGGAACTGCCTGGTAGAGCCTATAGCATGTCTTGAGAAGGAATAGTCTGGAGTGTATCTTGGGAAGGAATAGCCTGGTAGAGCCTGTATCATGCCTCAGGCAGGAATAGCCTGTAATGTATGTTGGGAAAGAACTGCCTGGTAGAGCCTGTAGCATGTCTTGGGCTGGAATAGTCTTTAATGTATCTTGAGAAGGAATAGCCTGGTCGAGCCTGTATCATGCCTCAGGCAGGAATAGCCTGTAATGTATGTTGGGAAAGAACTGCCTGGTAGAGCCTGTAGCATGTCTTGGGCTGGAAAAGTCTTTAATGTATCTTGAGAAGGAATAGCCTGGTCGAGCCTGTATCATGCCTCAGGCAGGAATAGCCTGTAATGTATGTTGGGAAAGAACTGCCTGGTAGAGCCTGTAGCATGTTTTGGGCTGGAATAGTCTTTAATGTATCTTGAGAAGGAATAGCCTGGTCGAGCCTGTAGCATGCGTTGAGCAGGAATAGCCTGTAGAATGCCTTGAGCAGGAAAGGCCTGTAGTGTATATTGTGAAGGAATAGCTGGGTTGAGCCTATAGCATGCCTTGGGCTGGAATAGTCTTTAATGTATCTTGAGAAGGAATAGCCTGGTCGAACCTGTAGCATGCCTTGAGCAGGAATAGCCTGTAGAATGCCTTGAGCAGGAAAGGCCTGTAGTGTATATTGTGAAGGAATAGCTGGGTTGAGCCTGTAGCATGCCTTGGGCTGGAATAGCCTGATCAAGCCTGTAGCATGTCTTGAGCAGGAATAGCCTGTAGTGTATTTTGGGAAGGAATAGCCTGGTTGGAGCCTGTAGAATGCCTCAGGCAGGAATAACCTGGAGTGTATCTTGGGAAGGAGTAGCCTGGTAGAGCCTGTAGCATGCCTTGGGCAGGAATAGTCTTTAATGTATCTTGGGAAGGAACTGCCTGGTAGAGCCTGTCGCATGCCTCAGGCAGGAATAGTCTGTAGTGTATCTTGGAAAGGAATAGCCTGGTCGAGCCTGTAGCATGCCTTGGGCTGGAAAAGTCTTTAATGTATCTAGGGAAGGAATAGCCTGGTTGAGCCTGTAGTATACCTTGGGCAGGAATAGCTTGGTCGAGCCTGTAGCATGCCTTGAGCAGGAATAGCCTGTAGTGTATCTTGGGAAGGAATAGCTTGTTCAAGCCTGTAGCATGCCTTCGGCAGGAATTGCCTGTAGCGTATCTTGGGAAGGAATAGCCTGGTCAAGCCTGTAGCATGCCTTCAGCAGGAATAGCCTATTGGAACCTGTAGTGTGTCTTGGGCAGTAACAACCAGGTGGAGTTCATTCCTCTCCAGGTCTACAACTAGTTTGAATTCAGAGTAATCCTTTGCCCCCAGACTGGTTGTCATACCAAGGTTAAAAAAAATCCAGTCTACTTATAGCTAGAAAGATGATAGTTAGATACATATCTTTTTCATGGCTATTAGTGCTATGTGAAATGGAAACAGCTTTATCCAGGATTTGAACTCACGTAGCTAAGTCCCCTTCCCATAACAATAACCCTTATGCTGTTAACAACTCCATATACTTTTCTAGTTTATTTTTAATTGATTTCTCTATGAGAATATTTTATAATTTTAATTTTTAGGGGATTAGACATGATTAGATGTTGCAAGTTATGAGGGTGCTGGAACTTTTGTATACATGATTTTGCAAGTAACAAAATGTAAATAACCTTTTTTATTTTGCTGGCGTGTTCTTAATATGCTGTGTGGATTTGTTTGTTTTAAGTAAAACTTGCAAAAGAAAACTGACTACATTTGTTACCTTGAAGTTACAAGTATTATCATTACCATTAAACTTTAGATTTTTAATTTTCTAACATTTTAAATGTCACTATTTACAGCAAAAAAACCTAATCTTCAATTTTTCCATTCAGTTTTTTGTTACTATGTATATTTTTAATCAATTTTTGGTAGGCATATGTATTGTTATTAATTCACCAAATTTTAAAATAAAAACAGAAATCAATAATCATTTATTCAAGAATAGTTCATTGTTTAAATTTGTATAATCATGCATGTATTCTATGGAATTTCCACAGGTGGAGCTAATGTATATCATTTTGGCTATTATGTTTACTTGTATCCCATGTCAGCTCAATAAGTTGGGGTTGTAGAACATGCCAACTGGATCTCTGCATCTCTTCAGGAGTTAACCCCACTAACAAGTGTTCTGGATACAAAACCACCTGATGGTGAGGATCCTATCCTTCAGCTTTGGAGAATCTGAAATACTTCTTTATTGCTATTTCTCTTTGATTCATTCTGACCTGGGATGGTAGTACCTGTTAAGGTCATATCTAGTGATCAAACTGAATTGTTTTACCTTTTAACTGTTTAATTGTTTTACCTTTTCACAAATGATTTATAGTAAACTGAATAATTTGTATTAGATGGCAATACTTAAAACCATTAAACTGTATGCAAACAAACAAGCTCAGGATTGTTTAAAAATGTTACCTACAAGCTATTCACTTAGAAATTATATATATAAATAGGATTTGACATTAAATAACCATTAAGAATTGATATGCCATCAAACTAAAAAAAAATGAAACATTATGCCCCATGTATATGGCTGAAAGACGCTTATTTATATGTCCCATGTATACATCTGGAGGATTCGTTTTTATGTGTGGCTGAGACCTTCATCATTGCTCCTTCTTAATCTTACAAACACATTAAGACCAGTTTACACTGGCTTCTGTTAAAACCTTAATGATAAAACAATGTGCTACTCTAAATGAAAAGTGGTAGTTCCCAGCATTAGGAATTGGAGATCAATTAGTTCATAAAAGTGAAATATATATCCATTAGTTTTATAAACAAAAAATAGAGGTTTGTATTATACATGAAACCAAACTGGTCATGGTACATATCAAATCTGAGAAAGGTAATGTCATGCTGAAACAAATAGTTGTATAAGATTAATTAATCTTCAGCCTTGGTGAGGCAACTAGTCTAGGAGAAGGAAAACTCTGAATTCAAACCTGTTAAACTCCGCTTAAAAATTGACCTTGTGTCATATCCTGCCCGAGCGGAGGGGTTGGTAAATAGGATAAGATTAATTAATTATAACTGATATGAGTGATGAATCTGACAGAATAATCACATGGCTGCACAAAGACTTACAAATGCACTTATTAAGAGAGATTCTAATTTATATGATCTATTAGTTTGGTTAAATGTTGGTATATGGTTTTCAGAATGAATCACAGGAATTAATTTTTCAATTTAATTCTTTTCTAAGTTTATTAAAGAAAAAGAAAAAAGATATTTTCAAGATATAGAGAAAAAAAATCAAACTTATTATAGAAATTTTCAGTCTCATTGATTAATTTTTTTCTTTTGAATAATTTCCAGTTCTAATCAAATCAGTTTTAAAAGAAATTTAAAAAAAATACAGTTTGAAGATTTAAAAAAAAATTAAACCAGAACTTTTTGGTCCTTCTCAGCCAGCACATTTCTTTTCCTTATCTCAAATGACTTGCTGCATTGATTTATTTTTTGTAAATAGCCATCCCATGTATATGACTGGTGGTTTAAACCCCACCATCTTTGTCTCCTCTTAAGAAAATGTATTTGGATTCAACCTGGTTTCTAAAATCATATAAACAATAAGATATGTTGCACAAATTGATAACTGATTGTTTCACAACTTTCAATAGTAAGGGCTGCATTATGCATGTAAATAATATAGAGGATGTTTTAGAAAAATTGATGTAATTTCGTTATCTAATAATTTGACAAATTCTCATTTAAATGATCTCAACTTCTAACAACAAGTAAAAGCAATTCAAAGTTCTATATTTAATATTTTGTTTTTTTCTTTCCAGGTGTAGAAATGCCATTTACTGGAAAAGAAAAAGCGTCTAAATATTAAACATAGAAATTTGACTCGTTTCAACACCTGCTGTTAAAATTTGAGATCATTTGAATGAGAAAGATTATCTGAATGGTCAACTTATTAGGTTACAAAAT
>OY757908.1:90975689-91068189 GCA_963585895.1 Sepioteuthis lessoniana
GGAAATCAAACCTGACCGATAAAATGAAATGCAGTTTCTTCCAGGCAGCGGCCGTATCGATATTACTGTATGGATGCACTACTTGGATGCTAACTAAACGGCTGGAGAAGCTAGAATGCTGCGAGCAATATTGAACAAGTCCTGGTGGCAACACCCCACAAGGCACCGACTATACGGCCATCTGCCTCCCATCATGAAAACTATCCAAGTTAGACGAACCAGACATGCAGGACACTGCTGGAGAAGCAGGATCGAGCTCATAAGTGATGTACTCCTCTGGACCCCCACATATGGCTGGGCAAAAGCTGGACGACCAGCTCAAACATACATTCAGCAGCTATGTGAGGATACGGGATGTAGCCCTGAAGACCTACCAGAGGCGATGAACGATAGGGAGAAGTGGCGAGAGAGGGTCAGGGATATCCATGCTAGCGGCACGACATGATGATGATGAAAATATAGATTTAAGGTGTGGGTCAAAGAAGGCCAGTTCTGAGGGCTCCCAGGCAGAAACACATACTCATTTATCCACTCATTTTTTTGTGGTTGTTAAGTATCTAGCAATGTCAGGAATAAGACATTTTGTTAAAATAATGGCTACAGTACAAACGGCAGAAAAAAGTGACTTGATGCTTTTCTTAAGAGCAAAGTGAATATAGATAACCATTACACTATTCTACCTAAACACATTCACACAAAAAATCAATAATGATTGACTGATTATAATGGCATTTCAAAATATATAGGGTTATTTTATGCCTATAGGTTAGGGAATCACATTCATTGTACATTCATATTTAGATTTTTTGTGTAGTTGTTTCTTTAGAGTTTTTTTTACACATGATCCTGTCAAATATAAATAGTTTTCAAACAGATCTATTTGACTCATTCATGGGACCCTAAACAGGTACTATCCCTTTGGATCAGATGGGACCATGAAGTAATGACAATAAACAGATGCTTCACACTCCCCAGATCTCCAGAACTGGAGCATCAACATCAGATGAAGTTTAACATCATACACAGAACACCTCTTTTTTGGAGGGGGTCTTACTCCCCAGCAGGGAATACAGTGAGCATATTCTAAGTCCACCAACAAGGCTGATAAATCAATAAGTCCATAGCCTAATGATGAAAAAAGCATTTACTTAACAACAAATATATTCTTTGACAAAAGAAGATGAAAATAATCTTTGGAAAGCAACAGATATAAGTATAACTAAGAAAATGTTTGGCACCGTGAGAAACCTTTTTTTATACACCTGCTGGAATAATGTGAACATAATCTTTGATGAATATAAGAATGTCTCAATTCTTCATTGTTTATTTGATGAAGCATCTGGGAAATTCTTAATTTCAAAACATGGATCAGTACAATTGGGACTAAAAAATGTTATATGTAGAGAAAGGTTGGTTTGTCTTTATATACATATGTGTCTGATCATTACTTTTCTGCATTGATTTAAGCTTCACAAAGATTCCCATTTTTTATGCTGGCTTGTTTATATGTAGGGTCCTTTTATATGTTTTCAAGTGAATGGTTTCTCTGATATATCTACTTGCATCGTTTCAGGAAAAAGCAATGTATATAACTTAATTTGAACATATTTTTTATCTAAAAATAAAGTTAATATTCTTCTAAATCAAAAATAACAGGATTGTATTATTTTTAGCTGGACATTATAAAATCAAAATGGATATATTTAGGTATTATTTATTGCTAAACTTTAAAACAATGAAACACTATAATCCAAAACTATGAAGGTATAGTGGTCCCAATAATAAGTAAATTCCTTTGAAAAATTCTTAAAGTCAATATATTTTAAAATCAAACTTGATTTTTTTCTTGGTTACTATGTTTCAGTATTGTAAAGTTTGCAAATAAAAACAAATGATTTTGATTATATAATGTTTCACAAGAATAAAATTGATTGACCATCAAGTGCATCTCATGAATCCAAGCAAAAGTGTTTTAGATTTGTCTTGAGTAAATTCAGTACAAGTGAATAATGTTGACTTACCAATCAAATGTATTTGGAATATTTATTATTTTTACGGATTTAAAAATGATAACTTCAAATACCACATTTGTGTATTTGATAATTTAACAGGAAAATTAGTTTTTAAAAAGTTTTTCTATGTATAAAATGGAATCGTTTAAATTGTTTCTTATCAAATTCACAATCTTGTTTTTCAGTCATAATCAGTTAAAGGGAGATAATTACGCTACTATACATTTTATATATATACCAATGCACGGATGACCAAGCTTTTTTGCTTTGTTGAAGCACAAGATTGGGTGTATGGGGTACCCAATGAAAACAAACTCACTGGTAATGGTTTGGAAGTCTGTCTTGGGAAGTTATTATTCTTTTAGCACGTGAGGAGTCAAACTTATTCAGCTAACATGAATCTGCAATTTGATCAGCTTTGACTATGTTAGCTATAGATGAAAGCAAAGAAACTTGATCATTAATTCACTAGACTCACTTTCCAGATTTAATGATATTTTACATCAAACTAGTTCATTGGCCTAGTGGGTAGAGTGTTTGCCAATGGTCTGGAAGACTTGGGTTCAATCCCTGGTCACGTCATACCAAAGACTTTAAAAATGGTACTTGATACCTCCTTGCTTAACACTCAGCAATATAAGGTATATACCAAGGGTAAAGTGGAGCAATCCAGGGAAAAAAGTACCGCCTTCCCCTACACCTTGGTGCAGTAGCTATTGAAAAGGGAACCTTTGAGTTGCCCTCGATAACAGTTACCAACTTCGCTTACTTTTTTTTACATCAAATGATTTATTTTATTCTTCAATCTTAAAAATGGGTATTAACAGCAAATCCATGAAAACATACAAACACATACAACCCTAACAAACTGTATTTACCTAACCCCTACACCTGGTATAAATTCAAAGATTTCCTTCTCCTAGACTGATTGTCTAACCTGGTCTGCCCTACTATTTACTCAGAGCTGAGAAACTCAGTAAAGTTTAATGTATATGCCTATAATTTTACATGTCAGTATACACACAAACGTTTTACATATGAGAAGATGATATGTATATGTGTTCAGTGAACATTAAGCTTGACCTCAAACCACAGAATCTCCCAAAAATCTCTTTAAGATGTATTGTTTTTCCTATTAAAGTAGTCTATAAATGTAAAAATATCAGATACTTATTAGCATAAAGAAAGACAGACGTAAAGACATAAGTTGACAGAAGTTTATACTCATATATATTCATAAAATCATTTTGGTTCAGTTGGTGTGTCTTAGAATACATTGACTGAATCCTTTGCGGAAGGGTAAGATCTCTCCCAACCAAAAAAAAATAAAAGTATCCTGTGTATAATGCTAATCTGCATCTGATGATGAAACTCCAGTCCTGGAGATCTGGGAACTGTTGAGTATCTCTTCATTGCCATTACTCCCAAGTCCACTCTGACCAAGAGTGGTAGTACCTGTTAGGGTCCAACCTATGGGTCTAATGGAACTATTTAAAAATTATTTGTATTTGATAATAAAAAAAAACCTCTTAAGAAATAACTATGCAAAAAATGTAAATATAAACCAACAATGAATGCAATTCCCTAACCTCTATCCATAAAATAATCCTAGATGGTTTGATATTCCTTTAAAATCAATCAATCAATCCACAGAATCACTATAATGGAAAAATAAATGTTTTTAATAATATTAAATTTGATTTAATCAAAACCAAAAAATAAAAGATTACTATCATTCTGCAGAGCTGTGTATATATACAATCAAATCTTGTATCATAAATGAAAAACGCTGAAAAGAAAAATTTTGCAATTTAGAAAGATAATGAAGATTCTGCTAGCCTATTGGGTAGAGTGTTCACCAATGGCTGAGGTTCAATCCATGGTCAAGTCAAACCAAAGATTCAAAAAATGGTACTTGATATCTCTTTGCTTAACACTCTGTATTATAAGGTACATATCCTGGATAAAGTGGAACAATCCAAGGAAAGGAGTAGCACCCTTCCCTACATCCCTGTGTAGTAGCTATTGAAAAGGGAACCTTCAGGTTGCCCTCGACTATGGTTGCCAACTTTACTTACTTTTATTATTGTCATATGAGGCCCAAAATATGTGGGACTTCAGAAACAGTGATTTGGGGCATTTTCAGAGATTATCAAACATATTTTAAAAAGGACTCAAGATGATAGAGAAACATCAAATTAAAATTCTAAAAATTAGTTTAGGATCTGTTATATCAGTCATAATAAATCAGGATGATAATGGTTTAATCTTGCAACTAATGACATGTGTATATCTTCAAACTACCAAGTAAGTCATCTAATGTAATATATATATATATATATATATATATATATATATATATATATACAATGTCATGTTGAAATAGCATACTCAAAACATGAACAAAGATTAAAACATTTAGAGTTAGAGATTCATATGGTTTTCATTAAAAGGTTATTTCATTTGTAAAAGTAGGTGTAGGGGAGGGTGCTACTCCATTCCCTGGATTGCTCCACTTTACTCTTGATTGGTACCTTATAATGCTGAGTGTTAAGCAAGGTGGCATCAATTACCATTTTTGAGTCTTTGGTATGACTCGACCTGGGATTGAACCCCAGTTTTCCAAACCATTGGCAAACACTCTACCTGTTAGACCAAAAAATTAATATTTAGAGGAGTGTAAAATTAATTATTATTTAGAAGAATGTAAAGTTAATTATTATTTAGAAGTGTGTAAAATTAATTATTATCTAAAAGGATGTAAAATTAATTATTATTTAGAAGTCTGTAAAATTAATTATTATTCAGAAGAGTGTAAATTTAATGTTTTTACTAAAATAAATATGGAATAAAAAACCTTACATATAAATATATAAAGTGATTATTTCGATTTTTAATTCTTTTTTTTTTTAATATACTCATTTAGATTTACAGATACTACACTCTGATCTGAGCAGACAGTTAAGACAGGTGTAGATAGAAAGAAAGAAAGAAATAGAAGAAGGCATTATTCATTATGTAGCCAAAAAATAGATTGAAAGGTGAAAATGCTTCCAATTCATGCAATTACCAAATATTTATAGATGAGTTTTATGTATATACTACATTTACAAAATATATACTAATTGAAAAACAAATCAAAACCAAACAAAAATAAACTGAAAGCACCAAATCTTTAACTGTCTTTCTCATGCATAGAGACAAGTGAATACATAATTCACATGTATATACACCTGTAAATTCAGATGTATACACACCAAAAATCAGTATATATATATATATATATATATATATATATATATATATATATATATATATATATATATATATGTACTATAGATTCACAATCAGTGAACATGTCTATATATGCGCACATATACATAACAGACTGACTGATAAGAAAACACACACACACACACACACACACACACACACACACACACACACACACACACACACACACACATGTAAATTGTTACAGAGATACCAAATATAAGCAGAGCATATATATATCAACTATAGATTCACAATCAGTGAATATGTCTATATATGCACACACATACGGACAAACTGACAGATAAGCAAACACACACAGTGGTGTAAATTGTTACAGAGATAAGGAAAATAAGTAGAGGATATATATATATATATATATATATATATATATATATATATATATATATAAATCAACGATAAATTCACAATCAGTGAGCATATATATATATGTATATATATATATATATATATATATATATATATATATATATATATATATATATGCACACACACACACACACACACACATGCAAAAATACACATGTAAACATTCTCTGTATTTAGTAAAATCATTGCACAATGGGAAGCTTTTATTCCTTTTTAGCAGGAAATTAAGTTAATCAAGTGATACCATTGTTTATTTTCTAAATATTCATTGAATCATGACACATAAAATTTATTACCTGCCTTTATTTTATTCATTTATTTATTCAATTATTTGATTATTTATTGGAGGAATGATTTATAAAATCCGTGACAATATTTACTCTGCTTGCGTCTTCTTTAGTATGTTTGCAAGTCAAAGGTAGATAACTCTTAGCATTCAAACCAAATCACATCATCATTTGTACAGCTTTACTTTTTCTTTATAATTCCACCCTCCTTTTTTCTATAAGTTCTAAAATGAACATGTTCATTATTCCATCTGTTTAATGGACTATTCTTAGTGTCTTTGTCATTTTTTTTAAAACAAAGTTACATGGCAGATATATTCATAAAGCTTTCCGATAGGTATATGTTATATCCAGGTGTATTTTGCATTAGTTGTTACTTAATATTGTTACTTCTTATTCATTTCTTCAACAAGAACATTGCTGTCCAACAGAAATACAGAAATGATTATCAGTTTCATTGTGTTATTATCATTCTCTACTTTTGCTTTTCCTACTGGATTGGATCAGCACTTCTGCTAAGGATCAAGTGATCCATACTCTCTTGCTTATTTAATATTTCCTAGTTAATTTTACTGTGTTGTTCAATTGCCCTGTCAGCAGCTCTTTGAATATGTTGACTGTACCCCCTGCAGATGGATCAGACTTCCCAAAAAAGAGGTGTCTTTGGTATGATACTGAACTGCATCTGATGTTGAGGTTCCACTACTGGAGCTTTGGGGAATGTGGTGTACCCCTTCATTGCCATTACTCCCAGGTCCACTCTGACTCAAAATGGTAATACTTGTGGGTTAAAAAAATTTGTTTAAAAATTATTTGTATTTAATCGAACTATGTGCAGAAAAAATCTTAGGAAACAACGAGTCCCAAAATATAAATATGAACAAAGAATGAACGTGATTCCTTAAGATTTGAAAAAAATCAAGGGGTACGCAGTCAGTGGTCAAAAGAAAACCAATAAACCCTCCGCGAATGCTGCAATGCTATAATTACTAAAGTGCTCAACACAATACAATGAAGCCAATTATAGAATTAACTTAAATCGCAAGTCGAAAATCTTTGGTTTTCTTTTGACCACTGACTGCGTACCCCTTGACTTTTTTCAAGGAGTCGGACGAGGCTGGCCTTTTCTTTCTTTTTTACCCAAAAAACTTTTTTCTTTTTCCCCTGGGAGGTGATTCAAGGTACTTTTATCTCTTGTTCCTGACCAGGGGTTTTTTGTTTTTTCCGATACCGTGAATACTGGTAGATATTAGATTAGTAAATATTTAAGCTCTGGTGTTTGTCCATTGAGCACTTTCTCTGCTCTTGTTACTATGGAGAGAGCAAACGTAAGTTATTCATACAAGAACATACCAATACCTGATAGGCATCAGTATAAGTTAGTTCTGTTGAGGAGGATAGAATCCTTTACAAAAAGTATGAGGTGGAAAGCATATTTTTTTCTCAATACAATTAACTATACAGAAAAGGAGGGAAGGGAGAAATATGGGTTTAAAACTACGAACCCCCCCCCCATATCAAAGAGATGGATAAATTTGAAGCTGAAATGATAGGAATGGTTAAGGAGATAAAATTTAGGAAAATGCGCAATAATATTCAACAAAAAATGTATGAGGATATGAGGAGATTTAAGGAGTCCGAAAAAATATTTGTAAAGTCAGATAAGTCGGGCAATTTATATGAAATAGAAAAGGAAAAATATAAACAAATGATATTTAAGGAGGTGGTTAAGAACTATAAGAAAGTACCACCTGATCTCGAAAAAGAGTTAAATAACGAAGCAAAAATGTTGGCGCATAAACTAGGTATTGTTGATAGAGTAGAAAAATATAATGCCAAGAATTGTTTTATTACTATAAAAGACCACAAAAGTAATTTCAAGTCTAATCCGGAATGTAGGCTCATTAACCCGGCCAAGACACAAATAGGTAGGATTAGTAAGATAATTGTACAAGAAATATGTGAATCACTTAGGCTGGCATTAAACATCAACCAGTGGAGGAGCACTAATGACTGTATTAAGTGGTTTGAGGAGTATGAGAAGGATGATAGGTGCTCCTTTATTAAATATGATATAAAGGATTTTTATCCTTCGATAACAGAAAGGACATTGGATAGAGCGTTAGATTTGGCTAAAGAATATATAGTTATACCTTTAGATAAGGTGGAAATAATTAAGCATTGTCGTAAAACATTGCTATACTATGAAGATAGTGTATGGATAAAAAAAGGGGAGGGTGGAAATTTTGACGTTTCAATTGGAGCATATGATGGCGCAGAAATTTGTGAACTCGTCGGGTGTGTATTATTGTATAGTATTAATAAGATTATGGACCCTAGCAGCCATGGACTTTAACGTGATGACGGACTGATTATAGTGAATAAAAGTACACCGAAGAAGTGTGATGGGATTAGAAAAAAATTGTATAAGCTGTTTGAGGAATTTAGATTTAGATTAGATGTAACAACAGACCTAAAAATAACTGATTATCTTGATGTTACTTTAAACTTATATAGTGGAACAGTATCTCCATTTAGAAAAAGGAACCAGGATCTGCGTTATGTAAACAGGGGATCTAATCACCCAATACAGGTGTTTAAACATGTACCTAAGGGAATAGAGCATAGATTATCAAATAACTCCTCCAACAGGGAAATTTTTCAACGAACTAAGCAGGAATATGAGGAGGCTTTAAAGAATGACGGATATAGGATCAATTTAGAATATAGGAATAGGGATAGAATTGGAACACAAGGAAGGAGAAATAGACCTAGGAAAATTTTATGGTTTAATCCCCCTTACAACATGGAAGTAGTTAATAACTTGGGAAAGGAGTTCTTCAAGATATTAAAAAGAAACTTCCCTAGTGGGAGCCAATTACATAAGGTATTAAATTAAGCTACAGTTGCATGCCAAACATTAATGGAATAATAAATTGGAGTAATATAGCTAAATTAGGTACAAAGAAAAATAAGGAGATTGATAAATGCAATTGTATGGATAAGGTTAGGTGTCCCCTCAAAGGCAAATGTAAGCAGCAATGTGTAGTGTATAAAGTAGAAGTATATAGTGATTCGAATAATTAGGGAAATAAAAAGATATACTTTGGGTTGACACAAGGGGATTTTAAAACTAGGTACTATAACCATAGAACAAGTTTTTCGCACAAAAAGTATAGGTATAGCACTGCTTTATCTCGTTATGTGTGGGAACTGAAGGAAAAACAAGGAGTAGATCCTATAATGAAATGGGAAGTAATAAAGAAATGCCGCAAATATAGGGCAGGTAATAGAGCTTGTAATCTTTGCATGGAGGAAAAATTGGTAATAGCAAATTGTAAAAGTAAGAATATGTTAAATAAAAGATCGGAGGTGTTAAATAGTTGTAGACACAAAAGGGCGTGGTTACTATATAATTAGGAATAGGTTATAGAAAATTTTTTTTTTTTTTTTTTTTTTCAAATAAAAATATGGTAGTTATTTATATATATATTTTTTTTTAATGCAAATTCTAGGCTAGGTGGGGTTTTTGGTGAATAAAGGAAGGCGATTTCTCCTTAAAATTTAGTCGAACTTAGGCTTCCTGATAATCCATTAAGGTGAAACTTTAGTAGAATATTTTCGACTCGCGATTTAAGTTAATTCTATATATATATATATATATATGAAAGAGGTGTATTTCGACAGCCTCTTTTCATTCAAACAAGTTTGGTTAAATAAAATGAATTCTAATTATTTTGAAGTTTGTTTTCTTTTGTCTTTTCTTTTAAAAGATATGACACTTAAAAGAAAATAGAAAAAACTTCAAATAATGATTCCATTTTATCTAACCAAACCTATATATATATATATATATATATAAATACACACATAAATTCATGAATATATGAATACAGTTACATATATATATTCTGTTATACAACAGTCATAAAGTCTTATTCTTCAATAACCTTTCCTCCATCATTCTTTTTGTATATGTTGAGGAATTATTGTTGGACAGGTTGGTTGGTTGTTAAGTTAAACTTTGTTCAGTCATTAAATAATAAAGTCATTATTTTTTACAAGCAATCATATGATATATTATTCAATAATTATGATAAAAATGATAATGATATTTATAATAATAATAATTTGTTTGCACAGTCATATAGTATCAAGTCTTCTAATCTAATGCAGATCTAATTCTCATTACCATCAAGTCATCCTGATAGTATGCATTCCCTTCACTATTTTTCATTATCCATTCTTATCATCCATTGCCCTTAAGATGGTATGCAGTGTTCACACTGAGCTGATAAGATTAAGTCTTTTCTAGTGGGCCGACATTAGTGTGTCAATGAACTGACTGGAGAATTTAACCTATGAGTTTGTCCCTGCTTTTCCAGCATGTCTAGTTTGTCAGGGACGTTTTTTGAGATCAGAGGCAAGTAGCCATACAGTTGCTGACTCAAAAAAATCTAATACAAATGATTTTTAAACAGATCTATTTAGTTCCTAGATGGGACCCTAACAGGTACTACCACTCTGGGTCAAGGTGGACCTGGAATTAATAGCAATAAAAGATTGATTCCACACTTTCCAGAGCTCCAGAAGTGGAGCCTCATCACTGAATACAATGTAGTGACATATCTCAGACAGCCTTTGCAGGAAATATGGTTGGTATATTCTAAACTCCACCAAAAGGACTGGAATTATTGTTGCAAATGTAGAATAATAAGTGCCGTTTTCCCTCAGGAATGAATTTCGAGTCAATCTGTATGACCAAAGTTTATGGACAGGGTTGCCTGAAAAAAGTGGGGATAAAATGGGATGGTACATGGTATGTGAAGAACAGTTTGAAAGACTAAAAATTAGTTACTGGTTCATTAAAGTGTCCTTATATCTGTATCAAATTATCTGGAGACTCAAATCCTCATAGGACCATTGTTGACAGACAGATGGACTCGTATCTTCTACCTTAGCAGGTCTTGTGGAAAAAAGAGTGAACTATCTTTATGCCTTTCCTTTTATACTTAGATGTGTAGCTATAGCATCTGTGTGACCTCTCGGGAGTTGTTGGCAATGCCATTCAATAAGCAAGGGGAGGCAATCCCCACAAATACTCCTGTTCAAATGGAGGACATGTAAGGTTGTCAAGATATTAAAAAAATGTTTTAAAATATCAGAACTCTTAGAGGTGTAAGGAAGAAAGATTTTAAATTTTCCATTTGAGATACAAGTAAACATATCAATAAGAAATAAGAAAGGTACATGTTTCTGATACTGTGAACACTAAATTTTTTGCTGTGCTTTTTTTTTTGTTTTCTTAACACATTCAAAAAAAGAAGTTTTATGAGTTAGATAGTTCTTGTGTAAACATCGAACTGTGAATTTAGTTTTATTCAAGAAAACTTTATTTAATTTGAGTTTTTTTTAAGTATCCAGTTTAACATTTTTATTGGAAGCTATGAATTTCAAAACATTTGGATTTTTTTTTGCAACACATTTAACAGCTAAAAAAACGTTTTGATAGTTGTAACACAGGCAGAGTTAATGCTGGAGGAATTTAACAATACTTAATTGATACTGAAAATGAAGTTGAATCATGCTGTACAGGAATTTTGAGTAAAGATATCATAGATATCTAGTATTATTGTCAATTAAATTATTAATTGAATTGTCAAATTAAGAATCAAACTTTTAAAGATCCTGGTCATTCTTTTAATGATTATCATCTATGAGTTAACAAAATTAGAATATTTTGATTGGTATTTTATGAGTTGGTGAAGTGGATATGTTTTGATTGGTATCAGTGAATCAATAACTGAGTAATTTTAATGGTAAGTCAACCTGTCTAGTGTTATTTTAAGCTTAGAGTTTAGGGAATTGAATTCATTATACATTCATATTTAGATTTTTTTGTATAGCTGCTTCTAAATTTTTTTTATTTGCATACAGTCCAAGTTATAATACTTTTAAAAATAAGCACATGAATAATTTTTAAACATATTTATTTGACCAATAGATGGGATCCTAACTCATACTACCATTCTGGGTCAGAGTGGACCTACAACTAATGACAATGAAGTGATACTCCATATACATCAGATCTGGAGCCACACTATTAAATACAGTTTAATAGCATACCTAGGACACTATTTTTTGAGTGGGTCTGTCCCTCTGTAGGGAGATACAGCCAGCCCATTTTAAGTCCTGCAGATCAACAATTGAAATTAATAATGAATATGAATCATATTTTTTTGCCAAGTGGCTTGTCTTCCAGACTTAATTGGCCACTGGTTTATCAATCCCAATTATAAAACAACAATGGTCACTGATTAAGGCAGTGAGGAAAATGAAATTAGGTTGCACCACTAGAAAAACAGATATTGGCATTCAGTATGAACAAAGGCAAGTTTGACTGATAAAGATATGGTGAAATATTTGTCAATTCTACTATGGAATTTATAAAGTCCTGCACAAATAGGAGTGAGTAGCTTTCTAACTGCATTGCTTCTAACTAAGAATACTTGCATGTATATAAATCCTTATGGATGTACATCAGTTCTCATGGGTGGGAATTGTAAATTAAAAATTTTAGTTTTTAACTCCAGACTAAATGTTATTGTTGTTTATACATGTATATGATCTTCAAAGAATTATCCTGGTTGTGTCAGTGTAGTGTCATTGACCATTTTTGCTGGAGTGCATTTTTGCTGGAGTGCATTTAAGATCATTCATGATACTGTTCCAGACTGGCACTTGTGTCAATGACATATTGTCTGTCCAACTGCACAACTTGTTAATCATCAACAGAGCTATTTTCAGTTGTCAATGAAAGTGTTCTGTGTATCTGTTAGAACACAAATGATATATTATAGCTTTTATGTGCTGTATTCCTTATAAATTTGTGTATTCATGAAAGAGTAACAGCTGGAATTGTAAACCTCTTTCAGCTGTGTTGTAAGAGTGTACTCCAAAATGACTTATCCAATGATCTAGAATAGTTTTGGCTACTGAATCAGCTGAAATATCATGACTTAGAATCATCATGAGATACCTATAAAAAAATAAATAGATACTTGTTACCTTTATATGGTGATAATGGTCGGACAAATCAATGTATATATTGCTGAAAATGTGTATCAGGTTTCCCGAGAGTACCTTTGAGAATTTTGGTGTACAGAGTTACTTTGTGTTGTTGACACGGCAAATAGTTTTTTTCATCCAGTTATTTATGTCTGTCATGATATTTGACTCTATAAATCTGTTCATAATAAACTTCACAGTTGTTTTCATACTAAAGTGAAACATATGAACAATGTTAGAACATAGAAGAGATGTTGTTATATAAAGTCAGGGCTATTTTAAAGAGATCTCACTAAAGGCAATGAAGATCTCTGGAACAGGAACCTCACCATTAGATGTAGTTTAGGGTTATATCCAAGACACCCCTTCGTGGGGAGTCTTATACCCTTGTAAAGTATACAGTTAGCTTAATCTAAGCTCCACTTCCACAACCGGGAGTTGACCAAAGCTTGTTAAACTTCTTCCAAAGCATGCACTTGTTTTGAAGTTTATGCAATGCTTTTGTTTCTGTCTTTTAGAAGCATACTGAGTACAGCTATGATCTGAGAACAATCATAATTTATTCTGGTTAATATTGAACACTTTTGGGTCTGAAG
Source organism: Sepioteuthis lessoniana (assembly GCA_963585895.1). Lineage (NCBI taxonomy): Eukaryota > Metazoa > Mollusca > Cephalopoda > Myopsida > Loliginidae > Sepioteuthis > Sepioteuthis lessoniana. Next base: position 90,989,316 of record OY757908.1, read on the forward strand.
TTCCTTATTATTTCTACTTTATCTTTGATTGGTCGGATTCCATCCTTTTCTATTGTATCCAACCTCTCCACCATAGGCAGGTTGTGATACAAGTTCAATTTTTAAGCAGAGTAAAGCTGGTTTGAATTCAGAGTTTTCATTATCCCAGACTAGTTACCTAATTAAAACTAAAGAACCTAGTCTTCCTTACTATTTGCCCATAGCTGGGAGAAGAAGAGATAGATTCATGCCTTTACTAAGTGCAATTATACAAAGTGAAATGCAAGCAGCCTTATCCAGGATTTAAACTCAGGTAGCCAATTCTATTTTGGTGAAAACTGTTATGCTAATTAAGTGTATGTCCAAGGAAATGATTTGATCCCAGAAAGACTTTCTTAAATTTATCCAAATTCTATGATGGGAAAATTACTGTAAAACACTATCCAGATGCTGTGTAAGTTCATGTTTCTCTTTGCTTATTATCAGCATATCCTTGATATCAATAAAAACAAAGGAGAAACCATGAAAAATTTCAATGAAATGTTGAAATGTTTGTGCTGTTTTGTGAATTAAAAAAACCTACAAGGAGTAATTTTAGCTTTCCTATAAATATTCTCTTCAGTAACAGGAATTTAGAGACAGTCTTGGCTCAACATGGAAAAATCTTTGCTTCTTGCAAACCTGACATGAAATCACAAATACAGGGAAACGGGTCATCCTCTAGCAATGTGATAGCATTAAGGCATTTAAATCATTACAAATATGCCTGGTTGAGTCATTTTGTGGGACTAAATGAATTGGTGATGTTCATACACTTTCAGAGAGAGAAGCCATCCCTAAATGCATCATGTTTCTGAACCTTTACTTGGCGAATTGGTATTGATATCAGATCATAGTTTTCTTAATTGGCAACTCAAAATCTGAATGTGATTTATTTGATTCTATTTGCTCATGGTGTTTCATTTTATGCTAATGCCCCTGGGAAAGCCATGAATTTATCTGATTACATTCCCCTTAGGTAAAATAGAAATTAATTTCTTAAGCCTTGATTAGACAACCAGTCAAAGAGAAGGAAAACTCTGAATTCAAAACAGCTTTACTCCATTTAAAAATTGACCTGCTCATGGTGGAGGGGTTGGATAAATGCAAACATTTTCATGGTTGTATAATGTATGTGTTAGGTTCGGTTATTTGGTTTAATAACTTATCAACCCTTGATGGTTATTTAATGCCAAATCTAATTTATACACACACACACACACACACACACAAATATATATATATATATATATATATATATATATATATATATATATATATATATTATTTTTAAGTAAAAATTTAGTTTGTAGACAACTTTACCATTAAATGAGTTAAAGCTCATTTGTTTTCCACACAGTTAAATGATTTTCAGTATTGTTATTTATTATTTGCACATAGACAGTTTCAAGTACTGAAACATCAATAATTCTATTTAATATTAATCATTTCTTTTTACACAGTTAAATGGTTTCTAGCTCTAATAATTCTACTTAATATTAATAATAACCTCTAGTAAAAAAAACTGAACAGTTCTGTTTGACCCATAGATGGGACCCTAACTGGTGCGACCACACTAAAATTAATGCTAATGAAGGGATACAATTACCACATTACCCAAATTTCAAAACTGGAGCCTCACCATCTGATGCAGTTTAATGTCATACCTAGGATATTAAATAGTTTCAAGTATTGTAATCTAGCACTAATAATTCTATTTTACTGTATTCTTACATTTGCACACAGTTAAATAGTTTCAAGTACTGCAGTTGATGACAAGGCAGTGTAATTTCTGACTATTTTCATGATATGTGTGTATATTCACTATTCCGTATTAGTGGTGTGCTAATCCCAATGGAATTAAAATGTTAAGAATTCTTGTAAGTCGCAAATGCATTTGTTCTTATTGTCATATTGGGTGATATACTCAATTTGAATAAGGAGTCAACCACAATGATAATAAATGTTTAAATATTTTTATGATGACTGTCCATTGTCATCATATTTCTATTTTAATTAATTCTTCACCATAAGTGTTTATTTCTATGCCATTAGTGCCTTGTAATTTCAATTCGCCAATGGTCGAGTCATACCAAAGACTCAAAAAATGGTACTTGATGCCGCCTTGCTTAACATTCAGCATTATAAGGTAAGGATCAAGGGTAAAGAAGAGCCATCCAGGGAATAGAGTTGCGCCCTACCCAACACCTCAGTGTAGTAGCTATTAAAAAGAGAGCCTTCTGGTCACCCTCGACTAAGGTCACTAACTTTACTTACTTATTGATTAAAAATTCAAGTATTGTAGTACTGTTAAAAATGTAAAATAAGTGATTCTATCAACTCACGTCAACTAATATAGTCAATGCAATTAGTTTGGGTGTTGGTTACTCTTGTTATTTGTTGTTTTGAAGTTGCATTTAGAGTTTAGAGCATCTTAGTTTGTCTTTTCTAAATTTGTTGTAGAACCAGCAGATATCATTTTGTTGATGATTGTGTGGCTACCTTTTACAGTGTTTTTGTGTGCATTTGCCATTTGTGCATAAAGAACTGTTATTTTGTGATTTTTATGTCAACAGTAATCACATTTATTGCATTTGATTTCTCATCCCAGCCATGGTTGTCTCCAAATGTGTTATGGTACCTACCTTTACAGACTATAATGAACTCTTCCAATTACTATGAATACTAGGAGAATATTCATCTCGGTGTTGAGTTAACTCCAGCCTAACACTTTAGCAGTCTGACTGACATCAACACTCTTTTACCTATGCGGTATTTATACTTTTGTTCAATATACTTGTTTCACATAATCCCAAGTTCATGTCTTTCTTCCAGACCTTTTACTGGTCCACAACAAAATGCTTAATATTTTTGTATTTAATTTAGTTTATAGAGGCAATCACATTTATTTTTTGGTCATATGTTAGGAAAATTTTATTAGCAATCTCTTATAACTTGCCTATTGATGTATTGTTGATCACTGATGCTAAAGTTTGCATAATGGTTGTTGGCAATTTTTCTGAGTGCACTCATTACAGGATTGTTTCTGTCATTCTATTTTGCTCTCAAAAAGCTCTTCACATCTCCGAGAAGCTGAAATGAGTTTTTGTCACCAATGCTCATGCAAAATAAGCTCCCTTAACCGTTGTTTACTGGATGTTTCATTCTTGTTTTGTTTTTAAGGCATTATATGGGTCATGCTCAGGAATTCCCTATAAATCTGAAACGTCTGATGATTTCCAGAGGAAGTATCTGGACTACGCTAAGAAGTGCTCATGGAAGGAAATGAACTTCATGATACAAATTCAAATCCTTTATAGGGGTTTTCAAATTGGGAAAGGTATGAATCCAACTCTTCTCCTTCCAGCTATGAATAAAAAGTAAGGCAGACTGGGCCATTTAACCTTGGTATGGCAACTGGTCTAAGAGAAATAAAACTGTCTTTGTTTTGCCTCATGCATGAAGCAGAGGGCTTGGGCAAATGGATGCACTAATAAATTTTTATTTTGAGGATGTAATTTTCCTGACTGCAAATCCAAATTTTAACTGTAAAACCATATTTTTTATATTGCCTACAGCAAGTGTGAGTAAAGAGATATTAGGTTAGTGGCTGTTTCTGTTGATTCATTCTGAATGTAAAGAAACAGCATTCTTTACCATTTTTCAATATAAGGTGCTTGACAATGATCTTCAGTTTTGTAGAGTGACCATTGAGTGAGTTGGAAATTGCTATGGTTAAGTAAATTTGAATTAACAATGTAAGTTTATGTAGGAATGTTAGGTATGTTGTTACATTTTGAAGACAAATCTCTATATGATTCATAAACTCTTCAAAACAGAAAAAATAGAATGGCTATTCAAGGTCCCCATCTAACTGGTGGACATAGCAGTGAGCAACCACATGACAAAGAATTAAGTCTTTTTTGACCAATCGAAAGGAACCTCAGATTAAAGTTGTGGATGCCTTTTTGATCCCATCAAAAGCATATAACATCCCCCATTCTACGAATAGGCAGTTGTCATTATCACAGCCTCCATATTACTCTGATAGACAGTATTTGTCTCACTCACCTGATATGAATACGCCTCAGAACATATCCTTTTGGAACCAATCCACATTAACTCACATACACACCAAAATAAAACAAGTTATTTGTGAACCTACCATGAAGTCAACACAGAACAGAAATTCAGCAACTTAGCTTTAAAATTCATCTGAATTAACATAAGGAAAGGAAAACCTCTTGTACATATCTGTATATAAATTCCAACCAATCATTGATTCTATTGTTATTTTTTCAACATTTCTTTCATTCCTGCTTTCAAGCAGGGTAGTACAATTTTCTGGACAGTGAATTACTCCTTTTCCACTCTCTCTTCCATTGTGTTACCATACATGAATATAAGAATATCAATTGTCATAAAGGAAGATGTGAGGTGACCTCGTGGTGTAATGGTTAAAGCGCTGGACTGCAGAATCAAACTCCAGTCATGCTAATATGTTTACTTTCAAACATATACCCTTGGGAAAGGGATGAAACACCTTATCCTCCCAACTATGGGTTAAATAGTGCCATTCCTGCTCTTCTCAAAGGATGGCTTTGAGAACCCATGAATGTTGATATGCCATTAAATAAAGAAACCCAACCAAACCAAGCCAAAGGAAGATGCATTAAGGTTCTGGTCCTACTACTCTGAGAGTTGAAAGAATGAAAGAAGTATAGCCTATTAGTGGTAGTAAAAGTGGCTTGCTTGAACTTCACTCTACAGAAGTTTTATTTTTCCCATCAGAGGTCACCAATTTGTAGAGGAATTATTGTTGTGAATGTGGTATAAGAAATGCAGTTTGAACAAGTTCAAAGACAACAATATGTGTGACTCAAACTTTTACTAATGGAATATCCTGATAGGAAAGAGGATAGAAAAAGAAAAGATGTATGTATGTATGTGGAGGTGTGTTTGTAAGATCAAAAAGTAGTCTGTAGTTCATTAAAGTGGTCTCATAAATGTTTCACTTTCGAGTGAACCAAGTCTCTATGTGTTGTTTGATATACATCTTTCTCCTGTGTGAGTTGAGTGGAAAAGAGCGAACTATCTTCATGTATTGAGATGTATCAAAAGAGCAATTGTGGTCCCTCCAAGTGGTTGTTGCCAAAGGCAAGTAGAGGTAATCCCCACATATATATTGGTCCTGATTCATTCTTTTTTCCCCAAGGAATGCATGCATAAAAATGATGAGCTCTTTTATATATATATATATATAGTCATCCACCGACTGTTTCATTGTGTCACAATATATATATATATATAGCCTCTTTGATACATAATGACAGTATTGGGATACCCAGCAAAGATTCAATTCACCTCACTGACTGGTTTATTTGGTGGCCTAAAATTTTACTCTTATGTAGAATGCAAACAGCGTCCATTTTGTCTTGATTGTATATCGCTCTTATTTACACACACTTTTGTTATTTATGTTTTATATAGGAGCACTCAATATCTAAAAGGGAGCTAAACAATAACAACAACAGCAATAATAATAATAAGATAATAATTATAAATGTCATTAATAATATATATACATATATATATATATAGGAAGTTGTTAATTTGTGAGACACAAAATTATATATATATATATATAAATTTAGATCTCATAAATGAACAATTTCCAACACATGTAAAAGAAGTAAACAGGAAAATATAAAGAGATAATAATTTAGTTTACAAGCTTACATTATTAAAAAAATACCACCTGCTACAAAAAATCTAGCATATGTTCAAATTAGGATGGGTTAATTTACAAGAACATCCTTTTTCTCATCTCTTAATTTTTTGATTATTTCATTTTTTAACCCCTTCTTTTTTGCCTGAAAATTTAAGTTTATATTGTTTTTTTTTCATACATACATACATATATATACTGTAATCCATATTTACTGTTTTTCATCCTCAAATCAAGCATGTAAAGTCATCTGAAGAAACGAAGAGTATAATGATATTCTTCACTGAAACAAATTTATAATGGCAGTTTAACAAGGTTTGAGTTTTCTTCTTGTTACATAATATATATATATATATATATATATATATATATATATATATATATATTTGTAACATTCTTAATTTTTTCAGGAAAAAACGTTTGAGGCTTTATCAAGATATTTTATCTAGACATTTTCAATAACCTTAAAAAAGCTGTCATTTTCCTCAAAAGCTCAATAAAAAATCTCTGCACAAATGAAATAAACTAAACCATTTGATATTATTCTCTATCATTTCAGTCCATCAAAAAATGAAAAGCCAACACAAATGATTCCAGACTGTGTTTAGCCTGTTCAATTCTACTTCATGACACAAGGCAACCACTGACATATTTTCAGTGTTAAGGTAAGGAATCTACAACCTGTTTTTAACACTTACAAGGATGATATACTTGATAAATTTGCTGTAAAATTACCATACATAATTCTATTAAAACTGAAGTTTCAAAAAGATTCTACCTTAAAAAATCTACATGAACTTCTCCCATAGTGTAATGGTTCACACAAATGAAATGTTATGAGTTCAAACCCCATTACTTCAGCTTTGAGTCAGATAAAGTAAAATTTGAGTGATGGTTAACAAGTTCATTTAAATTCAATCAGGTGTCTTACAAATGTAGTCATCTACTTTACTAAACTGAGCTTTTACTAATATAAAAATAAAAGATTTTCACCACCAGCAAACTGTTGTTTAAGTCAGACATAGGCAATTATTAGCTTGTGGAGTGATTTATGATTTTCTGTTGAAGAAATTTGATTTCATGAAAACTGCGAAAGTCTCTCATTAAAATTCATATGTATGGACTGTATTGCCAGTAGAGACCTCATAAAAAAAAGGTGTCATTGGTATGAAACTAAATTGCCTCTGATTGTGAGGTTCCACTTCAGGAGATCTGAAGAATGTGGAGTACCTCTTCTTTTCCATTACTCCCAAGTCCACTCTGCCCCAGAGTGATTGTATCTTTTATGGTACCATCTATGGGTCAAATAGATCTGTTTTTTTAGATATGCAAGGAAGATATCTTGGTGCCTTCCAAAAGACTGCACAGGATGAATCTTCAGCAGCCTGGCTTCTTAGTGGTGGTGTAATGTAGACCAGTCTATGCACTTACAGCGCACAGAAAACCCACCAAATTCTCCAAGAACCCTGTACCAATTTGGGAGATGAGTTTCATGCTAACAGAGCTTTTGATGAAGTAAACAGATAGCCTCACAGTAAAAGAGTTCAAAGGCTGGAAACCTACATGGCCCCCAAGAAGGCCTATGTAGAACATACTCACAGGGGAATCTGGAACTCTGACTTTGTTAAAGACCAGGAGTTTAGATGCAGAATAGATTGTTATCTTTGCTAGGTTTGAAAAGCATTTTGAAAAACAAGGCTGAGCCACCACATTTTCAGTTGCCTACCTTGTAGCATTTGAGCTCCTCAAGAGCCTGACGGTCCATGATGCCATTATCATTTTGACAAACAGACCAATGTCAATGTATAGAGGACAAAACCTGGGCTGCAGTATCAGGGGCAAGTTTACTCAGGGAAGCAAAGGCAATGCCAAGAGGTTTACTTGAAAGCTTTAGACTAATGAAGGAGAGAGCTTGACTTCCCTGTAAGAGACACCTAACAAAGCAACACTCTGGTTGGCATACTGCAGAGGTGTCGTCTAGGTCACATAGTTATTTATTATGATATCTCCTGGTCCCAGTACACACATCTGAGTACTAGCATGTTGGCCTATGCCCATAACAACCTCTACCCCATATTGCAGTGCTTTAGCCCTCAAATAATTACTGAGACCATTTATGTTGAAAAATCAGCCCTGTAACTGAGGTGATGAAGCCTGTGTGAACTGTTTATATAGGGAAATGTGCTATATAATAAAAAACAGTGTATTGATGAGAATTTTCTATCAGTAACTAGTGTAGTAAAGTTTACTAAGTACAAAGTCGCAGGTAACACTGACTTCATGTAGAAGTTAGGAGCATATTTATTTGGTTGGCAGGTGTAGCAAGAGGAGGGGTTTTGGCTTTGTTGTAGCGCACACTACAAACTGTTCCTATGAATGTCTTTGTAACCAGAAAAACTTGATAGTACTTGCCAACCATACCCCATTAACAAGCATAAAAGATCAAGTTAGTTGCCATGCTGAAAATTGGAAGCACTGGGATAGTGAGAGCTACTATTGTAACCTTAACCTCTTGATGTTCAACTTATTTTACTTGTATCTTTCCTGGTTGCCACCCAAGTTCACCCCAAAACCACTTTTTTTTTATCTTTTTGGTATACTAGAATTTCACAGTAAGGTTTAGTTGTTGGTAAATCTGCCTATTCCTGTGAACAGGAGGTTACAGGCCTTTGCTGTGATCATCTGCCTGGTTTGAAAAGTATTTTGAAGCAGAAAATACTTATTTAAGTCATAGTGGTTGTATAATAATCAACCTTGTCACAATGTCAAAATCTACAATGCTTACCTGTTATTAAGGCTTCAGTGAGTGATACTAGGAACATGCCATAGCTGTGTTACAGTTTGTAAATAGCACTGCATGTTTATGACCAACAAATAAATTGACCCAAAGATCTGCAACTAAATTTGGTTGATTTTTAGCAATATGGGGAGAAAAAATGTTGGCTATATATAAGAATAACTGCAGAGCAGCTTATTCAAGAATCTTTATAATAACCTTTGTTGTATCTCTTAACAAGTAGAGAGCTTTTCAATCTCATCATCAGCTGACAAGTCAATCTGATTTAACATTAGGAGAGCATCTCAGACACTGTTTAATCCGCCTTGGTGCAGCCAGCCTCTTTTGTATTGCAACTCTGCTAAGGAATATTCTGCTGGGTTATTCAGTGATTGTCCTGCTATCACCATGATAGGATGCATTTTATGAGCAGAACCAGCAGTCTCAGTAACCAGCAACATGTGGGGTACCAAAAGCTGATCAATGAGTTCCTCACAATCTATGATTCTATTAGTTTGTTTTTTTGTCAATATAACATTTGGAAAAAACAATTGTCTATAGCCTGCTGTTACTAAAGTTTATTATACTCATATACCCAACACTCAATAATCTTTGATATAAAGGACATGGGAGATGATCAGGAAAGTCTATTGTGCTTTGTACAATATTGCAGTAGTTAAGAAACAATATACACAGTTGGCAGATCAGATTTTAATAGAAGTTTCGAATGTTATGTTTTGGTGTGAAACTGACTGCAGCACATTCTTCACATGTTGGAATCACATCATTTTCTATTGGACAATCTCAGTCTTTACTATGAAAAAGGGTTACCTGACATATCTGGATGTGCAGATCATTTAGAACAGCGTTGTACTTTAAAGTCAAAATTGTCATGCTTTACCTTCTATGTTGTCTTGAAAAGACCAACTCCAACAACAACAGGCCATTTTTCTTGGTCAGGGTTTTTGTGGCTGAACAGTTGTTAATGATGTACAGAGGAATCTTCTCTGAAAGAGCTGATAAAAGACCAGCAGATAATTGCTGATTTGCTCACTGTGGGTTGACTAAATCCTTCAAAACACTGTAAATTTTGAAAAAAATAAAAAAATGATAGAAACAAAATTTAAAAAAGCATGTGTTTTCTCAAAAATCCAGTATTAAGAATATTTGCATATCCTGTTACACTGACAATCTTCAAAAATAGCCAATAATCCACTGAGTTTTTTCATTCCCATGCTGATGTGACTCTGTGAGGTTGTATGCAGCTTTGCTGCAACCACAGGCAGTGCCATTCATGCTGTTTCCTCTGTCTGGATGTTAGTATATATTGAATTACTTTGTGGATTGATCAGTTCTGTCTTCTAGGTATTTATTGTTGGTCGGCTGGGTGTAATATTTATATCTGTATTTTCTCATAGAATCTGAGTTCTCGAGGCAAAAAACAAGCTGTATCACTTAGCCATTACAGAGCAGCATGTCACCTAAGACAATACAAAATAGAAAGACAAAGTTGATCTTGGATCCAATGCAGTGCTACATATCTCTGTAGCATTTGATTTTTAAAGGTAAGTCTACAAGGGATAAGATGACATTTTTAGTATTTGCTAGGAACTGTTTTGTTGCATCCGATGCATTTCCTAGATGTTGTGCATCAGTGAGAATGTGAGTGGGTTTAAATCTGTGCTTCCAGGATTGTCTACATGTATAACCTGATACTTTTATTTGGCCACTGAAAACCAAGGCATGTAAGTCCAAGCAATTGGTCAAGGTATTTGAGACAAAAGTGGAACCTTGCTTCATATATTCCATGTGTATGAACATGTTTGTTGTTTTTTTTAGTGACTGACGCCATAGCTGAGTCTTAATGCAAGTCAGCAGCCACCCTGTTAGTTCTGTAAATGTACACTTGCCAAGGCCATAGCTTGGTTCTTTAGCTTGCCACTTGGTATGAGTTTACTCCCCAAACTCATTATAAATGTTATTTTCATGAATACAAACAGAACTCTTCACTGAATGGAATCTCCAACTGTAGAAATTGCTTTTCTATAGATTCATCAATACACATTTCCTTGTCTGTTAATCCGTGTTGTTTTTTTTTATCACTGCGCCTCAAACTGTAAGTCTATATAGCATTTCCTCCTCTGCAAGTTACCCTTGTATTATTCTCTCTTCTTTTATTTTCTCCTGCATTACCATACATTAATATAACATAAATAAGTTTATTGTTTGGTAACATCCAAGACTTGATTCATGGAGAAATAGAACTTGTAACTCACTGAATACTTAGTGGATTTGATAGCCATCATCATCATCATGTGATGTGCTAACAGTGTTCTCTGACTTTCTCTTACCCTCTGTTCCTAATGTCCATCACTCCTAGCAGGTCCTCTAAACTGGATCCAGGGTGTGCACAAAGATAATATATGTCAGTCCTTGCTGGTCAGCTAACCTTGATGTGTCAGTGAGTAAGAATCCATCAGAGAATGTCACTTATGAGATCATCCTTACTTCTCTAGTAGTGCCTAGCATCTTTCATTCATCTTACTTGGATAGTTTGTGAGATGGAAGGTAAGTGGCTGTACAGACAGGATCTGATTGTACACATGGAAAAAGTACATAGGCTGCATCAAAGGGTTTACAATGAGGCTATCAGTACTCAAATGATTTTCAGCTGACACACTTCAACCTGTTGTTGCTCATCAAATGGCAAAATTCTGTGAGTTTGGTCAGAATTAGATTGAGTTGTTGTTCTCTGTGTTTCCTCAATTGTTAGATTCAACAAGTGGCAACCAGTATTTTAGTATACTAAAGTGGCAACCAGTAGCAACTTGTGGCAACCAGAGATTTGGATACTGTGTTTAGAATACTGTGGATGTTAGTTTGTATCAGTTCCCTCAACCAAAACTGAGAAGAAGATTTTAATGCTTAACTGGGATATTTTGAGGATGTCTTTTTCATCTGCATTGTATAATACTGATTTTTCTCAATTGATTTATTATAATCAATTTGATCTATGGAGAATCTTCTAGCAAATCTCAAATATAAAACCTTACAAATCTCTTCAGAAAAGTTCAATCATTCACAGCACTTTATCCATATAGTCCACCCTGTTGGCAGGACCTAGAATACACTATATCCTTTGCGGTGGGATTGCCCCCCACACATACACACCTGAAAAAAAAGAGATGTCCTAGGTATGGCACTAAACTACTTTTGATGATGTGGTTCTAATTCTGGAAATCTGGGGAGAGTGGAGCACCTTACCATTGCCATTACACCCAGGTCTTCTCAAATAGATCTATTTAAAAGATAATTTTAATCAATTGGACTGTATTAAAAAACCAACAAAAAAACAAAACAAAACAAAGATCTCTTGAAAATAATTACATAAAAAATGTAAATATGAACATACTATTAACATTATTCCCTAACATCTAGGCCAGAATAACCCATGACAAGTTGACATGCCATTGAAATCTATCAACGTTTTCTTGATACATTATTCAAGTCCTCGCTTTTGAGCAGCATTTTTACTTTTTTGTAAAATAAAAAAAGAATAATCAGTCAAAGATATTGTTAATTTTCTTTCTTCACTATTGATTCTAATTAATAAAGAAATACACAAATTTTTGCAAAAAGACTGTTTGATGACATGACAACTGTCATAATACAATGAAAAGTGACCTTTTTGATTAAAGGTGGTTAAAACTAAATGCTCCTAATATGTTCTGACAACATATGTTTTGGACAAATCAATATAAAAGAGGGATGAACATAACAACTTCATTTTCGTTTGGGGGAATTTCTTCAGTGAATTCAAATCATTGAGTGTTGTAAAACTAGTAATAAAATACTTGCAATGCTTGGATATAACAAATAATAAATCCTTTCAAATCCTTTTCTTTAATGAAGTCAGCTATTGAGGCTTTGTGAAAAGTAGCAACAATAATAAAATGAAGTAAAACTAGTAATAAAATACTTGCAATGCTTGGATATAACAAATAATAAATCCTTTACAATCCTTTTCTTTAATGAAGTCAGCTATTGAGGCTTTGTGAAAAGTAGCAACAATAATAAAATGAAGTAAAACTAGAAATAAAATACTTGTAATACTTGGATATAACAAATAATAAATCCTTTAAAATCCTTTTCTTTAATGAAGTCAGCTATTGTGGCTTTGTGATAAGAAGCAACAATAATAAAATGAAGTAAAACTAGAAATAAAATACTTGCAATGCTTGGATATAACAAATAATAAATTCTTTACAATCCTTTTCTTTAATGAAGTCAGCTATTGAGGCTTTGTGATAAGAAGCAACAATAATAAAATGAAGTAAAACTAGTAATAAAATACTTGCAATGCTTGGATATAACAAATAATATTCAATGTTTTGATTAAGTAAATCCTTTACAATCCATTTCTATCATGAAGTCAACCAATGAGTATTTGTGTTAAAAAGCAACTTTAATAAAATGGAAAAAAATTATTCTGAAGATGCATCATCTAAAAAACTTAAACAGAAAATTAACATTTATTAAGAAGGATTTAGTTACTCTTCAGAAATTTAATTCTTAAAAAAAAAGAAAATGTGTCTATAAAGAGGTTTATTCAGTCAGAGGAAATTTTGTAATTTTTTTTCTTTAAATGATTTAGTGAATGGATCAATAAAAAAGTAAAAAGGTAAAGGGCACTGTGTAAAAAGTATTAGATAACTTGTAAAAGTTAAATGATACTAGGTAAAAACTAAAAAATAGGTAAACATTACAATATATAATAAAAATAAGTAAGCATTATAATATATTACAGAAATAGGTAAGCATTTTGATATATAATATAATATAATATGATATAATATACCAGGGCATGGACCAAATGAGTAGAGTGTTCGCCAATGGTCTTGAAGACCAGGGTTCAATTCCAGGTTGAGTCATACCAAAGACTCAAAAAATGGTACTTGATGCTGCCTTGCTTAACACTCAGCACTATAATGTAAGGATCAAGGGTAAAGTGGAGCAATCCAGCAAATAGAGTAGCACCCTCCCCTACACCTTGGTGTAGTAGCTATTGAAAAGGGAGCCTTCGGGTTACCTTCAACTAACTTTACTTATAATATATAACACAAATAGGTAAACGTTATAATATATTACACAATACATGGTGCCAATTTACAATAATATAATAGTTGATATGCAAATAGCAAAAAGTAATTCACAAGATATGTCAAATCAAAGTTCTTTAAAAAAGCTAGATGGGAGAAACATCTAAAAATGCAAAGCAGATTGTTTCCCATTGGTCTAATGGGTAGAGTGTTTGCCTAAAGGCCCAGGACACTAGGGTTCAATTCCAGGTTGAGTCATACCAAAGACTCAAAAAATAGTACTTGATACCTCCTTGCTTAACATCTATATATCAAAGATAAAAGGGTCAATCCTGGGAAAGGAGTAGCTCCCACTCTTACACCAATTGAAAAGGACGCCTTCAGTTATGGTCAGCAACTTTACTTAGTTAAACCATTGTTTTATATGAATTTAAAAAAGAAAATATACAAAAAAAAAATAAATAGTTCTATTTCAAGCAATTCAGTTTAGCATAAGTACAATTTAAATGTTGAACAGTTTTACTTGACCCATAGATAGGACCCTGTTTGGTGCTACTACTCCAGGCCAGAGTGGACATGGGAGTGATGGCAATGAAGGGTTACACCGCATTCCTCAAAGCTCTAGCATAACTGAATCTTAACCATCAGATTGTTTTGTGTCATATCTAGGACACTCTTTGGAGGGGGTCTTACCCCTCAGCAGGGAAGCAGTCGATGTATTTTACAGCCCCAGCTGACTGGGTCATATGTATCGTGAATTTGCCGGGTCTTCATAAATTCATTACGTGGACATATAGCATATTCATATTGACAAAAGAATAGTTGAATCTTATTTAGTATATTATTGAAATAATATTATTTTTTCTCTAAAGAATTGTATAAAAATTTGAAGATTTTTGAATAAAAATTCATCAATCAAGTTTTTTATCAAAATATAGAACATTTAGTACTCATGGATAATGATGTGTTGTTTTTTTTTTGTTTTCATTTTTTACAAAAATATAATAGAATAAACTGAATAAAACAGACATTTGATAATAAGAAGTTCTGCTTAAAAGTTTTGGAAACAAACTGAATATATGATGGGCTTTTGCAACTGAATCAAAAGGGGACCACCTTGAAAAATCCAAAGGAAACTAAGTGTTAAGCTAAGTAATATTTTTTCATGATTAAAATCCTAAAATCTTTGGGTAGTATCTTATGTAGCATATATATTTACCTACCCCTCTGCACAAGTAGGAAGTAATACAAGGTCAATTTTAAGCATAGTTAAACTGGTTTGAATTCAGAGTTTTCCTTCTTCTAGACGAGTTGCCATACAAAAGTTGAAGAGCCCAGTTGGCCCTACTATTTTCCCTTAGTTGGAGGAAGAATAAATGGATTCATACCTTTCCCAAGGGTATTAGCACTCACTGAAATGCAAATAGTCTCGGCCAGGAACTCATGCCACTAAGTCCATTTCCATCGATGGTAACCATTACACCACAAACATAGTCATGAATGATTTTAAATTTATTATAAAAAGATTATATTTTTCTTAACTTAGTAATTAGCAAACTGGATTCATTCTTCAGTAGATCCCCTTTGACTAAACTAAGTTTAGTAAATTGCTGCTGTAGTGAGTTTGATCCTCAGTCAGTGCTCCATTGTTGTATTCTTGTGCCAGACTTAGCTAGATTTGATAAATAGTCATTAGGTGTGACACAGCTCTAGAATCATCAAGAATTCTGAGTTTTAAACTCATGAGTATAAGTTGTGGGGGCAAATAAAGATAGAAATAAAATAAATTATTTTAGTTCATCTCTCTGCCTTACCCAACTTATGGAACAAAATCTGATATTTTGATTTATTCTAAGATATATGTAAATAGCTCAACTTGAAGCTAATTTTTATTCATTTTCCCTCTGTTTTTCATTTAACCAGACACCAAGATGAATCTTTCTCAGTTGATGGCTATAAGTTGGAGAACTCTCCTCAGTCAACACATGTCTGTCTGGATATAATAAATAGTAAGTAATGTTTAATATATTAACATCATCAAGACTGACTGCTTACTGTGCAGGACATATGACACCTTTTAGCCAATTGAAAGGTACTACAATCAGTACCCCTAAAACACATCAATACATCAAAATTTCTCTCTCTCTCCTCTTTGACAGACTTGAGCTTGTAACAACAGGTCACTCAACCAGAAGTCAAACCACACAAACATGATGCCTATTTTATATCTTTGTCTGCTAGCATACATGACAGACACTCAACAAAACCATACATAATTTCTCTTACTTACGAGCCTGGTGAACCACAAACATATATAAACAGACCTTTAACCTAATTACTTATGAAACTCCTCATGCTGTATTGCCAGCGAATACACACAGCTATTATCAACTCAGCAGCTTATTCACAGATAGAAGCTCCATTCAAATGATAACAGTCACCCACTGATATCTACTCCTATGAATGTGCTGCAAATTGACACCATGTTGGCATTTTACTCATTTCAGCAAATCTTACGTAGAGACCCCATCTAAATGATGATATCCTATTATAGCTCTTTTCAAGCCAACACATAGAACCAGTATCAAATCCTCATTTACAATTCCTTTCTCATAGAGAAACATGCAACATAAGAAACCCATACAATAGTCATAGTCATGCACACATATGCAGCATATCAACCATGATTATGTCTCTCTCTGTGGCCAGCCTGATGAAAAATGCTCTGTCACCTTACAAATTACTAGATCACCAATAAGAATTATTACAAGCCATGCTCAAAGTGCTAATCTTTTTTACACAATCAGAAGGATACAAATTAGTTTTGGTGCACTGAGCACCAAACTTCCCTTAAGGATCTCTGAAACAAATTTTTCACCAAATTGCTATTCAGACAACAAAATTGCTTTGTATATTCTTCATAAATACATCCTTCCTTGTTTGTTATCTTATTTGTTTGTCTGTCATCATTTCTTTCTATTGCTTCACCAAAATGGTGACCAATACTATGTTGTTTTTGTCATGATAGTTTTTCATTGATTTCTCCCCTGATTTACCATACACAAATATAATAGAATTTAAGCAACAGAAAAATTTGAAGATCTGTTAATAAGTCTTGATCGAGACCATTCATGGACAAAATGTAGCCCTCAGTGATTTTTTGAATGACCATAAGAAAAACAAAAAATATTTATCATAATTTTTTTTATGGGGAAAGATTTTTTAAAAACTTTTTTGGAGAGTCAAATGAATAAGTTAGAAAGAAATCTTACTATTTTCATATACATTTTTTTAATGTTAAAATTACCTTCCATTTTAAAAGAGACAAATGAACGTATTAATTATCAGACTGTTAAATATGCATTTGTGATTTAAAGAAAATAGCTTTAATGAAATTTTGATTTGCAGATTATGAAGATATAAAAGTCTTTCTATGATAAATGGATTGTATTTATATTGAATCCATTAAATTTTCAAGTCTTCACTTTTTTCTTTTAATAATGTATCACAGCAGCAACATGTGTTAATCACATTGATATCAATAATAATATTATCACAAGATTTCACTTTTTTATTGAAAAGATCTTTTTAACTATTGAACTTTTTTCTATTCTTAAGAAAAATGTTCATGCATACAGTCTTGTGTAGTGAAAATTGTTGAGGTATCTGAAACGAAAAATTACCATGAATTTGTTTAGAAGTGTGGCCCACCTGATGAGCCATTTTTCATGCAGTATGCTTTTTGAAAAAGATTGATTCTGCTTGGTATAGACTGTCACTGAATCACAGTCATGGTAAAATAGTCATGAAGAAAGCTGGTGTGCTAAAATTTTATAACCTAGTTCACCTGCTGACCAATGAAGTAAAAGCAAATATATTAGGTATTACAGAAATGTAGGTTTTACTTACTTTAGTCTATCTACTCCCCCAGTAGAACTGGTTTACCTCTTCTCAGACTGGAGCAGTGGATTGATGGGTTGGTAAAAATGCAAGTGAAATATTAGCCTTATTAAAGATGGTTTATGGTGAACATGCTATGAAAAAATTGTGTGTTTTTGAGAGGCACACATGGTTCAAGGAAGAGCAAGATGTATTCTATGACTTGAAAAGTTGGTAGCCAAAAACATAAAGAACATATACAAAGAGGGACAAAGTGAAAATGTTGGTGTATTCTGATCAAAGATTAATTGTACAACTAATTGCAGAAGAATTAAATATGAGTTAGGATGTGGTGTGGCTGATTCTAACAAAGAATTTCCTTAAAGATTGTGCCTCAAAGGGAGTACTTGGAAGATTACAGCAGCCAATGGTGATGACCAAATAATCAAACCTTTTATCATTCACTGTAATGAATCTAATATTTACATATGAATGTAACCTTGAGGCTAAGACTGACATAATTCCAAGAAAAATTTAACATTTAATTTTTTTAAAATTATCTATGTTCAGATTTATTCAGATAAATGAGGTACAGATTAATTTTGAATTGGTAGAAGTTTTTATTCTTTGGAACAGTTTTGATAAAAGATAATGGATAAACTGACAGAAAATCTTAGGATGAAAGTGTTACTTGTAATACAAATAACAAATTACGGATCAATAATTCATGGAAAGATATGAAATGATAACTGCTAACTGAAACTTGAAGTGGACTCACTTCAGTGGACAAGGGGAGATAACCCATGAGTTGATATAAAAACTCGCCAGTTTATCTAAGAGGAAATGATTACTTTTAAAACGTGGTCATTTCCAAAAATATCACTGGAAAATAGATTTAAAAAGTTTCTTTATTGTAGTAAGGTGCTTCAAAATAGATGCAAGTGAAAAAATTAATAAATTTAAATATAAATGTATAAAAAAAGCAAATCTTAAAAATAATCAATGGTTCACTGAAGTAGAACATAATGGTACATATAAATTTACTATAAACATTTATGCTATTATTACCAGCATTTACACACAATCAAATGAGTTATTTACCAAGCTTAATTTAATGCGGTACAAAGCTATTGTATTAAGACACTGTGTGAGGAGGACAGAAGACATTCTTTGAGTCAATGAGTCAGCAAAAGGAGCTTTATATATATATATATATATATATATATATATATATATATATATATATATATATATATGTATATATATATATATGTATATGCTCATTGACCTATATATATATATATATATATATATATATATATATATATAGTTGTGATACAACAAAACAGTCTGTCTGTGGATGACAATATATATATATATATATATACATATATATATATATACATATATAGATAGATAGATAGATAGATAGATAGATAGATAGATAGATAGATATTTACCAACCCCTTCACTCAGGCAGGATATGACACAAGGTCAATTTTTAAGTGGGGTTTCACAGGTTTGAATTCAGAGTTTTCCTTCTCCTAGACTAGTTTCCTCACCAAGGCTGAAGAACCTAGTCTGTCCTACTATTTATTCATAGCTGGAAGGAGAATAATTGGATTCATACCTTTCCCAAGGGTATTAGTGCTATGTGAAATGCAATCAGTCTCGTCCAGGATTTGAACATATATATATATATATATATATATATATATATATATATATATATATATATATATATATATATATATTGGTCAATGAGTATATATGTATATATATATATATATATATATATATACCATATGAAAGAAGAACCTTTAAAAAATACTTGCATTTTTTTGTAAAAATATTTATTTAAGCTGACCCTATAAAATGTTAGATTTGCATCTTCAGACAAAGAAATAATGAGAAATTTCCAACAAAGATTAAAAAAAACCAATAAAATTCTAGCCATGATCTCTCCCTAACCCAAATTTAATTTCTTTTTTTTTTTTGTAAAGACCAGACCATTTGTTTTTCCTGTCTGATTGACAAATGACATTCAATTCCTGTATCAAGATGTATCAATTTTTGACTCCTCTTTTTTTTTCACCCCCATTTTAAAAAAAAAATTTATCTCATGGCAAACGAACTTTTAAAACCAAATGAAGGAAATAAGTAAAAAATATAGAATAATGGAATGAATGGATTCGGGGAGAAAAAATTATCTTCTATAAACAACTTATGTAGGTATTAATAAGCTCTTAAAATTAAATTATATCATAAAATATTATATTGTATGTCAATACAATTTTATCAAAAAACTAAGAAAATTGTCATACCAATATAATTGATAACATTAAAAGTAAAAATGAAAAATTATACCAGTTACTATTAAGACTATTATCTAAAATTATAAACAAACACAACATAATATTATATATCCTCAAGATTACAAGATTATATCATACGCATTATCATAATATTCATATTTTTATGAAACCTCAAATCCTAAAATTTATAAATAAAATCATACCATCTATTATAGATAATACCATATTAAGAATTATCATCACAATTAATATTACTATTACAATTATTACTACTAAATGTCAAACCTATTAATAATATGATCAACTAATCATCAACTCATTATATTATAAATATTAATAACATCAATGCCCATAAAAACAACAGACATCAACACAATATGATATTACTTAATATAATAATTAACACTTAATAATTAATACCAATAACAAATCATTCTACTTAATATTAATAATTATTATTATGTACTGCAACATGATAACAAAAATATCCTTCATAATATGCACTCTGTAATCAATACAAAATAATACTCTATATTGCTTATTACATAATTTGAATAAATAAAACCAGTTGTTTAAAATGTAAGAATTAATTTAGATTATATCATATGACATATATACTCAAATCCTGAGTATATTAACTTTAATTAAATTCAATATATATATATATATATATATATATATATATATATATAATTTTTCATTTTTTAAATTTTTTATTGAAAAAAATTTTTTTTTTTAAAAAGCCTAAAGTCATATCAATTTTTATTGTGACATTTAAATATCAATTCATTTCTTTGATTTAATAATTTACTGGTATTTCTATATTTTATAATACTAATTTTTAGTTCTTGAGAGAGTAATCCAGTGTACTTCTTTCTATATTTTGATGTTACAGACTGGTAAGTAAGGTTTTCCAAGAAGAACCTTCCAAAAAATAGCTCAATTTAAGGAGCAAAATTATACCCTTATATTATACAACGCCAAGTCAGCCAATGGTGGGAATGATTCTATTTTTAGATTTTCTTTCTTATATATCCATGTAATTCAAAATCCAAAAGAAAGCTCAATGTAAAATAATAACAATAATAAAATAAAATGCTAAAAAAAAATGAAATTTGGGTTAGGGAGATTGGATGATGGGAATTTTGTGGGTTTTTCTAAATCTTCATGAGAAATTTCTCATTATTTCTTTGTCAGAAGATTCAGGTCTAACATTTGAAAAAAATATAGGGTCTGTTGAAATAAATATTCTTACAATAATATGAATAATTTTTAAAGGTTTTTCTTTTATATGGAATTATTTGCTCAGTATTTTAATTTATTATTATTTTACATTGAGCTCTCTTTTGGATTTTGATTTACATTGATATTGAAGAAAGAAAATCCTAAAATAGAATCTTTCTCACTATCAGCTGACTAATACAAGGATATATATATATATATATATATATATATGTTAGAAGACACTCATGGTGTAAAGGTTATCATTGTAGAAAAATGACATGATGATGCAAGCTCAAATCCGGAACTAGGTTGTTTACATTTCACATAGCACTAATACCTTTGGGAAAGGTATGTATTCACTTAGTCAGTATCATTTATCAGTAACTAGTAGGGCAAATTGGATTCTTTAACTTTGGTATGGCAACTGGTCTAGGAAAAGGAAAACTTTTAATTCCAACCTATTAAACATCACTTAAAAAATCAGCCTGATGTCACATTGTGCTTATGAAGAAAGATTGGTATATACATATATATGAAAGGAAAACTGTTTGAGAATAATCATTGCACAAAGTGTATAAGAAGTTTTTTTTTAAGTTCTCTATATTTTTGTTCAGCAGAGCCAATTTATAACAAGAAATATTAAAATGTTCACGATATTGAAAATTGCCCATCACTGAGTTTCTTGTACAATGGGTTGTGCAATCATCAGATAGACACACGCACACACACACACACACACACACACACACACACACACACACACACACACATATATATATATATATATATATATATATATTACTGTATTTAAAGGTTGCAGTATCTACATAGTAATCAAAAAATAAAAAAACATATTAGAAACTATACCTATTAGTTGCTCTATATGTAGTATTAATTTTTTTGTTTTACTGCCTCTCTCTCTCTCTCTCTCTCTCTCTCTATATATATATATATATATATATATATATATATATATATATATATACATATGTTGGCGCGGAATGTAATTGCGAGAATGTAGTGTACAAGGTAACTATTTTCCCAAAGGAAAACAGAAAGTACATAAAGATATACTCTGGAATTTCTTTTGGAAATTGGAAGCAGAGGTTTTATAGTCATAGGCATTTTTTCTAAACCTTCCTTAAGAAACCAAACAGCCCTTCTCTAAATGGTTCTGGTGATTGAAGGATAGTGGCCTTACACTTTGACTCTCTCTTACTCTACCCATGCGTATATTTTGGATAATAAATGGAAAATAAGAGACACAGATTATATTTTTGTACATTGGCATTGTTGTCCTTCTCTTCTATACAACTATAATTTACTTGATATTCATGGGTTAAATTCTTGAGTCCATCTGTGGAATCCAGTTGAACAAGCAGAAGCAGCATCACATGTATCACAAAACATGATAATTAACAAATATGAGATATTCCCTGGAATCTTTACCATTTGTTTCTCTTAAATCACAGAAACTCATTATTATATTTGTGTATAAATGCAGGGGAGGAGAGGAAAGAGAAATGGTGGAAAAAGGCAATTTACTGATGTTCCACCTCCTGCAAGATTCTTGCAGAGGAAGAAATAGTAAAAGACAACAATAGAAGCAACAATGGGGTAGAATTTATATACAGAAATATACAAGAGTGTTTCTTTTCATTTATTTGTTCAGAAGACTTACAAAGAAGCTAAATTCTTGAATGGCCATTCTATTATGTTGAATACTCAATAAGTTCATCAATAACATATGTCCTTTGATGTGTATGTGAGGTAAAAGGTGGTTTGGTACAAAAAAGAAATGTAAATAGACACTTACAGCAACTATTCCTATTTAATGATAAGAATCATTTGCACACATTTGTGGTTTCAAGTATTCCTATCCAATACTAATAATTTTCAAACTGATCTATTTGACCAATATTAGCACTCTAAGTCAGAGTGAACCTTGGCAATGAAAGTGTTCTCCACGTTTCTCAGAGCTCCAGATTTGGAATCTCACCACCAGATGCAGTTTAGTGTCATACCAAGGACACCCTTTTTTTGAGGAGGGGAATCTTACCTCTCAGCAGGGTATGCAGTTGGTTAAAAATAGAATTATTTTTTTAACCAATTTGAAACAATTTCATAATTTTCCCCAAAGGTTGAATTAAAAAGGTTCACAACTTTTTTTTCAATCAATAGAAATCAAAAATTTTTATAAGTTGAAAGCAAGAGATTATAAATCAAATTAATATTTTCAGTTTTAAGACAAGTTGTTAAATGAAACTCATAGACATAACTCACTTAAAGTAAGAAGTAGACAATGAATTATTAGTGTTATTTAGATTTATTCAATACCAATGGCCGTCAAAGTGTAATTGTTGGTAAAGCAGTTGGTAGAAATAACCAGGTTTCTCTGTGGCAAAAATGGATGTTGGTTCAAGTTTTATTGTTTATGATAAGATTCTTTGCTGAGTGAGTTGCTATTTTTTAAAAAGCAAATGAAATTAAAAGGTGAAAGAAAATATTACTCAAAATTAATGATATTTGGAAGTGCCCAGTGCGTAGAGCGTTCGCCAATGGTCTGGGAGAACGGGGTTCAATCCCAGGTCGAGTCATACCAAAGACTTAAAAAATGGTACTTGATACCTCCTTGCTTAACACTCAGCAATATAAGGTATGTATCAAGGGTAAAGTGGAGCAATCCAAGGAAAGGAGTAGCACCCTCCCCTACACCTCGGTGTTGTAACTTGTGAAAAGAGAGCCTTCAGGTCACCTTCGTCTACAGTCGCCAACTTTACTTTACTTTAGAAGTGACAATGCTTCATCTAAAAAATTGGAACAGATTAATAAAACAAGACAAGCATTTTGATGGTTCATCTGATAAGAGGTTCATATTTATTTTATTGGCTTTCATTTATACTATTCATATGTACTGCACATTTTTGTTTTATTTCTTGAAATGTTTTATGTTTACCATTTGTCTCTTCCAACCAGATACTTTTTTTTAACTGAATATAAGATGATATAATTTCTTTAATTGCTGTTCTCTGTTATGATCTTTTTATTTTATACATTCTAAACTAAATAAGTCGTTCATTCCATAAATAAGAGGAGTTTTAAAAAAAAAAGGAAATTACATTTTTTTTCTGAATTTTTTTTCCAGAATTGTAAACTTTGACGTGTTTGAAATTGTTTCATAGCAAAAATTATGTTAATCTTTTAAAAACATTTGTTTTGAGGTTATTTAAAATGGTTGCAAATCAAACAGACTGTCATCAAATTTTTGGTGGCAAAGAAATGTAAAACATGTGAAATTTACACAAGAATGTGTGATGTGTATGAAGAAGAATGTTTTAGTCAAAACAATGTTGACAAATGAGATAAACATGGGTTTGCCACTTTGAGTCTGAGTCAAAAAGACAGTCCATTGAGTGGTGACACTCTGACTCTTTGGTAAAGAAAAGATTTTGAGTGCAGAGGTCAGTAAAGGAGGTCATCCTGACAGTGTTATGAGACATGAAAGGACCCATCATTATTGATTTCTTTGAAAAAGGTGCAACTGTAAGCAGTGCTTCCTATAGCCAACTTCTGAGGCAAAATTCACCTTATTTATTGAATTACCATCATATCTTATTTTATTTACAAATAAAATTTACTTGGTATTATATTGTTTCTGGTATAAGATATGCATGATTTGATTGTATGTTTCTCATATTTTATAGTTATTCTTATTGGCGTAATAGTTAGAGTGTTCATCAATGGTCTAGAAAATCAGGGTTCAATCCCTATTCGAGACATAAAAAATGGTACTTGATGCTTCCTTGCTTAATACTCAGC
The DNA here is from genome assembly GCA_963585895.1 of Sepioteuthis lessoniana. Taxonomy (NCBI): domain Eukaryota; kingdom Metazoa; phylum Mollusca; class Cephalopoda; order Myopsida; family Loliginidae; genus Sepioteuthis; species Sepioteuthis lessoniana. The sequence continues at coordinate 91,014,174 of OY757908.1, forward strand.
ATTATAAGGAACTGATTAAGGGTAAGTGGAGCAATCCAAGGAAAGGAGTAGTGCCCTCCCCTACACCTCAGTGTAGTAGCTATTGAAAAGGGAACCTTTGGCTCACACTCAAGTTGGCCAACTTATATGTGGTATATGTGGAGGGTTGGTTGAAAAGTTCATAAGGTGACCAAGATACTCTCAAGGAATGAGACCAAATGTGATTTATTTTCCAACATATTCTCTCTTGCAGCTGACACATTTCTTTCATCGGTGTTGCAGTACTTAAATCTCATTGGTTGAAAAAGTTATTAACAGCAGATGTGACATCATTATATGAACTTTTCAGCCGATGAACTTTTCAGCCCATCCTTCTGATTATACTCATAAGTAGTTTTATTTAGTTTCTGATATTATATAGTTTAATAAAGTTTCTGTCTACCATCAGATGCAACATGTGAAAACTGACATAATACATTTTTTCATTTTTTTTTATTTTGCAGAGGAAACTAATGCACTGATTGGAACTGAAAGATAAGCCAAACTTATTCCCTGGCCGTCTAACAATGATTTGTTTGTTATATGTCCATCTCTCTCAGCCATAGACTTTGGACCAGAGGCAACAAAAAAAAAATTAGCTAAACCTGGACCTCATGATATTGATTACAACAACTGTGGTTATATTGGGACTTACTTGTACATTGACACCTTTCTTAAATTGACCAGGTGTTGCATGTTATGGGTGATGATTGGTAATTAGATATTAAATACGGACTTGAACTAAGAAAATATTCAGTTAACCATGGAACTAAAAGATGTTTTATTTATCTTTTTTGTAAAAAGTGCCATTCCTTTACTGATTGGTACTAAAAAGTCAAAACTGATACACTGAGTGTAAATGAAAAACCAATGAGCCAAGGTAAAGTCAAAGTGTAAGAATTAATACTAAAAGAATTTCAAATAAATTCACTCATTGCTGCAACTTAAAACTAAGTAAATAAGAAGGTATACAATAAACGAGACATTTTTTTTACAATGTACATATTTGTTTAAAATTTAGAAAATAAAGTTTTGTATTAACTATTGTAGTAATTTTGTTCATCATTTGTCATGTATTATTCCATATTGTGATGTGTACACTTCCTCTTTCCCATTCAATAAATGGACTTGTCTAAAGGTTTAACTTCATTTGTTTAACAGCTTATCAACCCCTAAATGTATTATCTAATGATAAAATTTAATACAAATAATATGTATACAGTTATATGGTTTCAATTATACATATCTCATCATCATCATCATCATCATGTCACGCTGCCAGCACAGATCTCCCTGACCTTTTCTCACCACCAGTCTCTATCTTCTACTGCTCTCAGGAGGGCTTCAAGGCAATATCCTGAATTGGCACAGAGCTTTTGAATATAGGTTCTAGTGAGTTGTCCTGGCTTTGCTCATCCATGTGAGTATATCACTTATCCATATTTCTCCAGCAGTATCCTGTATGTCTGGTTTGTCTAACTTGGATAGTTTTCATGATGGGTGGTAGGTGGTAGTACAGCTCCTTTGTTGTGAGATGTTGCCTCCAGGACTTGTTCAATATTGCTTGCAGCATTCTTGTGTAATTGTTGTCAAGCTTTTTCTCCATGTTTAGTTGGTGTCCATGTAGTGCATCCATATAGCAGTATCGACACGACTGCGGCTTGGAAAAAACTGCGTTTTATTTTATTGGTTAGGTCTGACTTCCATATGACTGATAGCTTATCGATAGCAGTCCATGCTTTTGCAAGTCATGTGTTGATGTCTTTCTCAGTTGAAACTGCTTCCTAGGTAGGTGAACTTGTCCACTCGTTTCAAAGGCCCATCCTTTAGTGTGGAGATGTTGCCTCTTTGATTAAAGCACATGTATTCTAATACATCTAATACAATAATTTATACACAACTCAATGATTTCAAGTAACTTTTTCTGTTTAATAATAATCATTTGCTTGCACCAAGTTATATGGTATTGTATTTATATTTAATATTAATAATTTACACACAGTTATACATTTTCAAGCATTCCTATCTATAAATTGAATTACCATGACCAGAAAATCTGGCAAGCAGGGTGTACGATATACAGAACCACTGGACAGCTGTTTTGACTTTATTAGGTTTCATCAGCAGTCTAAACTGTGATCTCCCCGTCTGGAGATTGAACCAGTGACCACAAAATGTTGAGCCAAAACTCTACCACTGAGTTACTGGTTCACATCACACAAAAGTGATGCCAAATTAACTAATGCATATCTCCAATCCTCTTGGGAAGACATAGCCCTGGAGGTGACAATGTCCTCTGAAATGGTACAGATGTAACTAGAAGACACATGTTGTGTACAGTGCTTGCCGGATTTTTGGGTCATAGTAATTCAATTTATAAGATAATTCCTCTATTCAAAAAATAAAATAAAAAATGTGTATCTATTTTTATTTGATATTAACAATATTGAAATAGATTAATTAGACTCATAAGTCTAGCTGAATGGACCTGGCAGAAATGCAAAAGTCCTGACTTCTCATTTTAGTTGGTATCATACAGTCAGTGTAGTTTAACCCTGCTGATGGGACTAGAATTGTCAAAAACAACTAAAAGCACTTCCATATATAATTTGTATGAAGACTAGTTTTCTTTGGCTTGTGTTAAAATAACCAGTAAATATATAAGACACTAAAGTTTATGAAACCTTTTAACTGCTTGCTTCTTTCTTTCTTTTGGTGTTGCTATGAAAGGAATTCAATTCACTCAGCTTTGTTGTCACATTTCATTTCTCTTGTTCATTTGGCTCACCACCTGTTTTTATCCAGCAGGGGACGGTTGCTGGATTCATGTAAACATCAGCTGTTCTGCCTGCATATACAGCACACCACTTGTCTCTTTGAACGACGAATCCTAGTTGACTCATCGGAGGCAGCAGTCTGCAGGTTCTGCCTTTCAATTTCACAACAATTTATGAATTGTTCCAAACTGGAAAGTTAAATACTTTTATGGGTAGTGCCATGTTGTTTTGTTTACAAAACTTTGTAAAGAGACCAGTTAAATATAGAAATGCAACATCTGAGAAAAATAAAACATCAGTGGTTTTAATAACCAGTATATTGGTCATTTTGGTGAACCACTGCATTAAACCTATCTAAGCAATGAGCACCAAAACTAAGCATTGCATAGATTTGGCACTAGGCTGCAAATATGGGAAACCTAGTGACTACTATCGATGACTATTCAATTGTATCGATCTGCAAGATGAACTTGCTCATCATTACACAATGATGAGATGCCCTTGCCATGTTTTTCCTTGAATGAAATATAAAAAATAAACTCTGGTCTACAATACCCTATTTTATTTTGGTAATATATTTATTCCCAAATTATGAGGAGGGGGTTTGAAAAGTGTTCAGCACAGCAAAGAAAGCAATGACCATTTTTTATTAAACTTTTAACGAGGGATTCTCAAAGTAGTCCATACAGACTACCTGGGGAGTGAATAAAATTTTGGTAGGGTGAATAAAAGCTTAGGAGTCCTCAGAGGATTAAATTATTTGGCTACAATTTGATGAACAAAAAAATTTGCAAAATATCTTAAGGTCTATGCAACTGTTGAATGCATTCTATTAGCTTTTCTAATCAGGATTTTGTCAAGTGTATTATTTGTTAAGCAAACAGAGAAGCACTTTCAACATAGAACCCAATATTTGTAATCTTCTCGGTATCCCCCAAATACATCCATCCCATCAAAAATAATTCAAGAATAAAAGGTACCTTTGCATTTATAGTTTATTGATTTTTTCTCATGTAAATTTTATTAAACATTGGTTAGTTATGTTTTATTATTTATTATTCAATTAATTTATTTGGAGTTGAATGAAAATTAAATTTAGTTATTAGAAAGTTTGAGAAACCCTGTTTTAAATTTAAATTAAATTTAAACATTGGTTAGTTATGTTTTATTATTTATTATTCAATTAATTTATTTGGAGTTGAATGAAATTTAAATTAAATTAAATTAAACATTGGTTAGTTATGTTTTATTATTTATTTGGAGTTGAATGAAATGTTTTATTATTTATTTGGAGTTGAATGAAATTTAAATTAAATTTAAACATTGGTTAGTTATGTTTTATTATTTATTATTCAATTAATTTATTTGGAGTTGAATGAAATTTAAATTTAGTTATTAGAAAGTTTGAGAAACCCTGTTTTAAACAATGTACCAAGGATGAATATGCACATTTCATGACTTGAGGCCATTCTCTTCTTAGTTGGGCCCAGAACTTTTCAGCAACCTTCATACATAGAATTTGGTGCAAAGATATTGATAATAACCTATTGTACATTAGAATTCTCAGCTGCAAATTGCTTGGATTGTTGATTGCAATCTTTATATTTTAACTATGACATTTTGGTAGTTGTATTTTTTTAACAATTTCTCTTTTACCAATGTACAATCTCTATGGAAAGAAGGGGTTCTCTGTCTGTCTGTCTGTCTGTTTGTCTTTTTAAAATTAGTTTAAAGTTGTGTCAACAAATCTTCTCTTCTTAACCTTAAAAGAAGTTAAAGAATGAATCCGCCAAAACATTGAGATCAATAGTTTTAACAACTCTTAGAATGATAATATCTTAATTCAAAATTGCAGAATGTTAAAAAAAACAATCTTGATTGCAACAGGACCACATTAATAAGTGGGCAAACAAAAGGAGATTACTACATTTAAAGTCTAACATATGTTTATATGGGTACAAGTATTTAAGTTTTAATTCTATAAAATACTATATTGAATTAGAAAGACAATCAAAGCTAAATAAGAATGCATATAAAAAGGTTGTACTTACTTTTTATTTTATTTTAATTGATTTCTACATGAATTAGCAGTTATCAATTATTATGTTAAACTTATTTGAAACAGCATGGATATAGAATAGAACAGCTTAGACACTAGTTTTTCCCACCTTTCATTGCTAAATTTTCCTTATTCAACTATTTAATTAAATTAGTAAAGAATATAAAGTAAAGTTAATTATAATTATTTCCTTTTGTTAATGGATTTTTTAAAAAGATTTATTGATGGGATTATTGCACATATTTATTAAGATAAACCCAAACAAATAAAAATCAATAAAATCAAGCAAATATTAAAGCCAAATTTTAAAGATAAATATGCAAATTAGCCTTCCTATTTGCACTGTAAACCTTTACTTAGTTGTTCATATAAATACAATTGCATCTCAGTAGCAGAAGCTAAGTCAGATGTAGATGGTACCAGTTACACCATGCAGCATCAAATTATGATGACTTGCAAAAATATTAACGTTTTAATGATAAGTAGAATTGAGGACTGTAGTTGAGGGCAACCCAAAGGCTCCTTTTTCAATAGCTACCACACCAAAATGTAGGGGAGGGTGCTCCTCCTTTTCCTGGGATGCTCTACTTTACCCTTTATACGTACCTTATAATGCTGAGGGTTAAGCAAGGAGGCATCAAGTACCATTTTTTGAGTCTTTGGTATGGCTCGAACAGGTACTGAACTCCAGTCTCCCGGGCCAATGACAACACTAATTTTATTAATGTTGGGATTTAAATAAAAATAAAATTATGGAGAATGTGACATTAATATCTAATCTCAATTATAATTAGCTGAAAACCAACCAAAAAGCAGAAGTGGAGTTTTTAGTGATTTGTGATTTAAACTATATATTGAAATTATATCTATGAAATTATATCTATGAAATTATATTTATGAAATTATACCTGAAGGGAAAATCAGTTTAATTCTTGACATTATGTAAATTGACCATAAAATTATTTATTCCTCTTTTTATTGTAGCAATGAACAGAGGCATTGAGGAGTTATAAATTCATGTCATCAAAAGGTTAATGTTTATGATCTTCCCCTGGTGGCCATTGCTTGTACTTCAATCGTACACAGAGCAACATAATTTTTTTTAAAGTTTTGATTTTTTTGGTAGCCAGAAAAAAAGTCATTGAAAAAGCTCATAACTTTAATTTCACTCAAGAAAAATGTTTGACAAATGTCTATGGTTAAAAAACTTAAGATTTAGTTTAGATACAATAATGGATACAAAGGGTTCAGCTTGGTACTTTACTTACATTGTAAATGAAACCCTTCACTAACAAATATGAATATTTCAGAATTTTCAAGAAATGATATGCGAAAAACATGCTTCTGTGTCCTGTTAGTAAGTATGGGAAATTTAGAGGTAATAATAACACTAACCACCTTTGAGTTGTGTAATGAACTTATTGGAGAGATTATGGGAGGGGGGATATTATTGACAACTTATTCTCATCCAAATAAGGATGTTTAATCACTTCTTATTCACCAAATTCCAATAATATAGCATATCAATTATTATACTAACACTGAATGAACAGAAAAGAAAGATGAGATAAATTTATATGCACAATTAAACCATTTAATTGGTACATATAATAATTTAACAAATGTTATAACAATTCATGTGTCCCAAAACAAATCAATGTATTCATTCCTCCAAGAAAAAGCATGCATGAAAGGAGATACAAAAATAGGTAAATATCATTTTTTTTTATAAGCGAGGACTAAAAAAGGTTCCCATCTATGACAAGAACCAACAATAGTAATATAAATATCTTACTTGATTTCTAATTTTTTCAATGAGGGGAAATAGATCACCTCGTTGAAGTTGAAAACTATGCCTCTATTTTTTGTTCAATGAACAAAAATAAAAGTCATTTCATCCCACAGGTATGAACTAAAAAAGCTGACACCTTCTCAATTCAAAAAATGAAAGCAAACAAGAAAGAATTAAAAGTTGAAATTTTCATGTGACTCATGGACATATGATGTAGAAAGTCATGCCCCCAATCTAAGGGAAGACAATTATTATTGCCTCACTACAAACAAAAAAGAGAAGACTCTTGTTGAATCTTTTTAAGGTGAATATTTTTAAGTAAATAAGAATGTGAATTTTTTTTTGAGTCAGGTAAATCAAAATCTAAATTCTCATGTGACCCACTGACACATGATGTGGAAAGTCATGCTCCCTTGGATAGGGAGCATGACTATCCAAGTGATCCCAAATCCCTATCCAAGTGATCCCAAATCCAAGTGATCTCAAATCCCTATCCAAGTGATCCCAAATCAACCAGTCATGTGAAGATTTGGCATCGCTTATGTGTGGCATGGACTGGTGGCCTAGTGGTAGAATTTCAGTTTCTGCATTCTGGTGTGGCTGGTTCGATCTCTAGTGGTGGAGATCATGGTATGCACTGCTGATGAGATCCAATAAAGTCAAAACAGCTGTTCAGTGTTCAGTATGTCACATGTAGGTGTTTGCCGAATTTTCTAGTTATAGTAATTTGATTAATATATTATCAATTCCTCTCTCTCTCTCTCTCGATATATATATATATATTAATATCCTATGGTACATACAAAATTTTAGAATAGCTTAAAGTAGAGCATACATCAAAAATTCTAAAAAAAGACTTTTTTTTATTGTCACATCTCTTCAGAGAACTCTATGACAAAAAAGGTCCTTTTTTAGAATTTATGATGTATGCTCAACTTAAAGCTTATTCTTATATATATATATATGTATATATTTCAAAATGAATTGGTCCACTATAAGATTTATATCTTTTTAAAAATTATTTATTTTGTTCTTACATATATGTTTCCAGCTTGTTGCTTTTGTCAGAGAAAATATGTGACACAAGGCCATGTAAATTGGGCACTCACTGAGACAGGAACTCATTTGTGTAAGTCTGTTAGTGGAATAAATCAATACAAAAGCTGAAAAAACATACTACTAACAGACCTACATGAGTGAGTTCTAATCTCATTGGGTGCCCTATTTACATGGCCTTTTGCTACATATGTTCTCTAACGAAAGCAACATGCAGGGAATATACATGTATGTAAAAACGAAATAAATAATTCTTGAAAAATACAAATCTCTTAGTGGACTTATTCCTTTTGAAATATTTCCTTTTTTTTTTGGCCCTCAAACGAAAAAAAATTTTACACACACACACACACACACACACACACACACACACACACACACACACACACACACACACCTATATATATATATATATATATATATATATATTTGATAGAATAATAAAGACACATTTTGTCAATATCATTTAATTAAGATCCTTTAATCGAATATGCCTAAATGAAAGACTGCTGCTCAAATACATACATATATATATATATATATATATATATATATATATATATATATATATATATATATATATATATATAATTCTTTACATTCATTTATTTTTGAAAAATTAACTAATCGTATTTTGCTGAAATCTTCAGAAGAGACATGTGAACAAAACTTGCTTTTTGTAAGGTCTGTTGTCATTGGGTTTCCCCAAGACAATGCAAGGCCTCACACTGCAGCAAGAACAGTGGAAACCATCAGTTTAGTTGGAAACAGCAGCCACATCCTCTCAAATCTAGCCTCCTCTGATTTCAGCTTGTTTGATTCACTCAAAGAATTCCTGGAACAAAGTTTTCAAGAGATGAAGAAGTGAAGAACATTGTGAGCAAATGGGTAACAACTCAGTTCAAAAATTTTTATGCTCAAGGAATACAAAAACTTATTTTTTAAGGGGAAAAATGTGTTTTAAAGAATGAATATAATATTGAAAAATGAAATAATTTTTTTTTTCCTGCATGAAATGTGAGTTGTTATATTGCAAAATTCACTTTATTAAATGAACCTTGTATATCCATGATATTCTAACTCTGAACACAATGGGAGGAAAGACAAAATAAATGCATTTGTACACACAAGAACACTTAACCTTTTATATCCGTAATATAGATACTAATGGTATTAAAAAGAAGGGATATACAATTATGTTTCAACAGCAAGAATTATGCATATATGAACAAGCACTATGTGGGACGGGTAGAAAAATATAAAAAAACTTACTTGATAAAAAGTAAAATGGTTATAACCATGTGATTTTATTATTTCCTGGAAGGGAAAGGAGACAATGTCCCAACTGTTAGAACAGAGGCAAAAGAGGTTGAAAATGGGTTTTTATGACCCCACAATGCACAAAATGGACAGGCTCATTCTCTATCAGAGAAAATTATTTATTATCTCTCTTCAGGGGAATAGAATCTTGCATATACTAGATATAGCTCATAATTGTATCTATATTCTAAAAATTTGCTCTCATCAAATTCTGCTTGACTGAATCTAACTAAATTATAACTGGAATAGCAATGACCAATCCTTTGGTTTGTTCAATTTCCTTCAAAAAAGCAATGAAAAGTATTACAAATATATTTGAATGATTTTTGTTTTTCAAAATTCATCTCAAATAAATGGAACATTCCCAATTAATCAGGACCCCACATTTAAATTCTGGTAAAAAAAAAAATTGTTATTATTTTTGCAAAAATTTCTTTTTATATATTTATATGATCGGTCTGTTGATGTATGTCCACAGCTGACCAATTATATAAATAAAAAGTATTTTAGAAAAATTGATATCCTTTTGTAATCTAATAACTTGATTAATTCTCATCTAAATGATAGCAAATGTGTAGAAACAAGTCAAAATTCCATATTTAATGTTCAAACACTTTTCATTTTAGTGAATGGTATTTCTATACCTGAAATATTTTTACTTAGACAATTTTTTGAAGGGGAATCGATCCCCTTAAAAAAATTGACTATATATTTGGATATATTTCTGTTTTTTTTTCTCTTTAGATTGCTATATTTGGATGTTTTTCTTCTCTCATTTAAGACAGAGTATTTGATATTGTATTCTTGAATGATGTTTCTTCTTTTTTTTTGGAAGATGAGACATAAAAGACATAAATGCAATTAATCCATTCTGAGTGCCAAAATGTGTTTCTGGGCTTCTCTACTTCTCCAGGGGATGGGGGGATGGGGAAACAAACACTAATTATACCACATATATTTTGAAACAGAATGTAACTAACAATAAAGGAATGCTGAAAATTTTCTCATTCTTTTGTTTAATTTTTTTCATTTGAAAAAAAAAAATATATATATATATATATATAGTTTGTTGTCATCCACAGACAGACTGTTTTATTGTATCACAACTCTTCCGTATGGCTAAACAGGCTTGATGCTTCAAGTTGGGATTGAAATCCACCTAACTTTACTTTAGACCAATAACATACTGGTCAACCATTTGGTGAATTTAACACAGATGCATTAACTTTTCGTTTTGTTTTTGTATTTTTTCACTCTTGGATACCATAGTACTCAATTCATTGGAAGAACTTTGCATTACGCGAGTGGCAGTCGTTAATTCCTTTGCCAGAGTGCTCAACCCCTGGAGTAGTAGGAGCGTATATATTGTCATCCACAGACTGACTGTTTTGTTGTATCACAACTCTTTTATGTGTATATATATATATATATATATATATATATATATATATATATATATATATATAGCACATTGAAATAAAGGTGCTTATTGTGTAGTGGTTATTATTCTAAGAATTGTACTTGGCTACCCATGTTCAAATTCTGAATGTGGTCACTTGCATTTCACATAATGTTTATACTCTTGAGAAAGGTATGAATCCAAGTATTCCATCACCAGCTATGGATGAATAGTCAGGTAGACTGGGTTCTTTAACCTTGGTATGGCAACTGGGTCTCAGAGAAGGAAAACTCTGAATTTAAACCAGGCCCGGAGTGAGAATGGGTTCTGCCTGGCTATTCCTACCCAAAACATTATATGAGTAGTGCCCCCATAGCCAAACCAAGATATGGGATAAGTCTTTCTTTTTCACATTGAAAATCAATTAAGACAATATCTGTAGATTAAAAAAAGAAAAGCACAAAGGAATCAAAAACAATGGAAGGAAACTACTGAAGCCAAATAAATACATTCCTGAATAAGTATGATTCAAAATGAAATGTGTGTACATTGAGAAATCTTAGACAACACAAATCAATTTCCTACACATTCAAATTCTTAGTTCATTTGTTTTTTCTCACTCAGGCAAAATGAAGTTGATAACATATTGAAACATTCATATTACTACTTTCTTTTTATTATTCTAGCTTTACTTATCGTCTTGTTTGAAAGTGAAGGTAACTCATAAAAATAGGTTTTGGATTAATCAATATTCAACTAACAAACAAGAATTATTGTTTATTTTGTTTATATTCTGATGTTTATTCATATCATAGCCTGAATGAAGGTGGCTTTTATCTGCTTATATACCGGAGTATGTACATTCTTAATAATGTATTAAATAGTCTAAAATGAAACAGAATGTGCAGTGAAGTTATGTAAGCATTGATGTAATAAAGAAGAAAGAAACAATTGTGCTTGGTCAGAGAAGCAGAAAATAAACAGCCAATAAATAGGTATGGAATTCTATAGTTAAATAGAATTTTGTGATGTCTTAAAATATTGCTAAATCAGTATTAATTAAAGAATGGTTTTCAGTAGTATTATTTACAACTCTATGGAAAATTTTCACGTTAGTTTTAACTGGTTTTTCACTGAAGTCTGTGTGAAAGTAAGCCACATCTGGTCTCGAGGACTCGAGCTGATTTTAGTGGTGTTGTTGTCTGGATGGTGTTGATTCTTCTTCTGGTCTCATCTCTTTTCCAGGATTTTTGGGGACCACTTCCAGGGTACTAACTAAACATGGTATTACCATCACTTTCATGCTCCAGTTTGTTCAACTCTCTGGCAAGATCCAGGTATTTGTCTATTTTTTTGCTTTCTTTCATTTTCAGCTAGTGATCTTCAAGAATGGCAAAATTCAGTTGTTGACAAGTTCTTTTTGTCTTGTTAACTAACAACTAGTTCTGGTCATCTGGGTAGGAGTGGGTAGTCTGTTTATATCTCAAAGTCCCAGAGAATTTTATGTGTCTCATTTTCTGAGATAGATTTTGGTTTGTGCATATACCATTTGCTAGTATGCTTGAATTTTAGTCTCTTGCATGATTGCTAGTAGATCATCTTTCCTACCCAATCATACTTACACTTGTTTTTCTTTTGTGTCAGGTATTATTACTTTCCTATTTCAAAATTGATTGGTACAATATTAAACTTATTCATAGAATTGCATGTGGAGGTGCCTAAGGTGTATTGGAAATAGAAACGGCGAGCCGTGTTCAAATCCTGGATGAGGCTGTTTGCATTTCCAATAGCACTTATACCCTTGGGAAAGGTATGCATCCAACAATTCTCCCCCGAGCTATGGGCAAATAGTAGGGCAGACTGGACTCTTTAGATTTGGTATGGTAACCAGGAAAACTCTGCTTGAAACATTGACCTTGTTTAACATCCTGCCTGTGTGGAGGGGTTTGTAAATATACACATAATATACACGAGCAAAATAAGAAAATAAATAGAATTAAATGGAATAAAGGTTATGATAAGGTGAGGAAAATAATTACAAAGCATGAATAAAGGAAATAAGTGGTTTAATCATTATCAGAAGATAACAAGAGACTAGAATCTGGAATGTTGTAGTTCCTTAGATGTATATGATTAACCTTACAAATACATTATTGTTATTTTAACTTGTGTATTAATAAAGAGATAATGTTTTTAAAAAAATCATAAACTTGACTTGCTTAAAAGCTGCTTTTGTTGGCCACTAAAGTAATAGTCAAGTCAATGTATTCACAGAACTTATAATCAAATTAATTACACTGACTTGCGTTAAATTTTTTCCCTAAGGTCAAAGGTTTATCAAGTGATAAATGATCGTTATTTTATGCTGAATTCAAAAATATCATTCACTGTGTTTGGTCAGGACTGGTTTTTAAGATATACTAGAATACTTTATAACAGTCTTCAACACTTATTCAAAAGTTTGTGGACTGTACTTGTCACAAGCCAATCATGGAGGCTTGATGTTTAGTTTAGCATATAAAGTTGTATATGCACCTAACTACAGTGTACCAACCTAGTTGTTAACACCCACTTACCTAGGGAGGGGAGGGTTTATTCCTCAGTTTAAAATGATTTTAATGTACTGTGTCAAGTATCAAGTGTCAACAATGTGCTGAGTGCTGATTTTTTTTTTTTTTTTCAGTTTGACATTTGTATTCCTGTAAGAATGGATCACAACAGTGAAAATAATCCTGACTAGTTCTGTTATATCTGCAATAATGAAGTTCCTCCTGTCAAGCAAAAATCACTGACTTTGTGAAGAAGACATATCATGTTTACTGTGGAGTCAAACAATGGGATCATTATAAGCCATTTGCTCCCCAAATTTACTGTAAAACGTGTGAAGAATTCGGGGAACTGGAGGAATGGTAAAGAGAAAAGTATGCCATTTACCTTTCCAATCATCAGAAGTGAAGGAAAAGATCACATTATGGACTACTATTTCTGCATGATAAATCTAAAATGAATAAATCACAAGAACAAGCACCATGTTCAGTATGCCAATGTTCCTTCTGCCTTAAGATCAATCCCTCATGGTCCAAAACTTCTTGTTCCGTGGCCAGATGGTAGCACAGAATATAGCTCTGATTCTGAACATAGTGACATGACTGTTATAGCTAGGGATGATGCATACAAGCTTGAAGAGGATGACACAAGACAACCTTTCAAAGGAGTCTGCTCAGCTACTGGGTTCACATCTCAAAGAGATACGTCTGTTGGCACCAGGAATAACATTCTACTGGTATTGAGACGATGAGAGAGAATTAAGACAGTTTTTCATGTTCCATGATAAGTCATTATTGGTTTATTGCAACAACATTGCTAGATTGATCAAATCAATGGGCTTAGAGTATGATGCAACAGAATGGAGAATTTTTATTGACTCATCCAGCAGAAATCTCAAAGTAGTTCTTCTACATAATGGGAATAGTTTTTCATCTATCTCTATTAGGGTGGTTTTGATAGGTCCTAGGGCTCTAAGGTGGGTACACAAAACACCCTTATTTTCTGTGTCTTTGGGACAGCTGGGCTAATGATCAAAATTACGTCAGACAAGAGAAACTGTTAAGACAATGTTTAAAACCTAGCTCACAGAACGTTCAGTCTTTGCCTCTTGTTGAACTAAACAAAATACTGCTTCCACCCGTCCATCAAATTAGGAGTTATGAAGGGCTTTGTGAAGGTAATAGACAGGGAAGGCAGTGGATCTGCTTTCCCCCAGGAGAAGGTCCCACAGATAAGCATGAAGAAACTCAAGGCTGGTATATTTGATGGCCTTCAAATAAAAGAACTCATGAAGGACCCAATATTTGATGAAGAACCGAGTAAAGCTGAACTTTCTGCCTATCACTCACTGAAGTCAGTAGTTACCAACTTCCTAGGAAATCACCTGAGTGCAGAATATGAGAAAGAAATTGAAGTGCTACGGAAGAGTTTTCACCAATTTATGACACGAATGTCAGTCAAACATTCTGCAGTCACACTTAGACTGTTTTCTAAAGAACTGTGGAGATTTGAGTGAAGAGCAGGGTGAGCACTTTCACCAAAACATTCTCATTATGGAAGAGTGCTACTTAGGCCAGAGGGATGTAAACTTTCTCACTGACTACTGTTGGTACTTGAAATGGGATGTGGTGGCTGCTGAGCACAGGCGGAAGTCTCTGAAAAGACCTTTCATCCATGCAAATATATTAGTCCTAAATTTGGCATTATTTGTTTAATTCAACACAAAAATAGAGTTATGATACTTTCTATAAATTTCAAGTAAGAGTTTGTATCTTAAAATTTTGTTCTGATAAGAAAAAATGAGGATGATTTTTAGATTCAAAGTAGAAACTGCCTTCAAATCAATTATCATATATTCGACCTTGAAGACATCACAGGCCAGTATTATAAATGAAATAAAAGGTAGGTACTTTCTAATAAACATTTAATAGTTATTTTTCTTGAGAGATAACGATCTGGGTGGGCATGAATGAAAAACCCCACATTGTTATTAAGTAGGAAATAGGATTGAAAATTGCATTATTTTCTAGGTTAGAACATTTTCAATGCTCAAGGCCAAATAAAAATCTCACAACAATGAATGATTTTTGTTGTGTTATGGTTGTAGCAGAAAGAATTTCAAATTATTATTTTGTATGGGAATTGCTTTGGCCGTTGGAGTTTGAATTTATATATTTTGACCAATGAGAATGACTGATGCCATTCTGCCTGGGTCACCTCTCCGAGGCAACATAAAAGGCTGCGCTAATAATTTCTCGCCCTTTTCTCACTTCCCCACTGGCTAGCAGCAGGACAAGCCAGCCAGCATGACAGAGCACATACTCTCTGTCTTCACCTTCTAGCAGCAGAACAGACCAGCAACGTGAGAGAACAAATTCTCTCTCTTCACTTACTCACAGGCTAGCAGCAGGACAAGCCAGCCAACATGATAGAATACATTCACTCTTCTCGCTTCCCCACTGGTCAGCAGCAGGACAAGCCAGCCAACATGACAGAGCACATACTCTCTCTTTGCTTCCTAGCAACAGGAAAGACCAGTCAACATGAGAGAGCACATTCACTCTTCTTCACTGACTCTCTCTCATATTTTGAGCTGTCTGCTAGGCACCATGAGGAGAGCACACCCAGTTTATGGATCATTGGTGTCTTGTAAATCATTCTTTTATAATTCATCTTTCCATCTAAACCAACGGATCCTCAGAGAAACAAATTGGATATTTTCAATTCCTGCTTTTACTTCATCATTTTAATTCCTGTCCTGACAACAGCACCTCAACTCCTGCTTGGACTCCAGCATTTTAATTCCTGTCCTGACGACAGTGTCTTAATACCGGCTCTATCATTTACAACCGTTTCGTCTTCCTGCGACTTACAGCACAAGGGTTCTTTTTGTCTCAAGCTGTTATTAAAACTTCCAAATGGAAAACTATCAATATCTTCATCAACTCATTTGTTCTTCCTTCTAATATAACAAGAGGCAACAGAACTCTACAACCTCATCTGCCATTTTTGTATAAATGGTAATATCATCTGCCCCATGTTATATGGTAATATACAAAAATTATATAATATAGATAACTACTATTACTACTTCTACTACCACCACTACTACTATCTCACATGGTATTACATTAAAACAAGATTAAAAAATTTTTCCAAATAATATCATACTGCTTGATGAAATTTTATCTACAAACTATAATATTTCTTTTATCTCTTACAGCCCAATTTTAAAAGTAATTAATGATTATTAATGACCTTCCAGATTCCAGGAGAATCTATGGTTTTGTTCTTCAATTACTTTCATCTTTAAGCACATTTTACGTTTTGCTTTATCTATACTTTCTAATTCTAATCTGATTTCTTTGTTGTTGATTGTATTCCTCTTGATTCTGCTAATTATTTTTTGCACAGGTGTTCTCCAATAAAAAATGCATGAAGATTACATGGCCTACAAACCAAACATAGAAGAATATATCATTATTTACAATTCATTTCTGTATTAAAATGTCTGCAATTATTCTTTAAGTAAAAATATACACTGCCTTATTCACCAGACAATTCTGAGACAAAAAATCTTGAAAAAAACTGGAAAAAAACATTTGATCAAGAAAGAAAAATCATAATTGATTTTGTGAAGATTTTTATGTATATTTGTAGTATCTAAATTTTCATAATAAATCATTTACAATGCATTTTCAAGGTAAATTTTTGGCAATCTGTTTTCATATTAAATCATTTCCAATGCATTTTCATTAAAAATCCTCTACAATTCATTTTTATCTAACGAAAAAAAAAAATATCAAAGTTATTCCCCCTGAGGGATAGAAAGAGCGCTGTCTCCTGTGGACAGTACATAATGGGATTGTAGGGACCGGAACAATGGATACACATGAGGGACAATAAGGACAGTCTTGAAAATCGGCTATGACACATGGATTTACATTTGAAGGGTGCACAAAATGTTAAAACAACTTTTTTTCCTGGTCAATATACGCATGTCTCTGCCTATGGTTGAATAAACCTAATTGTTTTCTTGTACACCACAAGTTTGTCTTTTTCACTTTTGTAGACATATTTTCTTTGTTCATAAAAACATAACATATTTGGTGACAAAGATTTTCTTTCGGATTCTAGAACCAGTACATGTCTACAAAATGAAAAATGGATTCGGCAATGTACTAATTACTAAAGCAACAATTAAGGTTTATGGAATTATTTACAGAAAGACAATCTACACCAAAGCAAATGTTTCAGCAAACAAAATTATGTGCACCGGGAGATGCAGAATCAGTTGAACGTTCTGTCAAAATATTTCACTATGACACGGATTTGAAATCACCATTTCCTAAGCGGTTTGCACGTTATGAAGATAATTTTCAGTGGATTTGAAGGAACAGTTTAACAACTGGAAAGTTAGGCTTTTATTAAGAAAGCTGGGTTCAACAGAACCCAACTGTCATTCGAATTATATTTTACCAAAACATCCCCGCGACTATAATTTCACTGAAACAGTAGAAATTTTAGAACAAATATTCAGTGGGTTCACTTCACTTTCTAATATTTGATTTAACTGTTTGAACATTACAAAATGTGAGACAGCCAACTTCATAACATATGCAGGCACCATCAAAAAGTGTGAGTGGTTTAAAATTTTTTCTATTACAGACACCCAATTTAAGTGTCTGATATTTTTAAGTGGGTTGAGGCCTGTAGGTGATGCTGAGGTTTGAACAAGAATTCATTCAAAAATAGAACAGAACTTAAACATTACTCAACAACAAGTTTGTTATATCAGCATATGGTTGCAAGGAAAGAATAAAAACACAGTTGCAAAAAACAAAGAACTCGAAGGCACGTAAAAATTTTAACAATTGTATTGAAAAACAAATAAGTAAAAAGTTCAAATAACTGGGTTGTATAAACGTGTGGATATGGAATTAAAAAGTGGAAAAATGTCCTATGCTAAGTTGTAGTAGGATTGTTAGACTTACATGCATGATGTTACGAGTGTGGAGAGGAGAGGGGTGTTTGGTGATTTACTGCTTAGTCGCTTCCTTCAAAGCAGAGAAGAGGAAAGTCAATGTGTGTGATGCGTGGTTTCGAGTGTCACCTCTCTCTCTCTCTCTATCTATCTGTCTCTCTCTCTCTCTTTCTCTGAGCTGGAGTTCTAGTCTGTTGGTCATCAGCCTTATTTTGATCTGACCCTGTTGTTGAGAAATTTGTCTCTTCTATCGTTTTTCTCTTCTGGTCGGATCAAATTGGGTTTTCTTTGTTTTTTACTGCAAAGGTCACGGATTGGCTGAAAAATTACTTTTAATTATTTTTATTAGAAACCCCTTTTTTCCATTTTGAAGAAAGTCTCAGCACCAATAACATCTGGTAAATGCTCTTGTGGGTGCTAGTTGCAATCATTATTTTGTGTGTATGATAAATTAGAAGAGACCTCTTTCGGTCATATAAGAAGTTGCAGTAGAGTGTCAGCAGTTGGTGAATCTTAAGCATGATTCACATAGTACAGTACCTGCAACAACACCTGCAGTCAACACAGCAGAACCCAACATCCTTAAGCCCAACACAATAAAAGCTTCACTCTGCTTGCTGGAATTGTGGTGGCTGGGATTTAGTTTGAAAATGTCCATTCAAGAAACAGTGTTGTTGCGAGTGCAAAAATTAAGAACATAAAGAGGGATTTGGCACCCCACCAGTGCACAAAATAACACACAAGTAACCACATAACAAATGTAGACAGAAAAGAAAAACACGCACAAACATTTTGGTGGCAACCTTTCTCCCTGACACAAAGTCAAACCAAAATTGTGTCAGTTAAACTGAATGGTCACTCTGTTTGGTTACAAATAGACACCACCTCAGATATAGACCTCAACTTACAGAGACCATGGTAAACCACAGGCCGGTCTCCACCAACTCTTACAAGACCTGTAGCATGGAGTGTATCAGCAGATTTTGTTCACGTCGGGGGAGAATTACCTGCAACAATTGAATTTGAGGACAAAACAGTATCCAGAAAGATTTACATAGCAGATTTGAGACATGAACTATTGGGTCTTGATTTTATCAAGTCACTGGGTTTTCTGGACATACAACTCAATTCTATTTATAATGCTGTTTCCAGGTCTCCAGCTCAGAGTACTATTATAGAGTAAACCTATGACACCATCAAATGTTTTTTCCCAGTCTTCACAGATGACCTCGGATGTTGTACTCAAGCTGAAGCTACACCGACATTCAAATCATCTGCTAAACCTGTTTTCTGACCAAAGAAACCAGAGCCACCATGGTCCCAAATACATGAGGACTTTGCTGGCCCTATCAATGGACATAGCTTTTTGGTAGTGGTTGATGGCTATTCCAAATTATTAGAAATTTCCCCAGTGTGGAAAGCAGATACCTGCTCAATGAAAGCCATTATTAATTGACTATATTCAGCCAACATGGCCTGCTGGAATCATAAGTCTCAGATTATGGATCACCATTTACATCTGAGATATTTCTGCACTTCTGCAGTTCATGCTGCATCACACATGTTCGGGTACCACCCTACCACCCACAATCCAGTGGTCAAGCAAAATGTTTGGCGGATACCTTTAAAGGTGCTCTGCTAAAAGCAAAAGGGGAGAGAACAACAACAGAAG
This sequence comes from Sepioteuthis lessoniana, assembly GCA_963585895.1. Taxonomy (NCBI): domain Eukaryota; kingdom Metazoa; phylum Mollusca; class Cephalopoda; order Myopsida; family Loliginidae; genus Sepioteuthis; species Sepioteuthis lessoniana. The sequence goes on from OY757908.1 coordinate 91,033,798, forward strand.
AGATATTAAATACGTTTCTCCTTTTTTACCGAACAACACCAAATTCTACAGTGAAAAATAAAATGTCTCCAGCAGAAGCACTTATGTGACGAAAGCTCCGGACCACTCTGAGTGACTTATACCCCCAAAACAACTAACAACAACAATGAAAAAACAAAACAAAACGAATCAAAAAACAAAGGCATGACACATCTCAAAATAAAATAAAACTATTATTGATCAGCCCACCAGTTTTTGCGAGCATCTTCAGGCCTTGACAACCAAAATGGATTCCAGGTATAAAAATGGATTCCAGGTACCATATACAGGAAAAAAAAAGGACTTTGTCTATGACATGAAAGTTGGTAAATAATTCTGGGCATGATATAGAAATCAACTCCAGCCCAGATATTCTCAGAACAACCAGGTTGACAACATTCCAATCATTCCATTTGACATTTTAATGGACACATTAGAATTACCATCTCCGTCATCTCCTGTACAGATAAATGCAAGTGGGACAGAAACAAGACCTCTCAGGATCTTATCAAAACGCTATTACACAAGAATGAGGTATCTTCAAATTAATCATAAAGTGTGCCCAGTATAGGTAACTATTAAAAAAAAATATCAAAATTATTCCCCCTGAGGGATAGAGAGTGAGTTGCCTCCCGTGGACAGTACATTGTGGGATTGTAGGAACCGAAAGAACAAATACACTTGAGGGACAATAAGGACAGTTTTGAAAATCGACCATGACACTTGGATATACATTTGAATGATGCACACAAAGTTAAAACAACTTCTTTTCCTGGTCAATAGATGCATGTCTCTGCCTATGGTTAAATAAACCTAATTGTTTTCTTGTACATCATGAGGTTGTCTCTTTTCAGTTTTGTTGACATATTTTCTTTGTTTATAAATTTTCATTGTAAAATCATCTACAATACATTTTCATGGCATACCATCTCTTATGCATTTTCAAAGAAAATCGTCAGTAATGCATTTTCATGTTAAAATCATCTCCAATGTATTTTGATGTTAAAATCATCTACAATGCATTTTCATAGAAAATTATCTCCAATGCATTTTCCTATTAAAATCAATTCCAATGTATTTTCATAGAAAATCATCTCCCATGCATTTTCATATTAGAATCACCTCCAACGAATTTTATGAGAACATTTTTCATCATAAAATCATCTTCAGTGCATTTGTATATTTTATTAAGTACACTAGTTCGTTTATTGGGCAATACTAAAATATAAAAGATTAGAATAGACAAAAAGAAATCATGTCTACTTTTGTGAATATTTTAAAGTTTATCCACATCTTCAAAACACAAAAACGTGGAAATGCTTCAAATAAGCATAAAAACATTCACAGAACAATTCTTCATTGTTACTCAAATATTTTTAGCTCAGTCAGCTGGGGCTGTAAAATACACTAACTGCATTTCTGCAGAGGGGTAAAACCCAGAAGTATTCAGGATATGACAATAAACAATCTGATGATGAGGCTGGAGATTTGAGGAATGCAGAGTACCTTTTTTATTGCAATTGCTCCCAGCTCTACTCTGATCCAGATTGGTAGCACCTGATAGGGTCCTCCTATCTATGGGTCAAATAGAACTGTTTGACATTTAGAATAGAAATGTTTAAATTGTGTGCCAACAAATGACTTATGTTTCATTGAATTGTTTGAAATAGAACTCTCTAATCATTTAACTGGAAATTTACTAAGCTTTTTGCTTAGATGTGGCACAAGGCCATATGAAAGGGGCACCCAATGAGACTCGAACTCACTCGTGTAGGTTTGCTAGCCGAGCTTGCTAACCATTACACAACCAGAGGCGCCTCTCTAATCATTTAACTGAATAAACAAATGACTGATGTTTAATAGAATTGTTTGTGATAAATAGCAATACTTTGATCCATTTAATGCGTACAAAAAGAAATAAACTCAGGCTCATTTAAAAATGTTATCAAAAAGATGTGTTTACAAATCATATATGGTTAATATTTGCATAAATAGGATTTAGCATTCAATAACCGACAATACTTGATATGTCCTAAAACATAACCAAACCAAACCAAACCATATTTTTTCAGATGATAGATAAAGTTAGTTTATAAAATGTATAATTTTCTTTATTTTTAAACTTCCTCAAAGTATTTATTTTCCAAAGGAAAAACTGCAAAACACTTGCTTTAGGTCAATAAGATGTTCAGTGGCTTCAATTTTCAAACAAAGAAATGAAGCAAGGCATGTTGAAAAAATGGTTTCTTTAATTTAGATATTACAAAAATACTCTTGAAAAAATTCCATATTACAAGTTGATTCAAACTTATTTGTACCAAACTTATTTGTACCATAATATTTAGAGAAAAAAAAAGAAGCCAAATACATTTTAAAGAAAAAATGTTCATTATTTTTTTTATAATTTGCTTTTTATTACCTTTTGCAGGTTATTGCATTTCATAACTTGAATCATATAATAACAAGGAATAAACAGAGGGAAAGACCAGATAAGCTCTTTTACACATATAGAAACATTTAATACATACATAGTATGCATACAAGAAGAATTGAAAGTATATGTAAACATATTCCAACACATATAATATGTGAATATTGTTCTAAGAACAAGCAGTAGATGAAAGGGCGACAAAAAATGGGAAAAGGTTTACTTGAGATTGACAGACCATAAATTAGAGTAAAATCATGCCTGATTTACTGCACAATGAATGTGTCTCTAGAGTTCAAAGAACAAAGCCAAAAGAGAGAGTAGGTCTTTACTATTCAAAGAATGGCAACAAAAGAGACCAAAATGGATACTGGGATTGTCACCAGTTGGTTGGTTGGTTTATTGGGTTTTATGGCATATCAACCTTTGTAGGTTATTTAATGCCAAATCAATTTTTATGTAAATAATCTGTTCTTTTTAAAACAATTCAGTTTAGCATAAGTACACAGTTTAATGGTCAAAAAAATTTATTTTAAACTATTCATGCAGTTATATGTAACAATTCAGTTAAGTGTAAATACAGTTTTAATGTCGAAAAACAGTTCTATTTCAAATAATTCAGTTAAGCATAAGCATGCAGTTTAAATGTAAGTACGGTTTAATTGTCAAAAACATTTCTTTTTCAAGCTATTCAGTTTATTCAAACAATTCATGGCATAAGTATGCTGTTAGTTCTATTTAACCCATAGATAGGGTCCTATCAGGTGCTACCACTCCGGGCCAGAGTGGACCTGGGAGCAATGGCAATAAAGGGGTACTCAGCATTCCCCAAAGCTCCAGCACTGCTGGAACCTCACCATCAGATTGTTTAGTGTCATATCCAGGACACTCGTTAGGGGGGGGTCTTACCCCTCTGCAGAGGTGCAGTCAGTGTATTCTACAGCCCCAGCTGACTGGGCAAGATTGTCACCTGTGAACAAAAATTAACTCTGTATATTTGTATATTAACTAAACTTTTATTTAGCTGAGAAATTTCTGTATTTGTCTACTAACATGATGGCAAGAATATTTTTCAAAATAATATGCACTTAGCATGGAGAATTTATGAGAAAAACAATACCATGACACAATACAGCAATAATGCATTTAAAAGATAGATTTTAACTGTTTCATAGATTCTACCTGTTTCATAGAATTCCTGAATTTAAGTTCTGAAAATTCAACCAATTTCTAAAAAATATGCATGATTTTATTCTTTGGTTCAGTGTCACAGCTCCTTAGGAGGTACTGTAAATAATATGCAGTAACAACTTTGCTCAAACCATTTAATCTTCTGAACCAACAAGTGTTTTTTTTTAATGTGTCAGAGACTGGTAGCATATCTGTGAGTATGTTAAATCATTTTTCCTATATGATCAGTATTAATCGGATATTAATCTTTATCGGAAAAAATCTCATGAAATAACAAAAATATACATTTTCCTATCGTTGCTTCTTTTGAAATAATACCTAATCATGACCAAGTAAAATTAAAGAGCTGCGTACATGATATGAATTAAAGGGAGATTATCTCTGCCTGACTATTAAATGTTTTACGTGTTTATTTCCCTTGGCCCATTTGAAAAGCTACTGAAACTAGACAAAAATCGGTAACCATTTTAAAACTTTTGAATCCTGTGAATATTTAGAATTTGTTTAAACATTGTACATGAGTAAGAAAGTAATAAAATTGTTTGTAGCTTGGATATCGGACCATAATCAAACCAACTGTTTTTAACAAAAGAAACATATATATTTAAAGTATTATGATATTCCTTGTTTTGATTCTTTGAGGGTATTTCTTATTCAACACTTGAATTTTATTTGTTGCTTTCATTTTTACAATTAGTTGTCCATAAGTTCTTTTGATTCGAGTGCGGGTAAACTAATAATGAATCTGATTATTTTAATCACATAAGTTTTTTTTATCAGGTAGTTAAATACAGTTTCTAGTGGCTTCTAATGAGAAATACATAGATCATCATCATCATATCGTGCTGGTAGCACGGATATCCCTGACCCTCTCTCGCCACTCCTCCCTATCGTTCATCGCCCTAGGTAGGTCTTCAGGACAACATCCTGTATCCTCACATAGCTGCTGAATGTACGTTCGAGCTGGTTGCCCTGCTTTTGCGCGGCCATGTATGGGGATCCATAAGAGTACATCTCTTATGAGTTCATCTCTGCTTCTAATAACTTTAGAGTCAAGTGTTATCACTAATCCCAAATGACCACACACACACACACACACACACACACACACACACACACACACACACACACACACACACACACACACACACACATGGTGCCTTCAATAAGTTTCCAGACTTTTTTGTACAGGCATTTCAAATTGTCATAGACTCTTAAAAATTCAGTGTGTTATTGCTATACATGTTATGAGATGACTGACCAATTTCAAATGAACAGCTACAGCAGCAATTGGAATACACCCTACTAAAGCCTGATTGTCATGGCTGGTGAATTTCAAAAATCCAATCTGGACGTGAGGAAGAACGATATACAATAAAATTCTGTCTTAAACTTGGAAAAATAACACAGAAATGTATGGAATACTTCAGACTGCTTTTGGACCGTCTTGCATGAATTGAGCATCAGCTTTTGAGTGGCATAAGAGATGCAAGGAAGGCAGAAAGTCTGTGAGGGATGATGAGAGGTGTGGGAGGAGTAAGGAAGTCAATAGACCAGAGTTGATTGGCCAAAGGGTTAGAGTGAGGGTTAGAGGTAACTATGTTGAGGTTTTAAGGGAGTTCAGGAAGAGATTCTGTCGGAAGAGGCCAGCACTCTTCAAATCGGGTCAGTGGTATTTCCACCAGGACAATGCACCAGTCCAAAACTCCATCCTTGTCACAGACTATTTGACCAAGATGGGCATCAAGACAGTTCCTTAGCCTCCCTATAGTCCAGACTTTGCTCCCTGTGACTTTTGGTTATTCCCTAAGCTCAGAGGCTGTGGTTATGAGACAATTGAGGAGATGAAAGAGGCTGTGATGAAGGTTATTGACATGCTCACACAAGAGGATTTCCATGGGGCCTTCCAGCCGGAGATTACTTCAAAGGGGACTAGAGTTTTATGTGTGTACTATCAAGAAAAGTGCCCATACGAAAAAAGTCTGGAAACTTATTTAATGATCCTCATATATATATAGGTATATCAGAAGTCTATATATATACATATAGGTGCATGTGTATGCATATCTGAGCATGTATATGTCTGTGTGAAGATATATATATATATATGTGTGTGTGTGTGTGTGTGTGTGTATGTGTGTGTGTGTGTGTGTGTGTGTGTGTGTGTGTGTGTGTGTGTGTGTGTTTATAGGTATATGGTATATAGGAGTGTGTGTGCTCGTATATATATGTGCATGAATGAGGGTGTGTGCTTATATGCATATGTGTATACGTGTGTATGTATATATATATATGGATATGTATATATATATATAAGTGTATATATATATATGAGTTTTTGTATGTATATATGTGTGTGTATAAATGAGAGTGTGTGTATAAATATATGTGTGTACATGATTGTGTATATACACGTATATACATTTGTGTGCATATATATGCGTGTGTGTGTATGACATATATGTAAAATGTATGAGGAAGAATTTGCCAGAAATCTGCTAGAGGCATTTCAGACTGTGGCAGCTACATTTGAAGTTGGTCTTGTTAAAGGAAGTTAATTGCTTTTTTTCCAATCTAGACGTCTGTAGAAAAAATATTCTTGAATAAAAAACCACATTAAAAAAAAAATGATATTTTTCTAAATCTTATCAGTCAAATTTATATATTCTGTATTTTTATATTAATTATCAAAATCCTAGTCATTTTCAATGAGTGGAAGAGTTTGATCTCTGGATATCAATTTAAAATCTCTTAAAAAAATAAAAATGTTTAAATTGAATTTTTTCTTTTATTTACCACATTTTTAGAAGATTAAGATTAAAATATATAAAGTAAACAAAAAAAAAAACAAAAGAAAAATACCTGGAAATGTGATATTCTACATTATTCAATGTTGTTTTTTTTACTTTAAAAATAAGGCATCCATTTGAATGGTGATAGAAAATGTAGACAAAATCTAATTTTCCTTGGAATTATTTCTAAATAATGCTTTGAATAATTCAGTTGCAGTTTCATTAAGGGAGTCAAATTAACAAAATAATTGAGGGGTAGGAGCATAACAAGAAAACAATAAAAAGAACATGTTGTCTTCAGAATTTTGAATTTTGAAGAAAAATGTCTTTAAAAAGAAACACCATCTTTTATTGTTTGAAATTTTTAATAAATTTCAAACAATAAAAGATCTGATTATAAGCCAATTTTTGGGAAACAAAAAAAACAAAACAAAAAGAAAAACTGTGCATTTAGCAGGTGTGTGTTTATTTACATAAGTAAAAAAGTGAAGTTGGCGACTGTTGTTGAGGGCAACCCAAAGGCTCTCTTCACAATAGCTACTACATTGAAGTATAGGGAAAGGTGCAAATCCTTTCCCTAGATTGCTTCCCTTACCCTTGTTACGTACCTTAAAATACTGAATGTTAAGCAAGGTGGTATCAAGTACCATTTTTTGAGTCTTCGATATGACGCTACCTGAGATTGAACCCTCAGTTTCCCCAGTCATTGGTGATCTTTTTTACATACTAACAAATAAATGACTTAATAAAATAAGTTCTTACCAATAAATTTTTTAGAGGTTTAAAATTGACATAGATTAAGCTCTTCCATTCATTGCTGGTAAATGGGACTTGGTTAATCAATGTAGGAGCCTTCTATCATGTCTGAAAGTGACACAATGTTCAATGAGTGAGATGCGCTGCTGTACAACTCATGCCTCTACCGATCCAAGTTATGACAACAGGACCATTGCCAGCACCCTCAAAATGCAAATCTGGATTTCCACAAATAACAGAGACGTACCCAGGGTGATGAAAACAAAGTTTCCGGCTACGGTTATGGTCTTTGGTATGGTTTCAAGTGAAGGCCACATCATGCCACCTCACATCTTCGAAGTCGGCTTGAAAGTCAACACTAAAGTGTACCTGGATGTGCTGAAGAGTGTGGTGATCCCCTGGTGCAATCAGGTGGCTGTTGGCAGACCCTGGGTGTGGCAGCAGGACTCGGCACCAGCCCACAAGTCCAAAGAGACCCAGGCTGGGCTTCAGAAGGAGTGCTACGACTTTGTAACCTTCTTTCACTGGCCCCCTCCTCCCCCGACCTGAACCTGCTGGACTACTTCGTTTGGTCATACGTCGAGAACATCACCAACATGACCTCCCACAACACCAAAGCCAGCCTGATCGCCACCATCCGCCGGGTATTTGCTGAGCTCCCGCTGGCTTTTTTGGAAAAGGCATGCTCCCAGTTCCAGATCCGTATCGAGGCGGTGATTGAGGCTGAAGGCAGCTACATTGAATAGATGTCAGCTCTACAACATAATCAAGTTACCTGAATTGATTTTTTCAATAAAAGTTTTAAAATAAAGCTGTAGTGTTGTTTTCTTTAGGACAACAATTTTATCGTTCCCCCCTGTAGTGAATTTAGGTTTAAAACACGAAAGGATAAACGAGCAAAGGGAAATAACTCTGATTAAATTAGTATTAAACCTTACTCCAAGGGACAAAATCTATCTAACTTTTTAGAATTAAATAAAAAATTATAAATGAATAATAAACGAGTTAATTAATTAAATAAGTGCAAGCATGAAAATTAAAAACAAATCTATCATACATTTGAGATCTCTGTGTCTATTTGTGACTGTAACCAAGGAAAAAAAGGACAACAAAGAGAGATTTTTATTTGAGGAACACACTAAAAATGCTCTAACCTAGAGAAGCGAGAAATTTCCAGGCAAATTTGCAACTGAATGATCTTTGTTCGGTGTGAACATATTTTTTAAAGACATCTAAATCAATTATCTATAACAGAAATAACTTCTTAAATAGAAGCATCAATATCTTCATGGTCTTCTGTTACAATGGGGACCCAATGTGTTAACAGGGCATCTATCTATCTATCTATCTATCTATCTATCTATCATATTAAATCTTTGTGTCTGTTTATAATCTCTCTCACTCTACCCATACGTAGATTTCAGTTACTAAAAGGAAAAGAAAAGAAGCAAATTATATTTTTATACTTCAGTGTTGTAGTGTTTCTCTGCTATACAACACTTCAGCTCTCACATGACAAATGTTTTTGATTGTTTCCGTGGCATTCAAACTTGTAAAGCATAAGTTCCTGAACGAGACTATCTGTGCAGCTTTCAAGTCATACTCAGAGTGAAGCAATTAACAACATGTCAACTCACCAACAATCACAGTGGCTACCTTCCATGGCTTGAACTGCTTCGGCTACATGACATACACAGAGTAAACTTGCATATACCAAAATATTGCAAGACTTTTTGACTCATTCTAGTATCTGTCAACTGAAATCTTTTTAAAACACTTGAATAAACAGAAGAAGGAAAGACGAAAGAAAGTAGAAAATGAAGAGAGAATAAGTTGGAAAGAAAGAGAAAGTGGAAAAAAAAAAAAGAATATAAAATGATGCAGAAAATAGAGAAGACTGAAGTGAAGAAAATTATTTTGAGAGAAGAAAAACAAAAGAAAGTGTTATCTTAAAAAATTGGAATCATTGGTATTAAATGGCTTCATAGGTGTTATTTGTTTTGATGAGATGGCTTCAATGCAATCATAGTGGAGTTGGCAAAGCAGCTGGTATGTAGAACTAGGTTTCCCTATGGCAGAAGGGGATGTGAGTTCAAGTCTAACCAGAGCTTCTTATCTATTTTCATTTTAAATGTACACTGATGTAAAAATGATGACTCGAGTCAGATGTGAGAGAAAGTGACTGGAATTAGAAAAATGAATGATGATATTATCAATATATTGAATGAAAAAAATATACAAAACTGCATGTTTGTTACAATAGTTTGATACTGAGATAACAATGTATGCTGAATGATTCTTTTTAGAAATCACATAAAGAAGAAAAATAAAAGGCAGATAAATAGTATTGTAACAAAAATATATTTAATTACAGCATGATTGGTTGATTTTACAGCATTTCGACTCTTGCTGGGTTGTTTAATGCCAAAGTCAGCCTTTTGTAAGCAATTATATGGTTTTGTTGCATAGCCGATAAGCATGTCGACCCCGCAAATGAATTAAGTTCAATGCATGTGAGTAAGTGACAGCCAAAGACAATGAAGGAACAAAGGTGAGATAACAAATATAACAAATGACAATTTATTGTCAGATCTACAAACGTGTGTTAAGTCCGTGATGGTCAAATATGGTCTTCAGCTAGAATGGTAATGTTGATAGCTGGTATAGTTGAGACGTAGATGAGCGCAGCTTGATGTTAGTCATGGGTAGCTGGCGTCGGTTGAGTCGCAGAATACAGCTGGATGGTCGGACAAGTCGAAGAATGCAGCTGGATGATTGAAGTCGAAAGCTGAGGTCGGACGAGTCAAAGAATACAGCTGGGTGATCGTAGTTGAAAGCTGAGGTCGGAGGAGTCGAAGAATACAGCTGGATGATCATAGCTGATAGCTGAGGTCGGACGAATTGAAGAATACAGCTGGATGATCGAAGTTGAAAGCTGAGGTCGGACGAGTCGAAGAATACAGCTGGATGATCATAGTTGAAAGCTGAGGTCGGATGAGTCGAAGAATGCAGCTGGATGATCGAAGTTGAAAGCTGAGGTCGGACGAGTCAAAGAATTCAGCTGGATGATCATCGAGGAAGCTGGTGTCGGTCGTAGTTAGTAGATCGATAATCCCAGTTATGACGGTATGTTGAGTTAACTGAGGGTGTGTCGATCCGGTTGCTGGCTCGTACAGCGGGTTGTACGTGAGCCAGGTGTTGCAGTGGTAGGACAGTCTGTAACAGCGAGTCGTACATAGACTGCGTGGTACCTTGCAGGAGTGTCAAGGTCAAGTTCGGTTATGGCAGCTTGGTCATGTAGTGTCGGGCGAGTTAGTGACTAAGACTGAGCCGTGTCTTAGTGTTACGGACCAAGTGAAAGGTCGGAGACCGTGGTTAAGGTTTGCCAGGCCTTAGAACAGACGAGATCAAACGAACGAGTCGAGAGAAGCTAGGGCTTTGTCGTGCCCCCAAGCCGTGCAGACGTAACAAGACGAAGGCTGGGGCTTTGCCGTGTCAAAGCCGTGCGGACGTATCGGACAGGAGCGAAAGCTTTGCCGTGTCAAAGCCATGCAGACAATATCGGGCGCTAGCTAAGGCTTTGTTGTGCCGAAGCTGTATGGACGGTAGGACGATAGCAAAGGCTTTGCCGTGTCAAAGCCGTACGGATATATCGGACGTGAGCTAAGGCTGAGCCGCGCCGAAGCTCAGCACAGGGAGGCTGAGGCTAAGATGGGCATTATCTTAGCGCTGCGCAGATAGTGAAGCTGTAGCTAAAGGCTGAACCATGCCATTAGCACTGCGCAGCTTATCGGACAAGCGGAACTGAGCGAGGGTTAAGACTGGCTAGTCTTAGAATCCGTCTTCGTGTTTGCCTCCGGGCTGTCTATTTCGGCGAGCCGCAGACGGAGACCTCTTATGGCCCTCAAAAGGACCGTTTGTGCATAAATAAGTGATGTCAAAGGCGAATGCACCACGTGACGTAGGATTCGAGCCTTTCGGAGACCGCTAAGAGTGGCTCCTGAGAGCATCCGAAGATCTCTGAAGTTGAGCTGTCGCAAGAGCCTTTGTTATATGAAAGTGGGGCAATACCACGCTGCAGAGTTTGTGTAAATAGAAAGTTATAAAAATGGGTGTACAGATAAATCACTTCTTTAGTGTAGCGTCGGCTATCAAAGATGATTTATTCAATTTTTATAGTGTTGTTTGTGACAGAAGTGTTCTGTTAATATAGTTAATTTCAAATTTATCCCTTTTTTTATCTGAGACGAGAGGTTAAGGTCGTAAAAAGGGGATTCGTCACTTCCGTTCATAATCAGATGTTGTTTTACAAGGGCAAGCGAGTAGTCCGATGTGTACATTAGTGGACAGGTTACGATAGTTTCAAGTAACTATTCCTGAACAATAATAATAATAATAATAATCACTTGTGTGCATATGATTACTAGGTCTCAAGCATTTCAATCTAATATTGATGGGTCTATTTGACCCATAAATGGGACTCTAACAGTATATGCAAGTTTACACTTTAGCTCAGAGTGGACCTGGGAGTAATGGCAATGAAGAAGTACTCCACACTCCCCAGATCTCAAAAATTAGAGTTTTACTATTATATCTAGGAAAGTCCTTTTTATGGCCATCTTGCTACGCTGTTAAAGATACAGACCACATAGTCTAAGCCCTGCCAACAGGGCTGAAGACAACATGTCAAAAGTGGTTTTACAGAGAAGCTTACAAGATACAAAATGTATGTAAAATACAGATATTGACTCAGTTTGAGATATGTAAGTTGGTTGCTAATATATATATATATATATATATATATAAATAATGGTACTTGATGCTGCCTTGCTTAATACTCAGGATTTACAGTAAGGATCAAGGGTAAAGTGGAGCAATCCATGAAATGGAGTAGAGTCCTCCACTACACCTTGTTGTAGTAGCTATTGAAAAGGGAGCCTTAGGGTCATCCTCATCTAAAGTCGCCAACTTTACTTTTTTACTATATATATATATATATATATATATATGATGTTTGCATTGGCAAAAAACTATCACTAAGCACCACAGACTCTATGCTATCCTAACTTATATATATATATATATATATATATATATATATTATTATTATTATACCAGTGTTGGTTGTCACTAAATCCCTTTGTGGGTTTGTGGCAAACCAAGTGCAATATAATATGGAGAGTGCTTGCATGTGAAAGTAGGTGTGTGTGTGTGTGTGTGTGTGTGTGTGTGTGTAAAGTTTCCTACAAAATCCCAACGTTTTTTGAATGTATTGTTCGATTTTCACTTCATTTCATTTTGTTTACTGCCTGATGATTGTTGTTTTGTAAAAACTCTGTGAAACCCAGGGGTTGTAGACTAAATTCCATGGCATTAAATATATAAATCTATTATATATTTATTCATTATTATGTATATATATATATATATATATATATATATATATATATTGTGAATGAACAAATCATTATAAAAACATTGTTTCCTAAATCAAGAAAGTGCTCAAATACTGGTCAGTATAAAACCAAATATAAAGGAAGAGAAGGTTAGGTTTTTTTGGTTTAATTCAGATTGATAATTATCATTAATTTGCTCACAGTTAAGTGGTTTCAAGTATAGAAAATGATTCAATATTTCTATTCAATGCACAGATGGGACCCTAACAGGTGCTTCCACTCTGAATGAGAGTGGACCTTGAAATAATTGCAATGAAGGGATACTCCAGATTTCTCCAAGCCCCTGGACTGAAGCCTCACCATCAGAAATAGTTCAGTGCCATATCCAGGTCTCTCATTTGGTAGAAATACAGTCAGTGTATTCTATGGCTCTAGTTGATGGGGCTAAAGATGAGATAAGAATTTATCTCAGCTTTTTATATCAAATGACATTGTATTTCATATATAAGTAGATATGAAATAGTATTCTTTCTCCAAGCTGTTAAGAAATTAAGCAGAATAACTTGAAGTTTAATATGTAACTTTTTTGAAAATGTTTCAGGTTGGTAAAATTCCACAGCTCAAAGCAGATAATGACTGAAAATGATAATATTTTCTCAAGAGACAAAAATGATTGGATAATCAACTTTTTTTCTTTGCTTTCAGTCAGCTTTGTCATTTTAGTGCAGAAAAGTTGCCAAGGAAATTGTTTCAGGAAATGAGAACTGGTAAAGACAGACAATAATACTGATCAAGGAACAAAGACTACCAGAGAATCTAAGAAATATTACATTCTAAGCATGTAATAATAATAATGATATAGAACATGAAAGTGACAGTGATACTAACTGTAATTGGTGCATTTGGTACAGTCACCAAAGAATTGGTACAGGGACTGGAGGACTAAGAAATAAGAGGAAGAATGGAGACCATCTAAACTACAGCATTGTTGAGATTGGCCAGAATACTGAGAAGAGTCCTGGAGACTTGAGGAGACTTGCTGTTACTCGGATCCCTGTGAAAAACCATCAGCTAATGCTGATGTAAAAAACTCTCAAAAGAGTAAAATAAATAATATGTTAAAGAATAAAAGATAAAAACTCTTGCTTTGAAGTTTCAGATTCTTTTAGGTTATAAGATGAAAACAAAGAATGATCTCAGAATTCCTTAAAATCCAGAGCAGGACAATTCTAACAAGTGTGACATTGAATATGTTCAGATTTCTTTTGAGTTTAGAAGATCAAGCAGAATTATGATTTTTGAACCTTTAAAAACAGTAACAGAAAAAAGGAGCAAAATAATTTATTGCAGTTACGGCTTTCTAAGAGATGAAAATGATGGGATAATCAAGTCCTTTTCTTTGCTTTCAATGCTGGCTTTATCATTTTGGCACAGGACAGTCACAAAAAGAAATCAGTTCAGGAAATGAGAACTAGTGAAGGTGGACAATTCTACTGATGGAGGAACAAAGACAGCAAGAGAAGCTAAGAAAGATTATATTGTGATGAAGCAGCAGCAGCAGCAATACTAACAAGAACCACCACCACCACCATGCCACTCTCTTAATCATATCATTAAAGATATCAAAAATCAAATTATTCCATGAACAAGTAGATCATTAAAGTAGCAGATTGAGTCCTTTATGGCATTTCTGTAGGCAGTGTGGATTACTTTGCAGTGTACAACTCCTCTCTATCCAAGTGAATAAAACTTACCTTGATGATAATCCAATTATCTCATAACCTAGAAGATTATAGGGGTACCACATTTTGGCTCTGAGGTATTTTTACTTGGCTCTTTTCCAAGTAACACGCAGCAGATTTTATTGAGTTACATGGTAAGAGCAGTAGAGAGTAATTCTATTGGGAGAGACGGAAACATGACTTTTTCTAAGGACATTATGTATATATGAATATGTCTGTGTGTGTGTGTGTGTGTGTGTGTATGTGTGCATATTTGTGTGTGTGTATGTATGTGAGTGTGTGTATAGAAAAACAAATGAAAAAATTAAGTAAACAATCATTTTAAACAAATAAAGTTATCATTATGTCAGATAAAGATATTATTATCTCAGATCTATTTGGTTCATAAATTGGTCCCTTGTAGGTGGTTTTGGGAGTAACGGCAATGAAATAGTGACTGGACACTCACTAAAGCTCAAAAAAGCAAGCAAATAATTGTATTTTTCATGCCATGATAAAAATATTTAGGTCACATCTTATTTATGCATATAATTTTTAAGTGAATAAATAATAGGTAACATTATTTTCTAAATGAGCCAGAGCTCATTATTTACACACATTTAAATGGTTTCAAGTATTGCCATCAAACACTGATAATTCTATTTGATGTTAATCTTTTGTTTGCACACAGTTAAATGCTTTCATGTATAGCAGATGATTAAAAAGTTTTAATGACCTAAAAAAAAAAATCATAAAATACTCTGGGATTTTGACATCCAAATCGATCACTCAAGTAAGAAGACAAAATCTGACTGATGTGAACAAAAAAAAGAGGATGTATCAGGTCATGTACATGATTCCACCAGTGGACCACAGATTGAATGTGAAGGAGAATGAAGACTTTAAAAAATACATGGACTGATTGATTAAAAGTTTAAGGAAGTGCTGAGACAATGTCGACCATAGTATTGTTGGATATATTAGAATACTGAGGAGGGTGCTGGAAATTAGCAGAGACTTGCTATCATTTAATTTTTAGTTAAGACCATCAGACATCTTATTGTCACATTATTATTTCATTCATTGTCTGTTTTCCACGCCAATATTAATTTGTAGTCTTCATTGAAGTCCAAGTAACAACAAATCTTCTAAGCTCTCCAGAACTCTTCACAGTATTCTAGCTGATTTCACCAGAATTGAGACTCTCCAGACCACAGTATGGTGAGTCTCAATTCTTCCTCAGATTTCTTGTTCCTTTAGCCTCAGTCTCTTTCCCAAGTTTTTCTCTTATATAACTGGTATCACTATCATCTTCAAGTTCCATACCTTTTTTCAGCTCTTTAGCAAGGTTTAGGTATTTATCTAGCTTTTGCTTCCTTTTATGATAGGTCTGCTGAAATGGAAAATTCCAATTGTTGTTAAGTTCTTTTCTTTTCATCAACAAGATTATTATTTTGATTTCAGTGAGTTTTTCATGCAAGTTATAACTGATGAATCTCCCTGAAGTCTCAGTGACAGATCTCTAGGATATTTGTAAGTATTTTTGCCGATCTCAGCAGTGCTGTGATTTGGCCAGTCTCAGTTCTTCCTCAGATTTTTATTCCTCCAATTCTCTTTTCTAGGTTCCTGAATATTGTTATTTGTGCACCAAAAATGATTGGTATTACAGTTACCTTTATATTTCACAACTTTTAAAATTCTTTAACAAGTTCCAGATATTTCTTGAATTTTCTATTTTCCTTTATTTATCTCTGTGATCTGCTGGAACAGTGAATTTTATGAGATGACATATTTGCTTCTTCTTATTACAACTGGGTCTGTTCTTCTGGCTGGAATTAAATCAATCATTTCTATCTAAAGTCCCAGACAATTATGTGGGTCTTATTTTCTAGGACAGTTTCTGGTTTGTAGAAGTACCATTTGTCTGTATGCTCAAGTCTTAGTCACTTGCACAATTCAGAGTAGATTATATTTCCTACCCAGTCATGCCTGTGCTTGTGCTTCTTCTGTGTCAGTTTGATGCATTTGATTATGTAGCATTATTATTTTCACTCTAATTGATCTTTTCACACCAGATTTAACTGGTTGTTTTCACTGGAGTTTGAATGACATTGAGTGAGTGACAGCAATATCTGAGAATATATATATATATATATATATGAAACCTGAGATAAATTCTTATCTCACCTTCAGATCAGTCAGCTAGAGCCATAAAATACACTCACTGTATTTCTGCCAAATGAGGGACCTGGATATGACACTAAACTGCAGCTAATGGTGAGGCTTCAGTTCAAAAGCTTGGGGAAATATGAAATATTTCTTTAGAACTCTCCTCAGTAATCTAGCCAATCTCAATGATGCTGTGATATGGATGGTCTTGATTTTCCCTCTGATTTCCAACTTCTCCAGTCTTTTTTGCAAGCCTTTGGTGACTCTTCCAAGTGCACTAACTACAATTGGTATCACCACCATCTTCATGTTCCACAACTTTTTTAGTTCTCTGGTCCAAGTATTTGTCTATCTATTTGCTTTCTTTCATTTTCACTGTGGTCCACTGGAATGGGAAAATTCACCAGATGGCAAGTTCTTTTTTTCTTGTGAATTAATACTAGGTCTGGTTTTCTGGTTGAGATTAAGTGACTTAACACATATAGTTTGTCTATATCATCTCTCAAGTGTAATAAGGCCTTGTACCCATCATCAATTTCCTTGTCTTTTAGTCCATCTGTCTGAGATCCTTCCTTATCCATTTTAAGAATGGTCCAGAGTATTTTACAGGAAGCACTGCCTAGGTGTTTATTCCTTTGATAGGATTGGTGCAGCTGAGTTTGGTTTTGAGAAGTTTTTTTTTTTTTCTGAGGTGCTATTTTTTATGGTGTTCACTTTTAATATTCCCAGGTACTTGTAATTTTCTTTTTCCTCAAATGTTTTGGTAATTTCTTGATTTTGGAATTCTGCTCCCTCCTTTGTTTCTCTTCTCTCTTTTTGTATCGGCATGGTACATTCTAAATTCCAAATTCTATTTAATATCCTATATATTCTTATAGTTTGTGTCAGAGTTTCTAGTTCTTTTTCATTTTTGACAAATATTTTAATATAATCCATATACATAAAGTGGTTTATTTTTTCCTGTGATTTTATAAAATTGTATCTATTGCATGCTTGAATTTTCACCTCTACTTGGACTTGTTTTCCAACCACTAATTCCACTTTACAGCTTTTGATAGATTTCATGATGAATTTTATGAATTTGTTAGATATTTTGAATATTTTCAGACATTCTATTATATAATTTTGTGGGACTATATCATAAATGTTTTTGTGTCTATCCATGCCATGGCTACATTTTATGCCTTGTTTTCACCTCCTTGAAGATGTGCTTGTCTTTATATTGTAGGTAATATGTTCCTCTAATTCCCTTGTGGCATTCTTTCTGTTCTTCTGGAAATAGTCTGTGGCATGCAAGCAAGTAATATATTTCTTCTCTTATCTCTGCAATTAGGATTTCCTGATCATAGGTAGACATGTTATCAGTCTGTAGCTGTTGGGTATTGTTCCTTTTCTTTTTTTTTTTTTGGATCAGGGTAGATTTCCCCTTTATCATCCATTTGAGAATTCTTGCTTCTTCAATCTGTGATGGATTGATGTGGATTTTTAAGTCAGAATCCATGTATACCATCATGACCTAAGGTTTTTTAATTAGGTACTTTCTTGAATCCTACTGTATATCTGCCTTAGGGCTCTCTTCAAGTCCTTGTAATTCTTTTTTCATATTATTCCTTCATTCAACTTTTCTGTTTTGTTTTTTCTGTTCCCATATCTTGCTCCATAACTGTTTTGTTTCCTTTGTATCAGGTTGTTCATTTGTCATTATGCATTCTCCACCAACATGCCGGTAGGAATTTCTTTCATTATTTTGGAATGACTTTTCGTGTTTTTATTGCTTAGTTCTGTCCTGGAATCATTTGAGTTTTTTTTTAAGAAATAAACCAAAATATCCTTTCAATGAGCCACAAAAATAAAAATAAAAATTTTCTCTTTTTTCATTATTCTATATTTCATAATTTATTGAAAAATATTAAAGAAATATAGAAATATACAGTTTCCCATTTTGGTGGAAACTGTCTTTTAAAAGCAGAAAGCATTCAAATATTTTCAAAATCATTAGTTATGAATGACTTGGATTGATTTTCTAGCTTCATACTGTTGACTAATTCCTTACATTCTCATTGAGGAGTTTCATTATTACTATGCAACTCCTTTAAGAGTTTTTCACACCAGTATGAGCAGATATTCTTTTGCTGGAGTTTGAGCGACAGAGTCTCCTCAAGGCGTTAGGATTCTTCTCAGTATTCTGGCTGATCCTAATAATGCTGTAGTCTGGAGGGTCTCCAATTGTCCCCTAATTTCCTAGTCTTCCTGTCCCTTTATCAAGCCTTTGAGGGTTGTTCTGAGTGCATCAATTAAAATTGGTATCATCATCACTTTCATGTTCCATAGTTTATAGTTCTCTAGCAAAGTCTTGGTACTTATCCTTCTTTTGGCTTTCTTTGAATTTTACTCTGTGGTCTGTCAGGAAAGTAAACTCCTCTATTTGGCAGGTTCTCTTTTTTTTGTTGATTATCACTAGATCTGGTTTTTGGTTGAAATGGGACAATCTGTTTGTATCTCAAAATCCCAGAGAACTTTGTGCGTCTCATTCTCCGGGATGGATTCTGGGTTTTGCATACATCCCATGTTTATATAGTAAAATTAAAATTTCTTGTACAATTCCCAGAGGATCACCTTACCCTATTATTATTATTATTATTATTATTATTCTCCTTGTAAGTTTTTTTTACTAATGTTAGTAGATGGTCTTTCACCAGAGTCTGAGTGACAGCATGTCTCCTCAGGTTTTTATGATTCTATGATTCTTCTCTATATTCTGGCTGATCACAACAATGCTGTTGTCTGGATGGTCTTGATTCATCCTCAGATTTCCAACTCTTCTAGTCTCCTTTTCAAATCTATAGGGACTGTTCCTTTTCTGAGTGACAGCACGTCTCCTCAGGTTTTTATGATTCTTCTCTATATTCTGGCTGATCACAACAATGCTGTTGTCTGGATGGTCTTGATTTGTCCCCCTTTTAAAGTCTTTAGAGACTGTTTCAATTTCAATTGGTATAATTATAACTTTGATGTTCCACATCTTTCTAAGTTTTTCTGACAAAGTCTAAATTTTTGTTCAATAAATCCTACCCATGATATCAATAAGACATGATGATAGTAGATATTGATCAAATGGTCTATAGAATAAAGAATAAACAAATTCACTGTTTTCATACAAAGTAATCCCATAAAGGTACATAATATTTCTGGCCTAAAGAAACAGGAAGGATAAAAATGATGATGATGATGATGATGATCATTTTTATGAGCAAACCTAACATTGCATAATGGAACCAGTCCAGTGAAATCAATGGACCATGAAAATTTTCAAGAATGAACTATTATTAAAGAATGTGTCCAGAAAGCAAATCAATGATCCCCATTCTTCCAGAAGAACACTTCAAATATGAATAAACCTGATCAAGAAAGTCAATGGATGTCTATTTATGGAAGATCAAAAAAAAACTTTCCCAGAAAATTTGAACACTTGTTAGGAAGTATCAAACTGAACTGGTCTGAGATCCAAAATATATATTTTTTTGCAGTACTGGTTTTCCCTCACTATCCAAAAGTAAAATATTCCTGTGCAAATTTTTATAAGCTGAACTGGCACAAATAAAAAAAAAACTATTACAAGTAGTTTACAGGAGAAACATTTGTGAGTGTTCCCAGACCTTCAAAAATAATCTTGCATGAAATTTTTGCTATGATTGATAGTACTGCACTAATTACAAAAAAGGTGGATTTTAATTTTGAAGTCATATACATATAGGGCAGATTTCTAAGATATTTTGAGTGCCTACAAAACAATCATATGATAATCATATGATAGTTAAATGTATGAGACTACGCAATCAAGTATGATTATTTGTGAATTTGACTCTCTCTCACCATCCATCCCTATCATCCATTGCTCCTGGCAGATTCTCTAGGCTGCATCTTGTGTTTGCACAGAGCTGATTTTATAAGTTTTTGCTAGTCAGCCATGTGTGTCCATGTGTAGGAGTGCATAAAAGAATGTTGCCTATGAGTTCACCCTTTCTTTTGTATGTATATGAAATATGCATGATAAAATATGGTTACAGAGTAAATAAAAATGAATGTAATAAAGATTATGATATTCAAATAAAACAATGTTTCAGGTATTGTAACACAAAAAGTATACAAGAATGAATGGAATGTTTATAATATGTTCCAACCACAAAAGAGTCTTTTCACAAAAAAAAAATCCCAGCTAATGTTGAGAAAGATGTCTGTGTGTATTTTAAAGTGAAAAATAAACTAGGAATGTGTGAGTGCTGGTGTGAAATTAAGCCAAACTAGGAGAGAGAAAATGATATATTTACCTTGCAACAGCAAATGGAAGAATCTTTTCTTTTTGTTTTAAATATTTTAAATTTTGCACACAGAATGCATATAAGCAGCAGTTTTATTCTACATATTTTGATTGGCTTGGCTGTGGAACATTATGGTGATGCAATGTTTTATTATTTTCTGTTGGCAGATAATTATGGTTGCTATACTTGCTTCTTTAGCAGTTCGCCACATGTCTTGATCTCACAAACCATCCAAGTCAGATGAACAAGCAATCATATGATAGATAAATGTATGAGGCTTACCATAATTATTTGCAGATAACATATATTCATGTATAACCCCCCCCACTCCACCCACCAACATTAGACTCTGAAATTCTCAAAAAAGTTCTCATTTATTTTAACTTTTTATGATTTGTAGAAGCTAAATTGAAACTAAATTTAGTATTTGTTCAACATTTATCAATTTGTACTGACTACAAATAAGAATCTATAATTTAAACGATGTCTGAAAACAAAATGTACTTGGAATTTAGAGCAAGCACTTGCATATTTTTACACAAAATGCATGAAGCTTGAAGTGAAAATAAGCCCACATTAGAAGAAAGAAAAATTATTAACAAATACACATTTCAGTGGATATTTTTCTGTAACAGTGTAAAAGACATTAGTTTAGACCATAGATATAATTCACTTTTGCTCATCTCATCTCAAATGTAGAGATGCACGTGGCTAGTGAATAATATGCACCCCATTATAAGAGAATCTTGAAATTTCTAATGCTCCCATCTTGTGTTCATGATAAAACTCGACCCATCACATCAAGGCTGGGAGATGTAGAAAAAGGTTTATATTTGAAGTCTGGAAATTTCTAATGCTCCCATCTTGTGTTCATGATAAAACTCGACCCATCACATCAAGGCTGGGAGATGTAGAAAAAGGTTTATATTTGAAGTCTGGAAATTTCTAATGCTCCCATCTTGTGTTCATGATAAAACTCGACCCATCACATCAAGGCTGGGAGATGTAGAAGTAGGTTTATATTTGAAGTCTGGAAATTTCTAATGTTCCCATCTTGTGTTCATGATAAAACTCGACCCATCACATCAAGGCTGGGAGATGTAGAAGCAGGTTTATATTTGAAGTCTGGAAATTTCTAATGCTCCCATCTTGTGTTCATGATAAAACTCGAACCCATCACATCAAGGCTGGGAGATGTAGAAAAAGGTTTATATTTGAAGTCTGGAAATTTCTAATGCTCCCATCTTGTGTTCATGATAAAACTCGACCTATGACATCAAGGCTGGGAGATGTAGAAAAAGGTTTATATTTGAAGTCTGGAAATTTCTAATGCTCCCATCTTGTGTTCATGATAAAACTCGACCCATCACATCAAGGCTGGGAGATGTAGAAAAAGGTTTATATTTGAAGTCTGGAAATTTCTAATGCTCCCATCTTGTGTTCATGATAAAACTCGACCCATCACGTCAAGGCTGGGAGATGTAGAAAAAGGTTTATATTTGAAGTCTTGAAATTTCTAATGCTCACATCTTGTGTTCATGATAAAACTCGACCTATGACATCAAGGCTGGGAGATGTAGAAAAAGGTTTATATTTGAAGTCTGGAAATTTCTAATGCTCCCATCTTGTGTTCATGTTAAAACTCGACCTATGACATCAAGGCTGGGAGATGTAGAAAAAGGTTTATATTTGAAGTCTGGAAATTTCTAATGCTCCCATCTTGTGTTCCTGATAAAACTCGACCCATGACATCAAGGCTGGGAGATGTAGAAAAAGGTTTATATTTGAAGTCTGGAAATTTCTAATGCTCCCATCTTGTGTTCATGATAAAACTCGACCCATCACATCAAGGCTGGGAGATGTAGAAAAAGGTTTATATTTGAAGTCTGGAAATTTCTAATGCTCCCATCTTGTGTTCATGTTAAAACTCGACCTATGACATCAAGGCATGGAGATGTAGGAAAAGGTTTATATTTGAAGTCTGGAAATTTCTAATGCTCCTATTTTGTACTCATGATAAAACTCGACCCATCACATCAAGGCTGGGAGATGTAGAAAAAAGTTTTGATTTTAAGTCTGGAAATGTTCAAAATCTTTTTCTTTTACAAATTATTGGTAATTGCTTCTTTGTTTTCAACCATTTCAGAGGACTGAGGAAATGAAACCATTACTAATGTTGGTCTTTCGTAAGCAAAACTGTGTAAAATGGAAGAAACCTGCAATTATAATTCTGTGTCCACTGAAATGCATCATGTTTACTGGTTGGAAAACCATATGGGTACTCATTCTGTCAGCAAAATTCACCAACTGCATCCCTTGCAGAGAGGTAAAATCTCCTTAGAAAGGATCTCTGGAGTATATCATTAAACTGCACTTGATGGCAAAGCTCCAGTTTTGGATCATTGGGGAGTTTCAAGTCAATTCTTTGTTCTCATTATTCTCATGTCCATGCTGACCTCGAGTTAGGATTCATTTATGGATCAAATCGAACTATTTGGGATAATGTATGGAATGATTATGAACTACTTTTGCAAATAAAACATTGATATTGCAACTAAATCTTTATTTTTCAAAAATAATTTGAAGGTATATTTTTGTACTGTATGTAATTGGCAACCATAATTATTAAACTAAATGCTGCATAAAATAACCCATCAATGATAGGCATGCTATAAAATCAGCCAACCAACCATCTATATGATAATATATAAAGCAGCAGCAGCAGCAGCAGTTACAACTGCCATTGTCAACCATCACTACCACTATAACCAATTGATGTAAAGACAATTGAAAATTGAACCAAAAAAGATGCCATAACCAAGTCAGGAAAGTGAAGAAGCCATAGAATATGAAGATTAGTGTTGCAGTCATTAGAACTTGTATATATCAGACCATACAAAAAGCAAACAGAAAACCCCAAACAAATCAGAATTGAAATTAGAATACCTGGATAATTGAGACAGAATTTAGTAATCCAAATTCTGCTGAAGGTGGGGAGGGGTGCACAAGGTAATCTGGGAAGAGGCTTGAGGAAATAAATGCATGATTTCCCGTAAATATCCAGTCGATATTATTATTGGTTATTATTTATTGATTTTTTTAATATACCTTCTAGCCATCCTCAGGTATCTTTGTATTTAAAAAACTTCTGGAAATGTAGAAAATTTTTATTTCAGTAGGCATTACAGATTATATAAATGTTTGTGATTAAGCAGAAGACAAATTTGTCATCATTTTTTCACCACTACTTACTTTCCAACATGTTGTACCAGTCTTGTTTTAATATCTTGTAATTATAATTTCAACATATCAGTTGACAGCGTATTTTCATCATAATCATCAAATGACTAGTTTTACTCTACCTTATTACTCTTCTCTTTTGCTAGGGTTTATAATATGTTGACAAGAATCCTTTGCAGAGGGGTAAGACACTTATGAAAAGGGGTGTCCAATACATGACATGTATGACTCGACCTGGGATTGAACCCCAGTTTCCTTGACCATTGGCAAACACTTTACTCATTTGGCCAATGGCCCAGTTACATTCAATAAAGCTTAGTTTTGTTTTGTTTTGTTTTATGGCATACCAACCATTGTAGGTTATTTAATGCCAAATCCATTTTAATACATATAAACATTTCTATTTCAAACAATTCAGTTTAGCATAAGTACTCAGTTTAGTTCTAATAGACCCATAGATAGTACCCTATTTGGTGCTACCTCTCCTGGCCAGAGTGGACCTGGCAATAATTGCAATAAAAGAATACTCTGCTTTCTCCAAAGCTCCAGCATTACTGAAGCCTCATCATTAGATTGTTTAATGTCATATCAGGACACTCATAGAGGAGTCTTACCCCTCTGCTGAGATACAGTCAGTATGTTCTGCAGCCTCAGCCGACAGTGCCATCAACAAAGCTTGTTACAAATACTTTCAAGAATATGGTGACAACTGTTTTTACTGACTTTATCACTGATAAATTGTTTTGAATAATTATCTGATTCCTTGCTAGATTCAGGGCAAATAAATTTCTCATGAGATATCTATCAACCACTCCAAAAACAAAGAAACATCTCATGAGATATTTAGACAGCCATTCCCAAGAAGTTTACAGCCATAAAATATTGTAACCAACAGAGAATTTGATTAAAGATTCACATAATAGTCAAAGGGTATAATTTTGTACTTAAAACTTGCAATGGTTTTTATCAGCTCAAATAATATAAACAATGCGGACAAAAGAAATTTTACAACCACAAGAATGTTAAAACAAATATTTTTCTTAAAATAAAACAGGTGAGGAAAAGTCAGTATAAAACAGCAATATTCGTACATGTCTGTTTTGTATATATATGAGTGTGGGTGTGCATAGTGCAATTATGTAAAGCAAATGGGATGAGTGTTGCTCGAAATATCTGTGTGCCCGTGAGTTCACAGTCAAGACAGAGGGGAAGAGAGTGGTCAGTTAGTACTTACATACATATGTATATACGTGTGAGAACAAAAAGCACATAATAGCAGTGTACGTGTCTGGCCGCTGACTGAATGTGTGTGTGTATGTTTGTAGTAAGAGATGTTGAAGTCCATAAAAAATTGAGTAAACCAAAAGACGGTAAGATTACTATTTTCATTGTGGTTATGAATGTGTTTTTGCTCGCAGTGAGTTCTCGCATGTTCGGATGTTATGTTGCTGTGTCAGGCTGTATGATGATGTGTATCTGAGAGGAATAAGAAATCTGAGAGCTAAGTGTCAAAGAATCTGAGAAAATGTTGCTGTTGTGAGCATGAAATAAATAGGTTTCCTAATCATGTGACTGATTCCCAATGAGAGATTTATTTTTGCATGGGACAAGTTCATTTGGGATTCAACAATGTTCACATAGTTGAATACACTGGTATGTGACTATTCTATCCAATCAGGCTCCTGAAACTACTTATTTTAATTTGGCACCTAACTATTTTTGTTTTGGGAACAAGTTTTCTGTACATGAGTTTTTGATCCTATTTTATTAATGCCTATATTAATATATAATAATATACCTTTATTAATTAGAGGCACTCATGGCATCATGGTTATCATCATAGGAAGTGGACTTAGCTACCTGAGTTCAAACCCTGAACAAGGCTGTTTGCATTTCCCACAACACTAATACCCTTTGGAAAGGTATGAATCCAACTCTTCTCCCTCTAGCCTTGGGCAAATTGTAGGGCAAACTGAACTCTTTAAGGAGAAGGAAACTGATTTCAAACCAGACCTGAGAAGAAAGGGTTTCACTCAGCTATTCAGCACAATACATGTTACATGAATAGTGCTACATGATAAAAATATGTAATAGGATGTCTGTATTCTGTGTACTTGATTAAAGTCTGTATTTTCTGTGTTTGATTAGAATCATATCTAATGAAACTTTGAAATAAAATTATCAGCAAGGATTTTTCTGAAGTAAAATCATTAGCAATGCATTCACATGATACATACAATAACCCTACTCCTTCAGTTGTGTATGCCTTAATGATGGACCTCTGACTATCTCTTTTACCTTATCTACAATGTATTTCTATGGTAAAATCAAGGCATACCTTGATAAATATTACTTGTGAGGCATGTTCTGTAGTAAAGTCATCATCTGTGTTATACTCATTTTTTCTATATTTACTTTAATCCATCTTCTTATGGCAAAACACTTTACTAACAGTAAACAATAATTGATAGTTCAATCAAAATTTGAAAAAAAAACATTAGCAGCTCCCATTGATTTACTCAATAATATCTTGTAGATAGAAGCGTATTTCCTTTTTTTCATAATAAGATTGTTTTTGTAGGGATTTTTATTTGTTTTATTCAACTAGAATTTGAATTCACTTAGAGAACTTTGCTGTCCCGGCTGACCACAGAATAAAACTGAAAGAATGTGAAAAGAAGGATATGTACCTCGACCTTGCTAGGGAATAGAAAAACTATGGAACATGCAGGTGACAATTATACCAATTGTTATTGGTGTGTTTGGAACAGTAACTAAAGGATTACTAAAGGGAATGGAGGACTTGGAAGTTGGCAGACAAGTGAAGACCATCCAAACTATTACATTATTGAGAACAGCCAGAATACTGAGAAGAGTCCTGTAGACTTGAGGAGACTTGCTGTCACTCAAACTCCAGTGAAAAACCATCAACTAATGCTGATGTGAAAAACTCTTATAAGTAAATAATAATAATAATAATAATAATAATAATATAGCAAATGCCAAAAAACTCATGTTATCATAACAACAGAATATCTCATAACTCAGTTGTAAGATGAGGTTGCTAATAAACTGTCTTGTGAGTAATGTTTAGAAATACTGGTTTGCAAGTGACTAATATCATGTATGACCATATCAAAGGAATTTATGGTTTGGTTTGGTTTCTTTGTTTAATGGCATAGCAACATTTGTAGGTTGTTTAATGCCAAAGCTATTCTCCAAGAAGAACAGTAGTGGTACTATTTAATCCATAGCTGGTAGGATAAGAGGGTTCATACTTTTCCCAAGGGCATTGCCCGAAAGGGAACATAATAGTGTGATTGGAGTATGAACTCACTTACTACAATCCCACAGTTCATCGCTTTAACCATTATACCACGAGGACACCTCAAGGGAATTTACTCTACAGTTGGATGAAGTTACAAATGGGCACACTTCACGTAGTGTTATGGTTAACAAGTTGGATTAACTGACCATTGGTGGTAAGTTTGATCTTCACTGGGTGTGCCATACTTCCAGCTTTGTGTGACAATTAGGTTAAGCTTAGTAAATAGCTATATGAAGTTACTAATACATTTGAAAAAAGTTTTCAATGTGTGTATGTATGTGTGTGTGTACCTGAGTGTGTTTACAAGAGTGTGTGTGTGTGGGGGGTGTCATTATAAAAAGAATGACGAGCAAGTACTAATAATGCCAACTATTACTGCAACAATGGGATTTCTCACACCGTTATAGTGAAACTGGGTTTTGTGACCAGCAAATATATTAAGTCACATTCTATTGTGCATATAAATAGATTTAAAAAAAAAATCTAATCATCATTATCAAGGGATGGATTCCCTTGACTTACTCTTGCCATCTATTCCCAAAGGTTATCGCTCTTTGTAAGTCCTTCAGATGGCATTCAGTATACCCACAAAGTTGATGAATGAAAGTTTTCCAGGTTGGCCAACACAAGTGTGTTCATGTGTAATAGTCCATAGGAAAATGTTGCTTATGAGTTTATTCTTACTTCTGCTGCAGTGCTGAACATGTTTTGCTTATTTTACTTAGTGAGATGAGAAGTAAGTGACCATACAGCTGCTGTTTTGCCAGATGTTGCTTCCCGGATTTGTTTAAAACAGCATGCAACATTCTTATGTAGTTTCTACCAAGCTTATTTCTAAGCATTTTGTGATGCAACTATACAATAGTACTGACATGGCAACAGCCTGAAAGAATACCCATTTTCTAGAATTTATATATTTAGTTAAAATAGATCATTTTTCTCTTGTGTGAAAGTTAGCAAAGTTCATTCAAAGCAAAGCTGATGAACTCCAGATTCTCCAGTGGTAGTTGAAGTTTTCTCATTTTGAAAGACTGTCTCCATTTTCCACTGAAAGAGAAGAGAAAAATAAAATTTTATCATTATCCCCCCAAATCACCCTATCATTTGTTCCTTTGCAAGAATTTCTCTAAGGTTAATTCATTAATCTAACCTTTTAGATGGATGGGTATTTTGATTAGTAAAAAGAAAAAAAGAAAAAAGAAGTGTATTAGAAAAGATAAGAGTTACATGACATTCCTTCCTGTCACCTGACAGAACTTGTTCAATGAAATCAATAGGCAATCAAACTTTTTGGGAGACAACAGTATTCTTCCTGAAAGTGTTCGATATAAGGGGTGAGAGGAGAGAAAACAAGAAGCTTGGATTGAGTAAATGCAAATACAAATTTTTCCTTTGTACTAATGTAAATCACTGCCTGCTGTTCCTAATCAGATTACGACTGTTCTTATAATGTAAGTGCATTGTAAATTGACCCACACCATGACAAAATGGAAGAATAGAAGAGAGAGGAGGAAGGAAAAAAACTGAAAAGAAAAGAAGGACTTAAAAAACAAATGGAGAACAAATATAACTTAGGGTTAAGGTTTGACAAAGATCTTATTGAAATTCATATTGATCATCAATATTAAATCATTTATTACTTTTCTTTTGGATGAGATAAAAGGAAAGTTAAAGCTATAAAGAAAAGAATAACTTTACCATCATCTGTTAAATATATAGACCACACACACACACACACACACACACACACACACACACACACACACACACACATGCATACACTTATGTATATATATATATATATATATATATATATATATATATATATACCTCTCTTGCTCTTGCTCTCTCTCTGTAGCTATTTCTCTTTCTCCCTCTCTCTCAGTACATATATATATACATATATATATATCCTTCATCCTCCAGAAATGTTACAATGATAAAGCCAGGAAAAATCTCTCCTTCATTTTATATATACTTTATTCTCTCTCTTTATTTCTCTCTCTCTCTATATATATATATATGTGTGTGTGTGTGTGTGTGTGTGTGTGTGTGTGTGTGTGTGTGTGTGTGTGTGTGTGTGTTATGCATATAATACATATATACATGTATGTAATTGATCCAGTGTCTGCACAGAACTGATAAATGTATAAATATTTTGCTGGTTGGCCAACACTGGTGAGTCTATGAGTAGGAGTCCATTGAGAATGGCACTTATGAGTTTTTCCTTGCTTTTCCAGGAAGGCCTAGCATGTCTTGCTCATCTCTCTGGGATGGTTTGTAAGATGGGAGGTAAGTGGCCGTACAAATTTATTTTTCTTGGATGTAGCTTCAAGGAATTCTTCAAAACATCTTTCATCATCCTTGTGCACTTCCCATCAAGGTTACAGTCCAAGTGGTGTAACAGTAATACTGACATGGCTATAGTTTCAAAGAATTTCCATTTTATTTTATCTGAGAGATAAGATTTCCATAGCAGTCCAGACAATGATTAATGAGACTAAATAATCTGGTTTCGTTTCTTTGCTTAATGGCATATCAAACTTATGTATTTAGGGAAGACACATACATATGAACATATGTATATCTTAAAAACTGTCCTGAAAGTTATGAGGTACATTCAATAAGTTTCCAGACTTTTTTGTCTTAGACACTTGAAAATTCAGTGTCTTATTGCTATACATCTTATGAGATGACTGACCAATTTTTAGGATTTCAGCTTCAAATAAACACCTACAGTAGACTTTAGCTAAGTAAACTAGGTAAAATCATTTTGGTGCTATCTGTTGCATAGTGGTTAGCAAACCAGTTTACAGATTGTATTCCGAAGTATTGAGTTTTTTTGCATCTCTCTCTCCCAACCAATCTTTATTATTTTCTGCCTCTGAATTTTCTGTCACAATTTCTCCCTTAATTCTTTAGATTATTTTATTCTTCCTTGAGTCTTTATCTGCAGCTCTTTCTTTCTTTCTTTCTTTATTTCTTTCTTTCTTTCTCCTACTCATCTCTTCAATATCTTTATTCTTTCTGTCTCTGTCTTATTTTTTCTCTGTATAGACAGATATAAATATAATAATGGAAGCATATAAAGAAATCAATTTCTCATTCAAATGCTTTTATTGGTTATGACTTATTGATATTCATTAAGCCCAGTTTAAACTATATGTGTGAAAACTCCAAAAATCACTTCATGATCTGGTTTGTTAAACCCTAATTCACAATGCAGCATTCAAATTATCATCATTAGTATTCATCATAATCAATTAAGCATGTAGCTATAAATAGATATTAGTTTTGCAGTATTTTGGTATGAGCTAAGTCTGCAGTATGTATATCACATGACTGAAGCAATTCATGAAAAGGAAGGTACCCACTATCATTGGTAGTATTGTGGTAGTTGGTGTGCTGACTCATTGAGCATTGCTTTGATCGATTTGTGATTTGAAAGCTGCATAGATGAACATGCAATGTAGTCTAATTTGGAAACTTACGCTTTATGATTTTGAAATGGGTGATGACACCATCAAAGCAACCAAAAACATTTGTTGTGCAAAAGGTGAAGGTGAAGGTGAAGTAACCAGATGGATCAAGAAATTTTGTTTGGCTTGCAAGAATATCAATTATCAGATAAAGTTAGGAAGGCCTAAAACCATTGAATCTGATGCTGTGCTATGGAGGTAAATCCAAGGAGTAACACTTAGTGAGTATCAGGCAAGCTCAGAATCTCACAGTCCAGTGTAGTTTTTAAATTTCAAATCCAGGGCAAAAGAATCATCTGGAACTGTTGATTTATGTCTTATCTTACCAAAATATTGCAGACATTTGACTCACCATAATTTGAGTTACAATTATTGATACTATAAAATTTAAGTACATCCTGTTAAATATCTTGTACATTATGTTGATTATCATGTTGAAAAAAGGAAACAGTTTTAGTGAAACAGTGCTGGCCTAAAGACATTTATATTTGATACCAGAAAATGATAAAGTAATAATTAAAAAAAACTACAAAAATCTTAAGATTGCCATGACACCTACTGGGATGGTTCAAATTAGTTTTGATTTAATTAGACTCATCTGTGATAAATTCAAAATTGGACTCACTTTTGATAAATTTGAAAGGAGACTCACCTGTAATAAATCAAAAATAAGACTCACCTGTGCTGATTTTGAAAGGAGACTCATTTGTGATGAAGTACAAATGGGACTCACCTGTGATAAATTTGAAAGGAGACACACTTGGGATAAATTAGAAACAATTTATACCTGTATTAAATTAGAAAGGAAACTCACCTGTGATAAATTTGAAAGGAGATTCTTCTGTTATAAATTGGAAAGGAGACTGACCTGTGATAAATTAGAAGGAAGACTCATATGTGATAAAGTAGAAATGAGACTCACCTGTGGTAATTTTAGGAAGGAGACTCACCTGAAATAATTTTGAAAGGTGACTCACCTGTGATAAATTCGAAATGAGACTTACCAGTGATAAATAAGAAAGGAGAGTCACATGTGATAAAGTAGAAATGAGATGCACCTGTGATAAATAAGAAATGAGACTCACTTTGATAAATTGGAAAGGAAACTCACTTGATATTAAGTAGGAAAGGAAACTCACATGAGATAAATTTGAAATGAGATTTACCTGTGATAAATTTAAAAAGTGAATCACTTGCGATAAATTCAAAATGAGACTGGCCAGTGATAAATTAGAAATGAGTCTCATCTTGAAAGATTGGAAAGGAGACTCACTTGAGATTAATTAGGAAAGAGACTCACCTGGGATAAATTGAAAAAGAAAACTCACCAATGATAAATTAGAAATGAAGCTCACCTGTGATAAATCCGAAATGAGATTCATCTTAATGAATTTAAAAGATGACTCAACTGAGATAAATTCAAAATGAGACTCACCTGTAATAAATTTGAAAAAAGATTCACCTGTGATAAATAATCACTGAACACATGAATGAATTAACCAATAAATTATGACAACAATGCTTTAAAAAAACTTATCCTTTTTCACAATGGCAAATCCAAGGGAGCTAAGAATTTCAAAAGTGGTATTATCATCAAGCATAAGACCTCAGCATATTACATATTTACCTCTAAAAGTTTTCATATCCATCTTTCTATAGTGCACAATGTTATTAAGAAGATTAGTAGATATGAAAGAATTCAAAACCCCTCAAAATGTGGATGAGATAAAAACAAGTGCAGTGTTTGCAGTTTGGTGTGTGCAAACTGTGGAAAAGATCCAAATGAAACGTTTAGAGCTGATGTTCAGGCTGGAACAATTAGCAGTTGTGATTTTAACATATACTATACGCCTCTTACCAAACAAGGAAGTGTTTTATAAAACCAAATTTTCAATGAATAGATGAAGCCAAAATAGAGCCAATCACCATCAGCAATTTGTTTCAAAACAGCAAAATAAAACTGACAAGAAAAAGAACACCCTCATAGGTTTTAGAACAAAATATGGTATTCTGTGTAAGAAAAATAGGTAAGAATCATAGATCATAAATTCTTCAGGATGATTAAAATCTAAAGCATACATCCAAAAGCATACATCCAAAAGTATATAAAACTAGTTGGAAAGGAATAAAATGGACTGTTTTTAACTGACCAGCAATGAGTCATGATCATTGAAAATCATTGGACAGAACAGAAATATACAGTTAGCAGGAATCATTCAGACTTTCAAGATCTTCAACAAACTTCAACAAACTCTTGGGTGTGGTTATTATTATTAAAAGGTGGTCCAACCAGATACCAGTTCCTTTGATATTGTCCAGATTATATTTCCTAGTTCTTACTTGAAATTACAACATCTCAATTAAAAAGTAGTATTTTTTGTTAAGTTACTTTAAATATTCTATTAAAATATTTTGGCAATAAAAAATTTGGTACATTTTCATCTATTTCTAAAAATGTTATTTAGGTTCTACAAAAACAACTAAGAAGAGAATAAAGCAATTTACAGTCTAATTTACATCTCATGTGAAGGTCAACTTTTATACACTCAGTTGAAGCTTGAAATTTTTTCAAGGGAGACAACTATTAGATGCTATTTAAAGAGTAATGAGAAAATAAGTTGTTATGGCAACATGAAGTATTTAACGGCGCTTAAACAAAAATGTGTGAGCACTTTGTGAGATTACAACTATATTCTAGTGTAAGAGGGAGTGCTTGCATGCTCACCTCAATCATTATAGTTTCTCAAGGGAGATAACAATAGAATGATCATTATAGTTGTCCCCAAACACATTTATTTGCAATTCGTCTATGGTTTGTTTTTATTTAAATTTTATATGGCATATCAATTTTCATTTTACTGTTATATGGTTTTCATTATATCATTTTACAGTTTATTCTTGATTAATAAACGACTTCATGTAAAAAAAAACCCAAATTTGTAGCCACAAAAAGTTTTTTTTTCATCTGCAAGATTAGGCTTGCAAACAATGCAATGATTCAAAAACATATCTCATATAATGAACAACTTAGTTGTCTGAATTTCTGAGACAAAGTTTGATGATTTTTATCATTCAGGGTTTTCAGACTATTGTCTTCATCTTTATTGTTATATTCATAACATTTTGGCCGATATGTTCTCCAGCCTTATTCAGGTGTTTTTATTGAACTCGGAAGCCCACTTGGAACTTCAAAAGACACTCTTTGTTTTATCCATGGGGGTCACCTGCTCTGATTCCGTTAACAATAACCAGGTACAAATGTTAAGCATTCCTGTATGTTACTCGCCTGCAGTCAGAATTGAGCCTGAAACTTCCAGATGATTGTCACTTAGAAGCTTTGGGAACCAACATCAATAACTGCTACATCATGTGTCTTGCAAGATACATGATGTAACAGTTATAGGTGAGTAACTATACAGTACCTCGTTATGGTTAATGAAATCAGAGCAAGTGACCTCTTTGGATAAAATAAAGGATGTGGTCCGAAGTTCTGTGTGGGCTCTCAAGTTTGACAAGAAACACCAGAAGAAGGCTGGAGAACATATCGGCTGAAAC
>OY757908.1:91070689-91080689 GCA_963585895.1 Sepioteuthis lessoniana
CACCTCTCACACAGGCATATACTCCATCCATGGAAAGATTGCAACAAACATTACATAGGTAAAACCCAACGCAATCTAGAGAAAAGAATTTACGAATACAAATGATCAATCAAAACAAATGACGATTGAAACACCCTTTTCTCCCACTTGTTAGAGCTCAAACACACATTCGATTTTTCCCAAGCCACCCTAATCAAACCCATACACTGCAAAACATCCCAAAGTCTACTAGAATCTGCGATCATCTCCAAAACAAACAATATAAAACAATGTCTAGGTTTTTACCAAATCTTACCACACCTGGCAAACATCATATTGAAAGAAAACCAAATCAAAATAGAAAACGGATTGGAGAAAAAAAAAAAACAAATATTTTTTTCACTCTGTGCCACCATACTTTTGGAAATCCTTTTTGCTTTTCCTAATCATTTACCTCTTTGCCCTTCCTCATTCCAATTAAAACCCAGACACCACAATATAAATAATTTTCTGTGACATCAAATTATAGTCAATATCTTCTCCACGAAATAAGTCATGCCAAAACCCCTTTCACACAAACCCTTCCCTACTTCTTTCTTATCTCCCTAAAATCTATCTCCACTTTCAAAGCAACATTTTTTTTAATGAAACCTGATACATTTGACTTTAAATCCCTCCCAACCTTTCCCCGTTACAACTATACCCCCTCCACTCTCCTCACATGCTTTTGAATAGAGAAACTCAGAAAAGAGTCTCAGTCTTGAAGTTGTTCATGAAGATGAAATAAAGCCCAAAATAAATATCACACATCTAAATCTGAGTTAAGTGTTTGATTTATCCAACTTTCAACATATTATATATATATATATATTGTCATCCACAGGTAAAATGTTTCGTTGTACCACAACTCTTCAGTGTGGTCAGACACGCAGGTCACTTCAAGCTGAGATCGAGACCTGCCTAACTTTACACTAGACATGGTATCTCACTGCTCAGCCATTTCGACGGCATACATCAGCTCAGTATGTATTAACTATCGTTTGTTTACATTTTTTGTGCAATCGGATACTAGAGTGCTCAATTCATTAGAAGAGCTTTGCATTACGTGGGTGGCAGCCATTAATTCCTTTGCCAGAGTGCTCAACCTCCGGGTAGGAAGCGTATGTATTGTCATCCATGGACAGATTGTTTCATTGTATCACAATTCTTCAGTGTGGCTAGACATGATAGACACTTCAAGCTGGGATTGAAACATATATATATATATATAGTTTGTATATGTTTGTTTTTTGAATGATATAAAGCCAACCATTATTCATAACTATTTTTGAATTAAGCATTGTCAAATATCATTATTAACTTTGATTTGAATCTTCTTTCACCTTAATTTTTAGTTGTGTTTTAAAGACCAGTTCTTATATCTTTGTAGCAATAACTTGTCTACTGAAAGTGATGTCAACAGGTGCATTAGTAAGGCATAGAATGCTATTGATAGGTTAATGACTGATGGATATCTGATCTTTCTGATAAAATAAAATGAGAATTCTTCCATGTTATCGCCGTGTCAGCACTACTGTATGGCTGTACCAGTTGGACTTTAGCGAAATGCTTGATGAAAAAGCCAGATGGGAACTACATAATAATGCCGTGTGGTCTTCTAAACAAATCATTGGAGCAGTACCTTAAAAAGCAGCAGCTGTACAACCACTTACCCCCCATTTCATTTAAATGAACAAGAAAACCTGGCCACAGCTGGAGAAGTAAGGAGTCACCTGTGGATTCTTCATATGGACACATGGGTGTTGGCTGACCAGCAAAAAATTTACATTCATCAGTCGGGGGGCGATATGAACTTTCAGAGGGGCGCTGGCGAGTAAACAGTTGGATGGGGGCGTTAAAATTGTGAAGGGGGCATTGGAGCAATTACAGTAAAATGTGACGTTGGTGTTAGTAGAAAGGCCGGAAAAAACGGGCAATTTAATTAAGTGTCCCCCAGTCACTGCAACTAGATGTACGTGTCACGTCTGTGTCCAGGACTTTCTTCGTAAGGGACAACTTTCTCCTGGTCAGCGCTTTTCCCTTTGTTTACTTCCCGTTTTCTCGCTGCGACGTTAAACATTTTGCCCCTTTTTAACTCCGTTACTTTTATTTCTCATTTCTTCTCCCCTTCTTAATTTCTCTTTCGGGTTGCCTTAAGCTCTGCTCTTGGGAGTTTATCCTCTCTTTATTAATTAATCCCGAAAGCTACGAGATTTATTCTTCTCGGCGGGATTTTCAACCATTCCGCCAGTCATTTTTCTTCCCGACAACACGCATTCTTTCCTTCTCGCTTCAGTCACCCCTTCAACATGACTCTGGTATGTTTCATTTGCCTTATCTCACCATGTTTACTTCCTACTTCTTGCCTTCAATTTTGATATTATTGGAATATCATTCCTATTTGCCATGCTACTTGTTTCGCTTTTACCCGCTTTATTACTTAGGAGTAAACTAAAATTCTACTTGTTACAGTCACCTTACTTTCTTTCCCTTCCTCTCTTTCTTCTTTGTCTTTCTCTTTCTCCCCAGAAATTTCTACTTATTTCTTCCCCTTCGTCGCAGTGAAAACGTCTTTGTTTTTATTTTTTCTTTCAGAAATTTACCTGTCTCACGTTAGAATAAATTTCTCTTTCATAATTTTGGAATTAGTTAGTGTTCCTTTATGCGTGAGTCCGAGTTTATTCTGGCTGTCTAAGCAAGATGTTTATTAACATTTGGCGAGGGCAGCATACATACATGGCAACCCCAGGAGCATCGAAAAAGAAGTATAGGCAATACTCTGTGGAGTACTTGAAGTATGGATTTATACAATCACCGACCAATCCACAACAACCCATGTGCTTGGTTTTCGAGGAAAACTTTTCTAATGAAGCAATGAAGCCGTCTAGGCTCCTCGAACATTTACAGAAGATTCATCCCGATAAATCTGGTAAAACACTGGCGTTCTTTCATTCTCTTCGAGATCAATTTTTGAAGCGAAAAGCAATGAATATGTTTACTTCCTCATCGAAAAATTCAGATGACGGTCTGAAGGTTTCTTACAACATTTCTTTGCTGATAGCGAAAGCTGGCAAGCCCCACACTATTGGAGAAGAACTGATTCTGCCAGCAGTTAAAGAGGTTATCAAAACAGTCTTGCACAAATCTCCTGAACAAGTCATAAAATCGATTCCTCTCAACTCAGTCAAACGAAGAGTAGACAAAATAGCTGAAAACGTCGAAGAGACCCTCAGTAAGATATTGATGACAACTGAGTTTAGTTTGCAATTGGACGAATCCACTCTTCCGAGAGACGAATCGCTACTTCTCGGACATGTACGCTTCATCAAGGATGGGTCACTGTGTCAAGAATTATTGTTTGCACGTCTCATGGAAACAGATACCAAAGGAGAATCAGTGTATCGAGCTGTGGAGGACTATTTCCGGAAAAAAGGCATTCCACTTACAAACATCATCTCATGTGCAACAGATGGCGCCTCGTCCATGGTCAGTTGCCACCGTGGATTTCTAAGTTATTTGAAAAAAGCTGTTCCGAAAGTCCTCACAGTTCACTGTGTGATCCATCGACAACACTTAGTGGAAAAGAATTTGAGTGAGAAGCTACATGAATCCTTATCGACTGTCATTACTGCAGTCAATAAAATCAAAGCGAATGCTCTCAATTCTCGACTGTTCCATCAGTTGTGTATTGAAAATGACGAAGATTTTCAATGCCTTCTTCTCCATACAGAAGTTAGGCGGTTGTCGAAAGGTAACTGTTTAAAAAGGTTTTACACACTGTTTAACAGCGTTCAGGATTATTTTCAAGAATCCAACCCTGAGCTTTATGACAAACTGAAATCGAGTAAGACAGACATTGCTTACCTCACTGAAATGTTTTCCAAATTCAATGAAGTGAATTTGCAGCTGCAAGGTGATGAGACTTTATTAATCAAAGCCAAGTCCGCCCTCTCGGCATTTCTCTCAAAATTACAGCTCTGCAGCATGAACCTTGGACGCCGCGAATTCCTTCAGTCTCCTTGTTTGTCTGACATTGCCGTGTACTGCGTTCATTTAGCGGAACTCCACAGGGATATGTCAGTTAGATTCAACGACCCATTTTCTCTTGAAATCCCTGGTTGGGTGATCGATCCGTTTACTGAACCCAGCACAGAGGTGCCAACTCATCAAGAAGAGGAACTTGTAAGTTTGCAAAATGACGAGGATCTGAAACCAAAGTTCAAAACCTCTTACCAAGCCTTTTAGATGCAAACAGCGATTCCAAAACGCTACCCAACCCTGTGAAAAGACATCAAGTTGTTTTTCATTGCTTTTCCGACTTCCTACCTGGTTGAGAGGGGATTCAGCGCTGTGTCCAGGCTCCTCACCAAACAAAGAAACAAACTCAACACAACAGAGCGGGTAGATCTGAGACTGCTCCTGACAAACCTTCAGCCTGATGTTGACAGTTTGATTGCAATGCACCAAGCCCACCCATCTCATTAAGCAGGGTTAATGATTACTCGTTCAGTTTTACAATTTATTTCATGTTCAGTTCAAGGTGTTTGTGATTGAAAAATAAATGTTAACCATTTTTGTTTGTTAAAATTGTTTTTTATACTCTTCAAACTGTTTGTGATTGAAGAATCAACCAATTCTTATGACATTTAACATTGCTGTCGTTCTGGCGTTCGTTGGAAGAGGGGGGCGCTGGCATTTTGGTCTGGCGGTGAAGGGGATGGTGGCAAAAAAAAGTTTGAAAACCACTGATCTAGACGATGCGTAGAGCAAAGGCTGATAGGGATGGATAGCACAAGCTAGTCAAAGGAATCTGAGTGGTCAGTATGCCTTGATGATGTTTTTAAGGTATCTTTTTAATTGCTTTTCTTACAAGTGTAATTTTGGAACAATATATAAAATGTTTTCCAATCTCTATGCAATTTTGAACTTTTGGAATTGAGTTGCAGAATGTCAAGTGTCTTTGCATCTTTTGTATCTCAGAGAGTTTTGG
Source organism: Sepioteuthis lessoniana (assembly GCA_963585895.1). Classification (NCBI taxonomy): domain Eukaryota; kingdom Metazoa; phylum Mollusca; class Cephalopoda; order Myopsida; family Loliginidae; genus Sepioteuthis; species Sepioteuthis lessoniana. Next base: position 91,075,698 of record OY757908.1, read on the forward strand.
TCTTGTTATCAACCATATTATTGTTAGTATTATGCATACTATAGTGAATAGCACTGTTATAAATTAATATTAAATCATCATACTCTTTATTGAGGGTAGATGTTTTGTACCATAATGTGTGAATTTGCCATTAGTGTAATACAAAGTTCTGCCAATATGGTATAGGCGGGAGATAAGAGATCTCCAGACAATTTTGTTTTGAGTTTTTCTCACTAACATTCTCACAGTGACTATTTGAAGATTCTATTACCAAGTATTTTATTTCTCTAAGTCTTTGTTTTTCTTTTTAGCCTCTTTTTTTACCTTAGAAGTTTCAAGTTGGCTTGTGATGCTATTTGCATTTATTACAACTAGGAAATGAGTTGAATCCTCCCTGGGGTTCCTACACCTGTGACCCAGCACTAGAGTAAACTAAGCTCAGTATATATCAATATAACTGTGTCTTTTCTTTGGATATGATTCAAACATAGCATTTACCTTTGCCATGTCTTCTTAAATAAATGAACCACTTCTTATTTCATAAAGGGTCATTTTAGGTTTATAATGACCACAAAACCAGCAAGGAACTTTGATCATTAAAATTTTGGGTTTCATCTTTTGTAAAATAATACATTCAGTAGATTACTCTTATAACTTGTATCACTTGTTTACAAGAAATCATTGACACATTAAAAAAAACTATTAGTTTTATGCTATCTATTAAATGAAATCCAATGAAAAAAGAAACTATTGTTTTTTTGTTTAAAGTCAAAAAAAATCTTACCAACATTTCAAACTACTTGATGGTACTATTCTTCCATAAAAGTCCTCAGATAATTTTTTGAGTCAAATTGCAGATATCAAATTAAATCATTTTTTGACAAAGATAAAACTAGTTACAAGTTTTAAACAAATTTGTACAATGAACAAGAGGTATATATATATATATATATATATATATATATATATATATATATATATATATATGTATGTATGTATATATAGTAAAGTAAGCTTGGCAACCGTAGTTGAGGGCAACCAGAAGGCTCCCTTTTCAATAGCTACTACACTGAGCTGTAGAGGAGGGCACTACTCCTTTCCCTGGATTGTTCCACTTTACCCTTGATATGTACCTTATATAGCTGAGTGTTAAGCAAGGAGTTATCAAGTACCATTTTTAAAGTCTTTGGTATGACATGACCTGGGATTGAACCCAGGTCTTCAGGACCATTGGCAAACACTCTACCCACTAGGCCAATGAGCTAGTTTTAAAATATTTTATCTATAAAATAGATGCAACCCATTAATATGATAATGATTTATTACAAAGACAAATGCAATGGCGATCATTTGGAACATGTCCTGTAAAAAATACATCTTTTGAGCTAGAGACATCAAATCAATGGTTCTTTAATTATAATTATATCAGCTTCCAGGACATGCAATCATTTTTTTAGTTTCTTGTCTTAGTATATTAACATTATTATATTAGTGGGTTGCATCTATTTTGAGACAGTTTTGAATGGTCTTATCTCCAAATAAGTTGTGACGCAAAATATCTTTTCCTTGCTTATTCAAGATTGTGGTCAAGGATTAATAGTTGTTATAGTATACTATTTTCAAATCTGAAACAAAAAAAAACACAACATTATAATTATTAGAGTTATTAGCAGTCACATGGCTCCCATGTATATTGACACAGCCTATATATGATAGAATTATTAATACCAAAATTGAACTGAATTTTAAAACAAATCTTACCATCATTGAATTAAAATAAGTATAGTTTTGAAAACTTGTGGAATTGATATAGTTTTAATTTGCAACTAATCTTTTGGATATTTTTTGGCTCCTTTTTCCTTTAACATTTAATATTTTATTTGTTCTAATATTCTATCCCTCTTTAAAACTTTCAAAAAATTGACCAATGACCTGATGATTGATGATTAATATTTTTGATTTTTTTACTTTTATTTCGAGTATTATTTTTACTTTTTACTCCTTATTGTATCCTTGTTTTTTCTATTTGTGGTTAATATGTTTGCCAGTAAGGATGGAAGGAGAAACAAAAAATAAAAAGCAGGACTCTTCATTTTTAAAAGCTATAAAAGTGCTGCTATTGTAGTGTACTACCACTGGGTTTTGACAAACAACAAAAAACATGTACATATAAAAATATAATCTTATATTTTTATTCTTTGAAGGTGACACTTTTGTGGAGCAGGAGATCCACACAAGTGTCACCTTCAAAGCAATTGGAGAGAGAGATCGTGCAGATGAAGAAGCTGTCAAGAGTCAGAATAGCCAGGAGGAACTGATTTCAGCCAAAATTCTAGACCTTATATAGTCTTAAAACTCCCACAAGACTCACATGCAATACTTGTTTTTCATTGGTCATGGCTTTCACCCATGCATTGCTGGCTTTTCTTTGGTCATGACTTATACCCACACAATGCTTGTTTTTCATTGGCCATGGTTTACACCCATACAATGCTTGTTATCAATGGCTGGATGTATTGATCAACAACATCTGCCTGGTTCATCACTGGTCAACGCTATTCTACACATTTGTCCACACCTTGTTTCTCTATAAAGATAAACCAGGTGAACCTCAAATAAAATAAAACTACCACCCACCAATTAGAAACTTAATTTTACTTACTTGTACTTGAATCAGCTTTCACCCTGGTCAGGTTGAACCAGCTTCCTTCCGAGCAAGTGCAGCATCTCAAACCATTGCAGCCCATGTTCGCCGATCCTGAGCCAGGTCACACGAAATGACGAGCCAATCGCAACTCCATCACTGAAGACCAACTACTTGAGAACCTGATAGTGCTGCTAGGTCATCTTTGATTGTGCTGGCCCACGTTTTCAGCTGCCCACCAACACGTTTTTTGCTAGTTAGGAAGAGAAGGAGGGAGAAGTGCATCGTGGATGAGCTCTCCCTCTGGACATCAAGCTGCATGCCCGAACCATAGGAGACGACACTAGAGCAGGATGAGTGGAAGAGGAGAGAGGTTCAAGTGACAACACAGAGCACTTGTGGGCACCCGATCAATTCGGCGGCATCATTGAATGTAGTGAAGGCAATCATTGTCGAAGACTTCAAGCTATCGTAGGTCAACCGCTCTAAGAAACTGGAAACTTAATCATTATATATTAACTTAAGATGTCTATATGAAGAAAGCTACCAGCTTACAAGTGCTAACAGAAAACTGAAAATATAGTATGAAAAATATTTATAAGACATTATACAAGCTGTAAGTAAGTAAAATTGGCAACTGTAGTCAAGGGCAAACAGAAGGCTCCCTTGATGATTGATTTTTAAATTTTCATTTCAGCTACTACAACAGGGTGAAGAGGAGGGCGCTACTCTTTTTCTGGATTGCTCCACTTTACCTTTGATATGTACCTTATATTGCTGAGTGTTAAGCAAGGAGGTATCAAGTACCATTTTTAAAATTCTTTGGTATGATACAAACTGGGATTGAACCGAGGTCTCCTGGACCATTGGTGAACACTCAATCCACTGGGCCAATGAGTCAGTTACCAAGAAAAAATTCTTCAAAAAATCTGAAATCCTGAAAATTCATCCCACTGGTTAGAGTTGAGGAACTGGTGGACATTGAAATAATTACAAAGAAACAACTTGCCATGTCAAAAGAAAAATTTCAAAGGTGCTGTGAACAAAGGAAAATATTGGACTAGATGTATTGAATGTGAATAGGATTATTTAGAAGGAAATGTATATTTCATTTATTGTCCATTTTTGCCAAGGTAAATACAACTTCAGTCTTGATAGTTTTAGAATACACTTCTTTCTTTCTCTCTCTTGCAAAAACAAACACAAGCACACATACATTTATATCATTACAGTGTTTAAAAGTTGCAATATCTGCAGAGAAAGTGTATATCTGAAATATATATGCTCTATAAAAAAACGAAATTAAAACAACATTAGTTGTTTTCAAAGGAAACGGACTCAGTGACTCAGGTTCAAATCCTCAATGAGGTTTTTTGCATTTCACAAAATGCTAATACATTTGGGAAAGGTAGGAATCCGACTATTCTTCTACCAGTTATGGGTAAATAGAAAGGTTAACTGAGTACTTTAAATTTGGTATGGTAACCCATCTAGGAAAAGGAAAATGAAAGCTGTCCTCTTCTCATGGAATAAACTACTTTGAGAGCTTCTCCCCCTCCAAGTTCTTATGTCAGATATGATTTAAAAATGATTGTTTCATATTTTTATATTGATCTGGAATATAGTCGGAAGAATTTTAAGTATCAAAAAACAGTGGTACATAGAAAACACAAAATATAAAAAGGAATCAGATTTCCATGAAACCAATCAGTTGATTTCTAAGCTGCAGCAGCAACAACAGCAGCAGTAGTAGTAGCCGCAGCAGTAGCCATGCTGATTTAGTTGACAATGGTATCTATGGAAGTTCTGAAAAAATTTTTGAGGGCACTTCATCTTATTATGTTGGGACATCTCATAGCTGGTTGATTTGCTTGATCTATCCCATTGTGATTACTTTCCCTGGGAATACCGGAAGAGTCAAGTCTTTAAGTGTTGGCTGCAGACAACTGATGAAGTGAAAGATTTTATTCATTGTAAAATTACAGCAATACCAGTGGCAATGACTTGGTAAACACTACAGAATGTCTGAGTAAGGATTTAGGAGTAGAGAGCTGATGACGGCATTTGGATGATATAATCTTAAAAACAAAGTGATGACAATAACAAAAGTAACTAGCAAATATTATTCTTTTTACAAATAAAATAAAATTTTGAATAAGTTCATGATTGATTTTTTAAATTTTCATTTCAAGCCTGTGAGATAATTCTGCTAGATGATGTGTGTACGTAAGGGCGTGGAAGAAAAATATGGAATAATTTTTAAGATGTTTTTTCTTGTTTGATTAGTCCTGTTTTTGAAAAAACGTGATAAATATAAATTTTCATGATTAGCACTATTATTCAAGCACTTTTTCATTAAAATTCTGCCC
>OY757908.1:91085689-91292669 GCA_963585895.1 Sepioteuthis lessoniana
GATATCAGTACTCACAACAGTTGAAACCTCAGTGAGAAGGTGATCAAAGTCACAAGGTAATGTGTGGGTCATTCTTGCCTTTTATTTTAACATATATATAAACAGTGAAGTTGCTTTTTACTCCTTTTACTTGTTCTCCATAAGTGAGATTTCTTTTGTAAAATATTCAGTCTCTAGTTTTCACAAAGAGGATATTGAAACATTTGTACAGACCAAAAACACACACACACACACACACACACACACACACATGAGAGAGAGAGGGGGGAGATAATGATAATGATGTTGGAATCAATTAATCTTAAAAATCAATCTTTAATCCTTGGTAGCTCAGTTAGCTGAAGCTGTAGAATATGCTGACTGCATCTCTTGCCGAGGGGTAAGACCCCCACCAACAAGTACTCAAGATACAACACTAAACTGCATCAGATAGTAAGGGTCTAGTCATAAAGCTTTAGGAAATATGGAGTACACCTTCATTGCCATTACTTCCAGACCACTCGGAACTGGTGTGGTTGAACCTATTAGGGTCTCATCTATGGGTCAATTTACTATACTGGAAATCATTTAACTGTGTGCAACCAAATGATTAATATTAAACTGAATTATTAATATTAGATTGCAATACTAGAAAATATTTAACAGTGTGCAAATAAAACTATTAGTGTTAGATCGCAAAAGTTGAAACCATTTAACTTTGTGCAAACAATAAATAGCAAAATATAAAAACATTTAGCTGTGTATAAACAAACAAACCCTGGCTTTTTCAAAAAAATTTCTTATACATTATTCATAGACAAATCATATATATATATATATATATATATATATATATATATATATATATATGAACAGGATTTGGCACTAGATAATCTACTAGAGTTGATATTCCCAAAAAAAAATCAACCAACCAAGCAACCAACCAACTTTAATCTTTGGGTGAGGGCACAGGTACAAAACTATAAAAATCATTAGAAATGTTAATTCAAAATAATAACACAATAATGAGGATGATTCATTTTGGAATTTTAGATACGATATCTAGATATGTTCAAAAACATTGTTTCTTTTTTAAATATTTATCTATTTTCTTTTCTAAAGGAGAAACTATAGATTTTTGACACCTGTTTACATTTTAATGATATTTAGTCATTACTTATAACTGTCAACTGAGTACAAATTACAAAAACTAAAGAGTTTGTTAAAATCATTTAAGAAATCATCAATTTTCAAGAAACAGATTCGAAACACTACAAGAAAAGACGGAAAAAAGTACACCAAACGACGAATACGAAAATTTCGTCAATGCACACCTTGAGGCAGCAGCAAAATACATTCCAACAAAAATTAAAACTAAATATAGAGTCCCATGGGAAACTTTAGCGGTGAGAGAAAAACGTGCACTAGTGAAAACAGCCTCCAAAAACTATCGAAAAAACCCAACAAACACAAATGCCTTAAAACTAAAAACGGCACAATATCAATTAGCAGGCATATATATAAAGGAACAGACAGAATACATTCAAAATCAGATAGATAAGATTAGAGACTCGGTGGAAGATAGACAATCTAGAATTGCCTGGCAAACAATAAACGAAGTGAGCAGAAGAAAGAACACAGCCAAAGCAAAACTTAAAGCAGCAAACCAACAAAAAAGAATAAAACTGTGGAAACAACACTTCGAAAACTTACTTGGAAACCCACCAAAAATAACGCCTGAACCAATCACCAGAATAATTAGCAAACAATTAGACATTAAACTTGGACCGTTCACACAAGAAGAACTCGACTCGGTTCTCAGAAAAATTAAAAATAGGAAAGCTGCAGGACTGGACGAAATTCCCCCGGAAGTATGGAAGACCAGACAATTCGACGACATACTGCTCCGACACTGCAACGCAGTATACAATCAAAATCCGATAGATAGATGGACGAAGGGATGCATACTCCCCTTCCCTAAAAAGGGGGACCTCGGATTAGCCAAAAACTACCGAGGCATAACACTTACATCCATAGCTGCCAAAATCTACAATGCCCTACTACGAAACCGAATAGAACCCAAAATCGACAACATACTTAGAAAAAACCAAAATGGCTTCCGAAGAAATAGATCTACGACCTCACAAATATTAACCATCCGCAGAATCCTTGAAGGTGTACGGGCAAAGAACCTACAAGCGACATTAATATTTGTCGACTTTACCAAGGCTTTCGACTCCATTCACAGAGGAAAGATGGAACAAATCCTACTAGCGTACGGCATACCTAAAGAAACCGTAGCAGCAATAACGATTCTCTATAGAAACACTAAAGTAAAAGTACGATCACCAGATGGAGACACAGAATACTTCGACATTGTAGCAGGAGTACAACAAGGGGACACGCTGGCTCCGTATCTCTTTATCATTTGTCTAGACTACGTACTTAGAACATCGATTGACAAAATCAAAGAGAATGGCTTCGAACTGACGAAGAAAAGAAGCAGAAGATACCCCGCAACAACAATTACCGACGCCGACTACGCCGATGACATAGCGATACTGGCAAATACACCTGACCAAGCCGAAACTCTTCTGCATAGTTTGGAACGAGCAGCAGCAAGCATAGGCCTCCATGTTAATGCACACAAAACGGAATATATGTGCTATAACCAAACGGGGGACATCTCCACTCTAGAAGGAACCCCTCTTAAACTAGTAGACAAATTCACTTACCTAGGAAGCAGTGTCAAATCAACCGAAAAGGATATCGAAACGAGGTTAACGAAAGCATGGACAGCTATCAATAGGCTATCGACTATATGGAAATCAGACCTAACCGATAAAATGAAACGCAGTTTCTTCCAGGCAGCGGTCACATCGATACTGCTATATGGATGCACTACATGGACGCTAACAAAACGGCTGGAGAAGAAACTAGATGGCAATTACACAAGAATGCTGCGTGCAATCCTGAACAAGTCCTGGCAGCAACACCCCACAAGACACCAACTGTACGGCCACCTGCCCCCTATCACGAAAACTATTCAAGTTAGACGAACCAGACATGCAGGACATTGCTGGAGAAGCAGAGATGAACTCATAAGAGATGTACTCTTATGGATCCCCACACACGGCCGCGCAAAAGCAGGACGACCAGCACAAACGTACATTCAGCAGCTATGTGAGGATACAGGTTGTTGTCCTGAAGACTTGCCTAGGGCGATGAACGATAGGGAGGAGTGGCGAGAGAGGGTCAGGGATATCCGTGCTGCCAGCACGATATGATGATGATGATGATGATATATATATATATATATATATATATATATCTGCAGCCAAAGAAAATCGAGATGTTTTGAAGTCCACACTATTTCTTGAATGACGATGGATTTCTATTCAGTCATCATGTCCTGAAATGTTTAGATATGCATAATTGTCAGTTTCTATGAAAGAGTCTGAGTTTTGTTCACAAAGAAAGATCTAAGATTTTCCTTATCTTGGATTATAAAAACAGTCAAAGGAAGATAATCTTATTATAGATATACACATAAATATATATTTGTATATATGTTTACAGAGTTATTTATCCATAGTTTAATGATGAAAATAGCATTTATTTTACTGTAATGATCCATGTATAATATGCACTTACCTTTTTTTCATATTTATAAATTGAAACGTTAGAGGTGCGATTATTTTTCTAGTGATGTGTCTAGCTATTTTCTGGATGGCACAACCAAAAGTAAATTATACTTATAATCCAAACTAAGTAATGAGTAACAAAGTATTTAAATCACTAATCAAACACTGCATCTGTTAGTTTTTCAGTTATTCATGTAGATATTAAACAGATTTTAATCCGTTTCAATGGTTTCTGTGTCAGAGCCAGACATCATTATCGTAATATCCAGTTCTATTTTACACTGTTACAAAGAAATAGCCACTAGAAGGCAAATTTGTTTATAAGTCTAATTTTCTAGTGTGAGCTTATTTTCATTGAAATCAAGTTTCATTTTTGTGTGAAAATGTTCGTGTGTTTGCTCTAAATAGTATCCATAATTTGAATGCAATGAATTCTTATATTTAGTCAATATAAACCAAATAAAAAGCTGAACAAATGTTAAAATTTAGGTGAAATTCAGTAGCTACAAATTCTAAAAATTCATAGCATATTACACAAGAGAGAGATTTTTTGCAGAATTTTGATGTCCAAAGTTTTTGGTGCATATTATACAAATACACAAATAATTAAGGTACACAGCAATGACAAAGTCTTTTTCGATGACTATGTAGTTGACCTCACACATTTTGATTAACTATATCAATTGAGCATAAGTGAAAATTTCTATTCAAAATTCAAAGCATAGACTTATTGATCTACCCTCGTATGTATGTGCGTGTATCGCATCCCTGTTGTTGGTTTTCATCAAGGTCTGTAAGACATTAGGAGTAATGAGCCCCATCTTGCCATGTTGGTCTATGATGTGTTGGCAGGGGCTTTGAATTTAAAGTTATCTTTCTCGACTGGTTGCCCTTCCATGGTTAAGAACTTATTCAGATCTCCTATTTTATCCATTGTTGGAAGAAGAAGAAAAGAAAAATTCATATCTTTTTCAAGGGCATTGATGCAAAGGGAGTACAAACAGACACACACACATGGAAGTTGAAGTTAATTTGCTGATTGCATTTTACATGTTGAAAGCTATTACACCATGTGTACATTGTTGGTTGGGTTTTTATGGCATATCAACCTTTATAGTTTATTTAATGCCAAATCCATTTTTATACAAATAAACAATTCTATTTCAAACAACTCAGTTTAGCATGAGTACACAGTTTAAACAACTATTTCAAACAACTCAGTTTAAACAACTATTTCAAACAACACAGTTTAAACAACTATTTCAAACAACTCAGTTTAGCATGAGTACACATTCTATTTCAAACAACTCAGTTTAGCATGAGTACACAGTTTAAACAACTATTTCAAACAACTCAGTTTAAACAACTATTTCAAACAACACAGTTTAAACAACTATTTCAAACAACTCAGTTTAGCATGAGTACACATTTTTATTTCCAGTTATTCATTTTAGTCAAACAGTTCTAATTCAAACAATTCAGTTTTGTCTAAGTATAGTTTTTGTCTACATACAGTTAAATACCAAAGCAGTTCTATTTCAAACAATTCAGTTTAGCATAAATAGAGTTTCAATGTCAAAAACAGTTCTACTTCAAGCAATTCAGTTGTGCATTTTAGTTCTATTTGACCCATAGATAGGATCCTTTCAGGTGCTATCACTCCGGGCCAGAGTGGACTCGGGAGCAATAGCAATGAAGGGGCGCTCCACATTCCCCAAAGCTTCAGCATTACTGGAACCTCACCATCAGATTGTTTAGTGTCATATCCAGGACACTCGTTGAGGGGTGGGTCTTACCTGTCTGCCGAGAAGCAGTTGGCGTATTTTACAGACCCAGCAGACAAGGTAAATATGTACATTGTGCACGTATATATGTATATTTATATATATGGGAGAGAGAGAGAGAGAGAGAGAGAGAGAGAGAGAGAGAGAGTTAGATGCATACATACATATATACATAGAGATGTAGATGTATTTATATATGCTTGTATGTGTTTGATTATATGAGGAATCTTATTCTTTGATATATGATTTGTCAATGATATATATATTTCCTTTTTTTTTTGAGATGAAGAATATTTATAGAATTCCTTTATTTTTCTTGTTTTGTCTCCCAAGAGAAAAAGTAAATATCATTTCTCATATATCTTGCAGCTGCCAAAAGACATTTTTGGGTGGTTATTTTTGTTTTCAACTAAAGATTTTTTTCCTTTCTTTCTTTTTGATAAAATAATAATCTTTGGACAAATAAATTTCAAAGCTAAATTTTATTGCATTTTTTTTCTTTTATATATTTGTGGTTGCAGTCAAGCAGCAGATGCTACTAGCAATATAACACAGTATTTGCCTGTGGTTTTATAAAGTCTTGAAGGATCACAACAAAATGTTTAGACTTATTCTTGCACATCTGTTTTAAACTCACCAGCTGAAGATAAGACAGTAAATAGTTTTAAGGATGACAAGCAAAAGATTATTTTTTAATTAGAAAATGAATACATTTGACACTCAAGGTTACATCGTGTTGTTGAGATAGGTATGAACACTTGTGAAAAATCTTTGATAGCCAATTTTATGTTGGTTGGTTGGTTGGTTGGTTGTGTTTTAAGGCATATGAACCCTTGTTGGTTATTAAATGCCAAATCCTATTATATATATATATATATATATATATATATATATATATATATATATGATTTTGTAATTGGTAATGATTTTTTAATGAGTCAAAGCTCATTTGTTTGCAGACAGTTCAATATTTGTTTGGGTTTTATGGCATATCAACCTTTGTAGGTCATTTAATGCCAAATCCATTTTTATACAGTTCTATTTCAAATAATTCAGTTTAGCATAAGTACACAGCTTAATTGTCTAAAAACATTTCTATTTCAAACTATTCAGTTCAGTCAGACTGTTCCATTTCAAACAATTCAGTTGAGTATAAGTATAGTTTTTGTCCACACACAATTAAATACCGAAACAGTTCTATTTCAAGCAATTCAGTTTAGCATAAGTATGCAGTTTAGTTCTCTTAATCCCATAGGACCCTATCAGGTGCTACTACTCTGGGCCAGAGTGGATCAGGGAGTGATGGCAATGAAGGGGTACTCTGCATTCCCCAAAGCTCCAACATTATTGGAACCTCACCATCAGATTTAGTTTAGTGCCATATCCAGGACACTCATTGGGTGGGGTGGTCTTACCCCTCTGCAGTGAAGCAGTCAGTGTATTTTATAGCCCCCACCCAGCCGACTGGGCAAGACAGATCAATGGCTTCAAGTATTACTATTTAACTCTAGTAATTATGTTCAATATTATTCAAAATTTGCACTCACTTAAAAGATTCTGAGTATAGAAAATGACTGAAGATTTCTGTTTGACTCATTGATAGGACACTAACAGGTACTACTATTCTGGGTCAGAGTGGACCTGGGAGTAATGTCAAAGAAACAAAATTCCATTACTATGGCAAAGAATGGGAGTTTTCAAATCAATGTATTCTTTAAAAGAAATCTATCATATATGATTTATGAGAAGTAAATGATTTATACAATTCAGTTTATAATTATATAATTTGTAATTTATTAGAAATAAATAATTACACTAGATTTTAAGACAGGCTGGGAGGTAATTTAAAATCCAAAAAAATATATTCTACTCAAAAATATACCAAAATATAGTGAATCTCAGATGAAGATAATCTGATAAAAAATAGTTGACATTGCCATAACACAAGTGCATTATTCAAAATGATAGTCACTTATGAAATCAGTTTGATGAATATTGGGAATTGCTTCAGTGAAAATCCCAATCTTAACTGAACATACTAATATATCAGAATACTGTCATTAGTTTATGATATTTCTTAGTATATGGGCTGAATTTTTATAAATTCAGTTTTATAATATTTTAATGTAATATAGTTATAAAATTAAAGGATAAGGAAAATTTGTTTATTATTCAACAATTTGTTTCATAAGTGAAACAAAGTTTGGTTTGTTTATTTAACAGCATATCAAACCCTTCAGTGTCATTTAATGCTCATGTTGGATTCATTTGTAAATTTGATAATAATCATGGTTATACTTTCAAAATTCTATTGCTATCAATTTTTAATCACACTTTCTTTGACTATAATTGTTTGCATGGTTACATGGTATCATGTATTTGTATCTAATAGTACTGATTTATATACAGTAATAGTTTCAAGTAACTATCTCTACAGAAGGATAAGCATTTGTTTACATACAGCTATATAGTTTAAAGCAGTTGTGTCCATATATGGGAGAAAGGTGACTGCTAATAACTCAACTAATAATAATGCAACACTGATGGAAGAGACTTGTGAACCGCAAGGGGACTATCTTGAAAAATAAATCTCCTTTGGTCACATTCCCGTAGAATATCATGGTCAGCCTATAAACTTTTCAGCTATCTCTCATATACAAAACAGGAGTGGTATCATATTTTACATTCTTTGGAAAATTTTTATCAAGAGTCATTTTAAGCTTCTTTCTTTTTATTTGCTTTTAATATCAAAGTTCTTTCTCAAATGTGCATGTTTGTTTGATGTTAGAGTTGATATCTATTATTAAATATTAGAACTTTTCAAATTCTTGAAACATTGTATCAAACTTTTTATTATAATCTTTTTTCATTAGTGGTAAACTTTTATCAACATCTTGACTGTTCTTTTCTTAGTAATTACATTTGAAAATATAACCATGCGAATCAAGATTAGATCCATTTTACCTGGAATTTGGTATCAATTTAAACTATGTAACTGTGGGAATTATGCTATTTAAAGCCATGTTAATCAAAGGTTTGTTGTATTTTACTTTTATTGTTTTATTAAGTCTATTTTACATGGGTTGTGCCAAATACATGGACCTTTTTTGTGATTGTCTGTCCTTCTTCAGAACTATCTCATACTTGAAATAGGAAAAGATTCAGATAAAAAAAAAGAATCATCAAAAATATCTCTTTTTTGCAGAAAGTCTAAAGTAATGACAGATTGTTTTGTTTATTGCTGGAAGATCCTCCATTCCAAAAGACAATTCTGTTTTTCATGATATATTGAAACATTTTGGGCTGGAAGGAGTCAAAAACAACCAAAATGCAGTCAATAACTAAAGACTACAAAAAACAAAAAACAAGCCACTTCTTCCATAAGCTATTACATAACATACATGCCATCAAAAACTTAATCAAACGGTCATGACCAAATGACTTTTATCAGTAAGTAATTGGGCAAGATTTTCATTTGGTTATTTCTATATTATATACATATTCTACATGCATCTAGGTTCTTGTATATATTGTAATAAATTTTCACATATTTTGGCACATATTTCTATTGGATACAGATAATTTTTAAACAGATCTATTTGACCTACAGATGAGACTCTAACAAGTATGATCATTTAGTGTCTGAGTGGATCTGGGAGTAATGGTAAGGAAGGGGTACTCCATTCTTTCCAGAACTACAGAATTCAAACCCCCACCATCAGATGTTGTTTGGGGATGGTCTTAGCTCTCTGCAGGCGATACAATCAACATATTCTCAGTCTTGACAACATGGGGATAAGTTTAGCTTAGTTTTCCACAAGGTTATAAGCAGTGGGATTCCTGGTAATGACCAAATTCATTGCAGTAGTAAAATACTCTGTGAGATGAGTTAAGGAATTACTAGACTGCAATAGGAACCTAACTGATATTTATTGGGCAAAGACTCCACTCGGCACACGGCCATAGCAGTGTGATGAATCAGTGTCAGAATTGAAGTTGTAGGATTATCCCTCTTGTTGGCCAAAGAATTTTTGCTAATGACCACTAGATGCGATATAAGAAGGAGGCATCAAAATCTCATTCTCTTATACTCACAGGATGCTTTAAAACCTGTTTTTTCTCCAGGGACTGGGATGTTTTCATCCCCAGCTTACTCTATGTCACATTAAATATGATATGATAGAATACTACACAGCATACTTGCTTCCACACATACACATTTAATTCCATACATTCATCAACAAAAGGACCTTTCTCAAATAGGCGAGTCTATCAAAAACTTTAATATCATTTAGATAATTCTTATAAGGACATTTCTACATATGCACTTCCAGTTGTGGCACCATAATGAACATTAATGTGTGTATGCATATATATATGGATGTATATGTGTAGGTCTCTCTGTGTGTTTGTGGATTGGTGACCAAAGAGGGGATCTTATCCCTGGCATCTTTGAAGGGGTGCCGAAATGTCTAGAAGATCTTCCTTTGGCTATTTTGGTGGGAAGTCCACACAAAGAGCTGTGCCAGTGAAAACCTGTGAGACTGGAAGAGAGGATGAAGGATGTTGTCAGTTAGGAGTGAGACATTTAGAGCACAGGATGTAGGACTGGGCAGTCAAGCACAGGACATGGAGCAGAAAGTCGGCTCTTAGGCATGGATCCCAAACAGTTGGAAGGTGGTATGGAGTCAGGAAGAAAGGTTCAGAGCAGTTGATACAATGACAAGATGAGTCAGCATCTTTGGAAGCTGTGTTGGATTTTTGCAGAATTCTCACAATAGCCATTCACACACACAAAGAAGTGAAAAAGTGCCAACTTCACCTTCTTAAGTTTTTGTTGTTATTTTATTATTTTTTTGTACAACCTATGAAATGCCCAGTCGGCTGAGTGTGAGAATTAACAATGGGATCCACACCGCTACATGATCAGACAAATGGCAAAACCAACAAAAACCCGGTGTTTAGATATTGTTTTATACAGTCACAAATTTTATATTCTTTTTTTTTGTTCAGGCAATAAAATGATTTGTTGTTAATTGAATGTATTTACTGACCCCTTCACATGAGCTGGATGTGACACAAAGTTGATTTTTATGTGGAGGTTAACAGGTCAGAATTTAGAGTTTTCCTTCCTTAAGATTGGTTGCCAATATTTCTTTACAAACTCACAACACTTGCAAATATACATATGCAATTAGTTTCTTGAACATAACTCTGTAATAGTCAGCTACAAGGCTATATAAATGGGGCAACCAGTGAAATCAAACTCCAATGAGAAAACTGTTCTAACTTGCTATTCACTGCACTGCAGAAGGTACCTTAATTATACAATTAAGCTTAGCTTAACTAGTCCAAGGCAGTCATAGTGGAGTGCTTGGTAAAGGCTGAACATATTAGACTAGTGAATAGGTCTATAAGCCCAGCTTGCTAACAATTTTATAATGGTAGATACCAAAAATCAATCCTTTTATCATCATATTTTCCAGAATTGGTTTATCAAGACTATTTTTAAGTGATTGATCACTGACAACATTCTAATAAAATAAATTCTGGTATTGGTTAATTTCATTTAATTAGATCATGCTTGAGTGAAGTGACAGTTTTAAATGAATGAAAGATCAGATCTCTTTATTCCATATAGACTAGGCTATCTATGAAATATATACAGCTGACCCAAGACAAATTGGCAACAGAAATGAAAGAAAGATATTGCATAATATATCAAAATCTTACAAAAAAGTATTGAGTGGAACAATTTTTAATAGCCTGTTGAACTTTGGTGATTTTTTTTTACTGCTGGCAAAGCTTCTCAGGATACAAAGCTTCTCAGGATACAATAAAATCAATTAATATTTTTTTTATTTTTGCTATATGACATTTTATTGCATAATTTAGTCACACAAAGTGTTATTACATAACAACTATACATTAAAAAACAAATGATATAATGAGGCCAAATTATTGAGCAAAGTAAGAAATATTTATCTTAAGTAATGATGTTCCACAGTTTCAACATTTTACAACTGGAATAGTCCACATTGCTCTCAGAATCAGATTCAGAATCTATCTCATCTGGTAAACTTACTATGTTGGCACAAATGCCTTTACAGTCTGAGCAACAAACAAACCATGCATCTTTTAAGAATACTTCACAGTATTGCAAAAAGATCAAACAACTACCTTGAGTTTCTGGAGAGCAGGCTGAATATTTATCATTGTGGGTGTAAACTACTATTCAGACCTGTTTCATTCAATAATTTCGGGTAAATATTTGACATGTCATGCTATATGTATTGCCTTCCAAACACACTTTATTTCATTTCTGTTGCAATTTGTCCACAGACTGCCCAGACTATTAACTTTTTATCAATATAAGATATTCAACATTACTTCTGCTATAAATTGATTCTTTTCAGCCAATTTCCTTGTCTTTGCCGTTTTATCACAATGTTTCAGCTGATGTACCTTGTGACTTTTTCAGATATCTATTGCACTTGGTAAAATTCCAGGTATGTTAAATGAGATATATTTTTTTATCCACTGAAGTAGGTTATCCTTATTACTTTACCTGTCACATCTGGTGCCTTTCCAAGGGAATTTCCAAACAATTTCCAGTTCTCTATTACTGATGCCAATCAACTTCTCCATTGAGTAGGTAAACACTTTTACATTACCTGACTTGGTAATGAGCTTTTACTCCTTTTGAGAGCTATCAGAAATAATTACTCTACATCAGCCACTACAGCAATCAAGTTTGGAAAATGATCACTAACTAGCTAAATAATCAGGTATGGTTTTGATTGCAATGTTTTGGCAAATATGTTTTTTGGTTCTTGGCTAAAAGTGGGTGATCAAAAGCTATTTGGATGACTAATCCAAAGATCAAGGATGATGCTTTACCAAAGAACTTTGGAAAATTCAAAGAAAGACCGAAAAGTATATTGACTGAAAGAAAATGATCAAAACATTTTCATCTAAGAAATTTTGACACTACTTGTAAATTGAGGGAAAGTATAATCTAAAATGTCATGGACAACAAAGATGAGCATATTGGTTCAAATATCAAAAGTATTTCATTTTTGAATGAGTCTATATCATGCCAACATCGAAAGACAATATGTAAGTATATATATCACCATCATCATCATCTCGCGCTGGTAGCACGGATATTCCTGACCCTCTCTCGCCACTCCTCCCTATTGTTCATCGCCCTAGGTAGGTCTTCAGGACAACAACCTGTATCCTCACATAGCTGCTGAATGTACGTTTGAGCTGGTCGTCCTGCTTTTGCGCGGCCATGTGTGGGGATCCATAAGAGTACATCTCTTATGAGTTCATCTCTGCTTCTCCAGCAGTGTCCTGCATGTCTGGTTCGTCTAACTTGAATAGTTTTCGTGATAGGGGGCAGGTGGCCGTACAGTTGGTGTCTTGTGGGGTGCTGCTGCCAGGACTTGTTCCGGATTGCACGCAGCATTCTTGTGTAATTGCCATCCAGTTTCTTCTCCAGCCATTTTGTTAGCGTCCATGTAGTGCATCCATATAGCAGTATCGATGTGACTGCTGCCTGGAAGAAGCTGCGTTTCATTTTATCGGTTAGGTCTGATTTCCATATAATCGATAGCCTATTGATAGCTGTCCATGCTTTCGTTAACCTCGTTTCGATGTCCTTTTCGGTTGATTCGACGCTGCTTCCTAGGTACGTGAATTTGTCAACTAGTTTAAGTGGGGTTCCTTCTAGAGTGGAGATGTCCCCCGTTTGGTTATAGCACATATATTCCGTTTTGTGTGCATTAACATAGAGGCCTATGCTTGCTGCTGCTCGTTCCAAACTATGCAGAAGAGTTTCGGCTTGGTCAGGTGTATTTGCCAGTATCGCTATGTCATCGGCGTAGTCGGCGTCGGTAATTGTTGTTGCGGGGTATCTTCTGCTTCTTTTCTTCGTCAGTGCAAAGCCATTCTCTTTGATTTTGTCAATCGATGTTCTAAGTACATAGTCTAGACAAATGATAAAGAGGTACGGGGCCAGCGTG
The DNA here is from genome assembly GCA_963585895.1 of Sepioteuthis lessoniana. Classification (NCBI taxonomy): domain Eukaryota; kingdom Metazoa; phylum Mollusca; class Cephalopoda; order Myopsida; family Loliginidae; genus Sepioteuthis; species Sepioteuthis lessoniana. The sequence goes on from OY757908.1 coordinate 91,099,127, forward strand.
TCCCCTTGTAGTACTCCTGCTACAATGTCAAAGTATTCTGTGTTTCCATCCGGTGATCGTACTTTTACTTTAGTGTTTCTATAGAGAATCGTTATTGCCGCTACGGTTTCTTTAGGTATGCCGTACGCTAGTAGGATTTGTTCCATCTTTCCTCTGTGAATGGAGTCGAAAGCCTTGGTAAAGTCGACAAATATTAATGTCGCTTGTAGGTTCTTTGCCCGTACACCTTCAAGGATTCTGCGGATGGTTAATATTTGTGAGGTCGTGGATCTATTTCTTCGGAAGCCATTTTGGTTTTTTCTAAGTATGTTGTCGATTTTGGGTTCTATTCGGTTTTGTAGTAGGGCATTGTAGATTTTGGCTGCTATGGATGTAAGTGTTATGCCTCAGTAGTTTTTGGCTAATCCGAGGTCCCCCTTTTTAGGGAAGGGGAGTATGCATCCCTTCATCCATCTATCTATCGGATTTTGATTGTATACTGCGTTGCAGTGTCGGAGCAGTATGTCGTCGAATTGTCTGGTCTTCCATACTTCCGGTGGAATTTCGTCCAGCCCTGCAGCTTTCCTATTTTTAATTTTTCTGAGAACCGAGTCGAGTTCTTCTTGTGTGAACGGTCCTAGTTTAATGTCTAATTGTTTGCAAATTATTCTGGTGATTGGTTCATGCGTTATTTTTGGTGGGTTTCCAAGTAAGTTTTCGAAGTGCTGTTTCCACAGTTTTATTCTTTCTTGTTGGTTTGCTGCTTTAAGTTTTGCTTTGGCTGTGTTCTTTCTTCTGCTCACTTCGTTTATTGTTTGCCATGCTATCCTAGTCTCTGATCTTATCTATCTGATTTTGAATGTATTCTGTCTGTTCCTTTATATATATGCCTGCTAATTGATATTGTGCTGTTTTTAGTTTTAAGGCATTTGTGTTTGTTGGGTTTTTTCGATAATTTTTGGAGGCTGTTTTCACTAGTGCACGTTTTTCTCTCACGGCTCATGGTCTTTCATGGAAATATGAATGACAGCAAGTGTCCTTAAATCTCTAGGACTCTTCTGAGACCTAGAGATCTGTAGTCTGGATGGTCTTGATTCTTTCTCTGATTTCTAATTCCTCTTGTCTTTTTTCTAAGCCTTTGGGGACTATTCCAGGTGCACTAATTACCACTGGTATCACCATCATCCTCATGTTTTACAGCTAATATAGTTCTCTGGTTAAGTCCAAGTACTTGTTTATCTTTTTGCTTTCTTTTATTTCAACTTTAAGGTCCACGTGAACAGCAAAATCCATAATAAAAACTAGGTCTGGTCTTCTTGCTAAGATTAAGTGATCTAATTGTATCTCAAAATCCCAGAGAATTTTATTCATCTTATTCTCTAGGAGGGATTCAGGTTTCTGCGTATATCATTTGGTAGTATGGTCAAATTTCAATTTCTTGCACAATTTCTTGAGGATCTGCTTTACCTCCCAGTCATATACTCCTTGTGCTCTAGTTTACTGCATTCACTGTTGACCATTTCATCTTTGTCACCAGATAACCTTCACTTGCTGTAAAGTTGCATATTATAGATTTCATTTGAATATAATTTGTCCTTATGGCATTGTTTTGAGCTACTATAAGAAGAAATTCAGTTTCTCTCTTGAGGTTTCCCTTTTGTAGCCATGACAAACTCTTCTCATGTGCAATCTTGCCAGTTTGTTGCTTGAAATATCCATGCAGTTGTTTTTCTGATAATTTCTGTTTCCTAGTTTTGATTATTTTTCTGTTTGTTCTTATGTTGCCATTGCTGTTACTGGTTGTTGTGATTAGTTTTTTTTTCTTTTTCAATGTAGTCCTTGAGTCCTTGTATTGATGAATCAACAAAATCCCAAATGCTGGTAAGTCCTCTTCTTTCTTCTTTTCTGTCTATATCACCTCTCAGATGATATAGACAGAAAAGAAGAAGTCATCATCATCAACTTTCTTATCCTTTGGTTCACTTGTCTGACTTCTGAGTTTGATCATTTTAAGAATGGTCCTGAGTATCTTGCAAGAGTGACTGCCCAAGTGTTTATCTCTTTGATGAGATTTATGCTACTGAGCAGGATTTTGAGAAGCTTTCTTATTCTTCTGAAGTATTTTTTTCTTATTTTTTCCTTCATCTTTTCTCATTTGATGGTGTCTGCTTTCAATATTCCCAAGTACTTCTGGTTTTCCTTCTCACTAAGCATTCTAATGCTTACCTGATTCGGTAGTTCTATTCCTTCTATGGTTTCTCTTTTCCCACTTTTCATTATCAGCATGGCATATTTTTAAATGTATATTCTGATAGTTTGTTTCATAGTCTCTGGTTCTTTTTCATTTATTGCAAATAGCTGGATATTGTCTGTGTATGTAAAGTGAATAATTTTTTCCTGTGATTTTGAAAATTGTAGCCCCTGTGCACTTGTTAAGTATATAATTGAGCTGCAACAATGCTATTGCAAATAGTAATAGCAAGAGTGAATTTCCCTGGAAGATGTCTCCCTTGATTTCCCCTTTTTTCTCTTGTTGTTAATTCCACTTTAAAATTTTTCATGGCTTTGATGATGAATTTTATGACTTTGTCTGATATTCTGTACATTTTCAGATATTCTATTATCCAAGATTGTGGGACCATATCATTGGCCTTTTCATGGTCAATCCATGCCATAGCTACAATTTTCCACCGCTTACTTACCTTGAGGATGTGCTTATCTACGTTTAGTAGGTCATATGTTCCTCTGATTTTGCTCTTTTGGAAATGGTATGTGATGTACAAGTGCTGAATTGGTCTCTTCTTTGCAGTCAGTATTTTCCACATCACAGGTGGATATGTTATTGGTCTGTAGTTGCTAGTAATTTTCTCCTTTGACATACATTTGAGTATTCTATTCCTTCAGTTGTTGAACTAATCTATCATTGACAGACATAAAATTTTAAAGCCATAATCCATGTATGCCACCATAGGCAGGAATTTTCATATTTTTTTACTTTCTTGAGCCTTTGACTCCTTGTAATTCTTTTTTAATGTTATTTATCAATTCAGCCTACTTGCTGGTAGAATTTTGTCTTGGTGGTTTGGAAGGTCCTTTTATATTTTCACTACTCAACCCTGTCCTGGTATCTTTAGAGTCTCCCTTCTTTAGCCAAAATCTTTTGAATTATCTCTTCCAGTTGTATTGTCAAAATTGTCAGCTCTTTTCATTCCAATATATTTCTTGTGTATTTTTTCTTTTTAGCACTTTTGCTTGTTACAGTTTCTTTATTTGTCCTTCTTGTCTAATTTCCCATCTAGTTTTTGTATTTTTTGTTTGAGTTCCTTAGGGGGATACGAATTTTATCATAAACTAGTTTCGCTCCTGCATAAATTAGCTCATTTAGTCTAGTGATGTTGCCTGTTGGGATATTTGCTAATAATTTGTTTACTTTTTTGGTTTCTACCTTAACATTTTTTTTCAGTTTTGGTCCCTCCGGGATTGTAATATTGTCTTCTTTTCAGCCATGATTTTCTTTATTAAGTCTACATTTTTTCTGTCTACTTGTATTAACATTTGTGATGTGGTGCTGGAGTCTGTATGCAAATTATTATTATTTCTTTTTACTCTTTCTCAGTTTTTCACATCAACTCTTTCACTGGAGTCTGAGTGACAGCAAGTCTCTTCATAGTATTCAAGCTGTTTTTGCAGTGCAGTAGTCTGAATGGTCTTGATTCTTCTTCTGATCTCCAGTTCCTGCAGTCTCCTTTACGGGTTTCTATAAATTAAAAGTACTTAAAGAAAAATTTCCAGTTGTTTGGTTCAGCATGAGTTGACAAAACAAATAATCAGGGATTAAAGATTTTATAAGTGTATAGGTAAAAACAGAACTAACCAAAATGTAGAAGCATGACATTGTCTCAACCTTTACTCTCTTTCTTTCTCTATCATATTTATCTCTCCATCATTTATTGTTTAAAAGCTTTTTAATTATTTGAGTAGGTATGTGAATATATGTAAGTGTGCACATATTTAAATTATTATGCGTGTGTATTTTTTTCTCTAAAGTGGTCCATTGGCCTAGTGGTTAGAGTGTTTGCCAATGGCCCAAGAGACCGGGGTTCAATACCTGGTCTAGTCATACCAAAGACTCAAAAAATGGTACGATGCCTCCTTGCTTAAGGTATGGATCAAGGGTAAAGTGGAGCAATCCAGAGTAGTGCGCTCCCCTACACCTCAGTGTAGTAGCTATTGAAAAGAGAGCCTTCAAGTCATTCTCGACTAAAGTCGCTAATTTTACTTACTATTTCTCTCTCTCTCTCTCTCTCTCTATATATATATATATATTGCCCTGTTGCCTGGGACTGTAGAATACACCAACTGCATCTCTGCAGAGGGGTAAAACTCTCCCAATGAGTGTCATTGATATGACACTTAACAATTTGATGGTAGGGCTCCAGTAATGCTGGAGCTTTGGGGAATGTAGAGTATCCTTTCATTACCATTGCTCCTGTTTATTATGCGTATGTATTTCTCACTCTGCCTACTTATGACAAACTGGCCCAGAGTGGTAGCACCTGATAGGGTCCTATCTATGGGTTAAATAGAACTAAAATACATACTTATGCTAAAGTGAATTGCTTGAAATAGAACTGTTTGGACATTTAAACTGCATACTTATGCTAAACTGAATTTTAAAAATAGAACTGTTTTGACATTTAAGTGTGTGTGCACAAAAACTATACATATACAAAACTGAATTGTTTGAATTAGAACTGTTTGATTGAACTGAATAGCTTGAAATAGAAATGTTTTTGACTTTTAAACTGTGTACTCATGCTAAACTGAATTGTTTGAAATAGAACACTTCATTTGTATAAAAATGGATTTGGCATTAGATAACCCACAAAGGTTGATATGCCATAAAAACCAACCAACCAACCAACCTTTCTCTCTTTTTTCTCTCTCTCTCTCTCTCTCTATCTACACACACGCACACACATATATATATATAATAACAAAATTGCATGAAAAATGACAAGATTATTCATATAAGGATTGGCTTTCTTAACTAGGATATGAAAACTGTACCCATGCAAATTGGTTGGCTATTTTTAAAACACTAAGCTATAACATAGTTCTCATTTTAAAAAGTAAAAAGTTAAATACTTTTCCAAAATGAATACAAAACAAGAATAACAAAACATATAAAGATAAACACATTATTTTTATTTTAATATTTTCTGTAATTTGATTAGGTTTCCACGAGTATACTGTGATGCTGCATAAATAAGTATCTCAGGACGAGAATTTATTTTATGCGCATGTGATGTCAGGGGCAGTCTGGCACTTGACCCTTCGCAAATTAAGTCCTAGTCAAGACTCCTTTTTCGGGCATATGATAACTGGCGAATAATGTGGGGGTTCATTTGGGGCTAGACTGATCTCTGATGCTGGCAAAGGGGTTTCCAATTCACTTTCACATACACCACCAAGTCCTTCGTTTTCATACCCCCTCGGATAACGGAAAGTTAAAGGAAATATTAACTGTAGTCAAATTTCCAAAAATTCCCTTATAATGTTTTAAAGTGAATAAGACATTTAGTGAGAATTAATGAAAGCGATATGAAGCTGAAACAGTTATGTGCAAGAGAAGGCAACTTGATAGATAAATAACACAACCAATAGATTTCAACACAAGGATGCATTTAAAATAGAACAAAGTTTTAATAGGCGACGACCAAACAAATAATGATAAGATTTAAGAAACAAATTCCATTTTCTTTTCTCTTTTCTTTTTAAAGTACCGGCTATATTAAGCCAGCAGGCAGAGTCAAACACAAATGTCTCTCAACAGTCCTTTTCTACTTTCTCCTTTTTTCTTTCTTTCATATTTTTCTCTTTTATTTGAGAAAATGCTCAAGTCGCCGGGCTGAAAGATGTAAGAAAGTTCATCCACTAATTTACTGTTGATGAAACAGAATCCTTTCTGTTTCTCTCTTTTCTTTTTTTGAATACATATAATTCCAATATTTAGGAAGGGTAGAAGGAAAAACAGTTTAAGTTGTACTTATTTTTGGCAAGGCTAGTTCTCAGGTTCCTTTCTTTTACAGGCGAGTGGCATCTCCAGAATCTGGCTGAAGGTTAGCCCTTTCTGCTGACTTCGGTCCAAAGATTCTGTTCTAATCTTTTTACAGGAGATTCTTCCCAGAGCTTGGCTGGATTGGCGTCTATCTCTTGCCAATGTCTGTCCAGAACTAAAGATTCTTTTTGTGGTGAGGGACCACCCAGAGTTTTGGATATAAGCCAGCATATCTTTTCACACCGACTTCTGTCCTCAAACTCAAGATTCTTTTCCAAATTTCCTCTGATGAAAAGGTATCATTTTGGTGCTAAAGGGTCTGGCCAATCATTTGGCTTTTTTTCTTCTCCCACTATTTTCTCTGGTCATGCAACTAGAGTAACCTGTATTCCCTTCTTTGTCCAACCGATTATAGGTCTTGGAGCGTGGGTAGCTTTTGACCTTCATTCTGACCTGGATTTGTTACTTTGTTCAACAGGCTGCGAGGAATTGACCTTCGTTCATATCTCCCTTTTAACGGTCAGTCTTTGGGGCCTCTTAGTTCAAACACAGAAGGGTAGGGGAATTGATCTCACTTTTCCTCTCTCGATAGCATACCACGTAACAATACTTTCATCATCAACAGTAGGTTTTGTGATGTGACTCTTTGAGCATTTGTATGGATCTCAGATACTGCAAACTAATCCTAGTAGAAGAAATAGATGGACCAAGACAAAGAGAAAAAATCATGCACAACTCACACACACACATGTCTGGTTAAAAGATCAAAAATAAAACATGTAGGACTTTAAAAGATATTGTTTTTCTTGTTGACAAATAAAAGAATAGAATTGAATGAACATAGAAATCAAGAAAATTTCTTATTTTAAGCCCTTTTGGCTTATTTTCAAGAATGGCACTTTTTGTTTTTATGGAATTTTAAAAAAGAGTTAATTTTCATTGAATCAAGCCATAAAAAAAATACTGTAAACTGTTTATTTTTGCATTTGATTTAAATGGAATTGGCATGGGCCCCTGAAGCATTGGTTCACATTGTGTAACCATGTGTAAAAATTCCCAACACCCTACTTTTTGAAAATATCAGATTGAATAGAAAGAAGAAAATCATTCTTTTTAATACAAAATACAAACTTGTGCAGACAACTGATGTATAGAGGAGCATGGATAATTTGTTTCTCATGAGGCTCAGCATTGTCTATATTTGTGGGACACCCAATAAGGGTCAAATTCTTTCTTATAGCCACAGTTTATGAACCTAACTTGTTGCTAAAAATTGAACCTTCTGTTTTTGTTATTGCTTGTGACATTTTTCATCATAAAATAACAAATCTTATTAATGTAATTCTTGGCATGAAGACTCACAAGAGCTTCGCTTGTGACATAAGCTTTGTGGAGTTGACATCAAAGGTCATTCGAGATCATCAGAGGTCAAACATAAAAATTCTCCAGGACTAAAAATTGAAAAAAAAAGTTTTTATAGAAATTTTCCCATTCATTCTTCTGAATAAAAATTAATTTTTGTACAAGTTTTCAGTTTTTTTTCATCATATATTACTTTTCATCATATATTGCTTTTTCATCAACACACACACACACACACACACACACACACACACACACACACACACACACACACACACACATGTATTCATGTTTCTCTTCACCATAGTCTTTTGTATATTCCTTCTTTGTTACTTTTTCCTCTCTTTTCACGATCAATAAATCAAACCATTTTTTTAAAAAGAAGTTGAATGTACCACCAGTTTACTTTGCAACCAAAGAAAACATTCCAATGAAAGATTTTTCCTTTTTTTAGCCAATTTTTGAAGAAGTGTTTTTATAATGTTTTTTTTTTTTTGGTTGTTGATTTATTTTGCTTATTGGTTTTCCATGTTCCATTGTAATTCTTTACGACAAAGTTGTGTCACCATAATACAGTTTTATGGATTATTATTGAATTTTTTTTACAATAACTGCAATAATTTGGGCAATGTGATAGTAAAAATAGCAATCACAATTATGATTTTATGGTAGAATTTTTTTTTACAAATATCCCAATGTTTACAAAACAGTTCTCTTTTTTTCAAAGACAAATCTTTGGTTTAAAACAGTGGAAATAAATACACTTTATGTTATGTTTTTCTCCAAACATTCTTCTTATGATGGCCATTCTAACATACTCCGTACAACAGATCAGAATCTCGGCTGAAAAATCAGATGCACAAAATTCCTTGGGATTTTGATGGTTGGTTGGTTGGTTTGGTTTTATGGCATATCAACTTTTGTAGGTTATTTAACACCAAATCCATTTTTACATAATTAATCAGTTTTATTTCAAACAATTCACTTTAGCATGAGTACACAGTTTAATTGTCAAAAACATTTCTATTTCAAACTATTCAGTTAATTCAAACAGTTCTAAGTCAGCTAATGCAGTTTAGTGTAAGTACAGATTTTGTTTACACAGTAAAATGTCAAAACCATTCAATATTTAACAATTCAGTTTAGTGTAAGTACAGTTTCAATGTCAAAAATGGTTCAATTTCAAACAATTCAGTTTAGCATTAGTACGCAGTTTAAATGTCAAAACAGTTCTATTCTAAAAAATTCAGTTTAGCATAAAAATGCAGTTTAAAAGCAAAAATCAGTATAGTGAAGGAAGCACAGTGTCGTTCTATTCAACCCATAGATAGGACCCTTATCAGGTGCTAGCGCTCTGGGCCTGAGTGGACCTGGGAGCGATGGCAATAAAGGATTACTCCTCATTCCCTGAAGCTCCAGCATTACTGGAACCTCACCATCAGATTGTTTAGTGTCATATGCAGGACACTCGTCGGGGGGTGGGACTTCCCTCTCTGCAGAGGTGCATTCGGTGTATTCTACAGCCCCAGTCGACTGGGCAATTGGGAATTTGAGATAAAAATGGATAATATAATCCAAACCTAGTTTTTAGTTACAGGAAGAAAACATGTTGACTTCACCTATCTTGCAGTTAACGAGTAAAATAAAAGTAAAGTGAAAGTAGATATATTGCTGAAATTTGCTGGGGATCAGAAAAAATGATCAAACTTGAAGGTGTTACCAATCATAATTAAAACCCCTGGAAAAACCTTGAAAGACACTGAGTGTAGACCACAGCAATACTGAAATTATATAGAATATTTAGAAAATTTTAGAGAACTCAGGAGACTTGTTGTCATTGAGATTTCAGTGAAAATTACCTGTTATTACTAATATTAAAAATTTTTTTAAAATGATAATAAATATCTTGTTTCTTGTCCAATACAATTATTCAAAAGGATATTGAATAACTGTTTATGACTGCTGTAAGGAAAAAGAGATGTAACAATAGTCATACATTGAGCACTCACATAGATTTATATGATATTCCTCACATATTCTATACATGAATAATCTACACCCACTGTCTTCAGATGCTGACTGGTATTACTGTTATATATATATATATATATATATATAGGAAGTTGAGTTGAGTTCTTCTTGAGTGAGCAGTCCTAGTTTAATGTCCAATTTACCATTCACTCAAGAAGAACTCGACTTGGTTCTTTGAAAAAATTAGATATAGGAAAGCTGCAGGGCTGGACGAGATGCCCCAGAAGTATGGAAGACCAGACAATTCGACAACATACTGCTCCAACACTGCAATGCAGTCTATAATCAAAATCTGATAGACAGATGGATGAAGGGATGCATCCTCCCCTTCTCTAAAAAGGGTGACCTCGGATTAGCCAAGAACTACCGAGGTATAACACTTACATCCATAGCAACCAAAATTTACAATGCCCTACTACGAAACCACATAGAACCCAAAATCGACAACATCCTTAGGAAAAACCAAAATGGCTTCCGAAGAAATACATCCATGACCTCACAAATACTGACCATCCATAGAATCTTTGAAGGAGTACGGGCAAAAAACCTACAGGCGACATTACTATTAGTCAACTTTACCAAGGCCTTTGATTCCATTCACAGAGGGAAGATTGAACAAATCCTACTAGCATACGGCCTACCAAAAGAACCGTAGCAGCAATAATGATTCTCTATAGAAACCCCAAAGTGAAAGTATGTTTACTAGATGGAGACACGGAATACTTCAACATCGTAGCAGGAGTACTGCAAGGGGACACGCTAGCCCCATACCTCTTTATCATCTGTCTAGACTACGTGCTTAGAACATCGATTGATAAAATCAAAGAGAACGGCTTCGAGCTGACAAAGAAAAGAAGCAGAAGGTACCCTACAAAAATGATTACCAATGCCGACTACGCCGATGACATAGCGATACTGGCAAATACACCCAACCAAGCCGAAACACTACTGCATAGTTTCGAATGAGCTGCCGCAGGCATTGGCCTCCATGTCAATGCACACAAAACGGAATATATGTGCTATAATCAAACAGGTGACACCTCCACACTAGACGGAACCTGTCTGAAACTGGTAGACAAATTCACCTACCTAGGAAACAGTGTCTCATCAACCGAAAAGAGATTCAAGGAAGGCAGGGAATCTGTGAGGGATGATGAGAGGTTTGGGAGGAGTAAGGAAGTCAATACACCAGAGTTAATTGGCCAAAGGATTAGGATTAGGCTTAGGGTTAGGGTTACTATGTTAAGGTTTTAAGGGATTTCAGGAAGAGATTCCGTCAGAAGAGGTCAGAACTCATCAAATAGGGTCAGTGGTATTTCCACCAGGACAATGCACCAGTCCACAACTCTATCCTTGTCACAGACTATTTGACCAAGATGGGCATCAAGAAACTTCCTCAGTCTCCCTATAGTTGAGACCTTGCTCCCTGTGACTTTTGGTTATTCCCTAAGCTCAGAGGCTGTCATTATGAGACAATTGAGGAGATGAAAGAGGCTGTGACAAAGGTGATTGACATGCTCACACAAGAGGACTTCCATAGGGCCTTCCAGAAGTTGTTGGAATGGTACAGCAAGTGCATTGCAGCCGGAGGAGATTACTTTGAAGGAGACTAGAGTTTCATGTGTCTACTATCAATAAAAGTGCCCATATGAAAAAAGTCTGGAAACTTATTTAATGATCCTTATATATTTGCTTTACTCTTGTTGGACCCATAACAATCTTTATATATATATATATATATACACGCATATACATATATGCATACTTACAATGGTTATTCAAAAAGTTCTCAATCTCATTCAGAAAGAAGAGCATAGTTGAATATTTTCATTGTGGCAATACACTAGCATATTATATAAAACTAAAAGATTAGGAATTTGTTTAATTTTTCTTATAAGAAAAGGTAGTGTGTTGTTATAACAAAAATGTTAAACAATGGCTTTTCTTTCTGGGTTAGGCTTAGTACTTTTTGAACAACTCTTGTATATATATATATATATAAAAAAAGAGAGAGAGACAGACAGACAGACAGACAGAAAGAAATAGAGAAAGAGAGAGTGAGAGAGAGAGAGAAATTAGAATACTTAGAGTTGCAGATAATAACTGTTTCCTTATTATGTGGCTTTGTGTCATAGTGTCGATCTTTTTATATGTATATCTACATGAATATCTATCTATCTTCAATATGTCTATATGCATAAATATTAGAATGCATATCTATGAGTTAATGAGAAAAAACAAGTTTTCAGTTATTTCAGTTTTAAAAGTCTAAAGATAAAGCAACTCTCAAAAATACTTGGCCAGATGTTTAGGATCAGTTTATGATTACAACTAAAAGGTCTTCATTTTGGTTACATCATAACCAAGTGAGGAATTTACCTGAGAGATTAAAATAAAGTTCCAGAAAAGAAAAACACTTTTGTGAGTATTGTTGTTGCTGAGTGAATTTTATACTCCTTGTACAGAATGTCAAATTATAGACCTTGTGGTCTTCCTTCGATTGTTCTAACTACAGTGATATTCAAATGAGCCTTTCACTAATTAGTTTTAGCCAAGGTCATTCAGGTGAAGTAATGCATAATGCAATAAACAGGAATTGTCTGTGCTCGCTTCTATTGTATAGTGTGATAACGTCTGTTCTTTGATAATTGGTGAAGAGAAAAGGGGAATAGTAGAAGTGTACCATAGGAGAAGGAAGAGGGAGACTGAAGAAATTGGAGAAGTAAGAAAAGAGGATAGATTTTAAAGAGAATTAGATGGAGGGAGGAGAAAAACGAGGAGAAGAAGGAGGGAAATTAAAGGAAAAGAACAAGAAAGGGAAAAAAAGAGAAAGAGAAAGAGAGAGAGAGAGTGAAAGAAAGGAGGAGAGTTGAAGATAGGTAACATAAAGTGAAGTGAAAATGAGAGGAGAGAAGACAAACTTAGTCTATAGGAAGAAAGGTCAGCTGGACAGATGTGTGGTCAATAGATTTGCAGATTCTTCATCTGTGGCTGGGAATTGGGATACATTTATAAGGTTAGCGAGGGGTGAGATGGTGTGCGCTAATGTGCATAGGTCTTGGGAAAGGAATATACTAATAAACAGAGAGAAGTGGGCAGGAATGTCAGATAAGTAATATAAACACATATTTATCATTTTCTCTCTCTCTTTCCTTCTCTCTTTTTCTTTATATATATGTATATATATATATTTTAAAATGAGTAGTTCCACGAAGATATTTGTATTTTTTAGGATTTATTTACTTATTTCGTTCTTACATATGTGTATGTATCCAGCTTATTGCTTTTATCAGAGAACATATATGGCACAAGGCCTTGTTAATGGGGTACTCAATGAGACTTGAACTCACTTGTGTTTGCAGTTTGAATGGTTTTCAGTTGGATATGGAGTTTAAGTCTCATTGAGTACCCCATTAACAAAGCCTTGTGCCATATATGTTCTCTGATGAAAGCAACAAGATGGAAACATACACATATGTAAGAACAAATAAATAAATAAATCCTAAAAAAAATACAAATCTTCTTGTGGCTCTACTTATTTTAAAATATTTCTTTCTCTCTTTGAAGCTACAAGAAAAACATCGGCCTAATGAGTAGAGGGATTGCCAATGGTCCGGGGGATCTTGGTTAAATCCTACGTTGAGTCATACCAAAGACTCAAAAGATTGTACTTGATTCCACCTTGCTAAGCACTCCGCACAATAAGGTGAAAATCAAAGGTAAAGTGGAGCAATCCTGGGAATAGAGTAGCACCCTCCCCTACACATCGGTATTGTAGCTATTGAAAAGGGAGCCTTCAGTCACCCTCGAATAAGGTTGCCAACTTTTATTTTATATATACACACATGGTGATGCAGTTGCAATAGTTATTGGTGCTGATCATAAAATCACCAAGTCTAGTTCTATTTCTGACTGAAGGTGTTCATTTTGCATGGGAAAGGCATGAATTGACTCTTCTTTTCATTTATGGGTAAATAGTGGAGACAATTAGACTTCCTAGTCAAAGTATTGTGCAACTAATCTTAGATAAGGGTAACTCTGAATTCAAAGTGCAGAGAAGGCAACCGGAAAGCACTTAACTATCACTCCCAAGAACATTCAGAGTAATTCATGTTTACAGTTTACAGATAAAGTTATGATTGGCTTAGTCCCAAAAGGAAATAACACTTCCTATTTCACATATCGTTGTATCGTGGTAAGGAAAAGATACACAGTAAAATAAAGTTAATTATTTATTAATTCAAGTTGTACAGTCCGACTAATATTATAAGTCTCGCGCTGTTGGTATTACGCCTGAAGTTGGTCTTACTACTGACCAATGTCCTTCAGAGCTATCTCTCTGCTTCTGTTTCTGCTTCTATTTCTGCTTCTGCTTCCCCGTGCTTAAGAGTCATGATGTCTTTTATACTTTTGCGATACCGGAAGTCATGTTGTACGAGCCACTATATAACATATATATATATATATATATATATATATATCATCATCATTATCTGGTCCAGGTTGCTGGGCTGCAGAATATACCAACTGCATCTCAGCAGAGGTGTAAGACTCCCCCAGTGAGTGTCCTGGATATGACACTAAACAATCTGATGGTGAGTGTTCAGTAATACCGGAGCTTTGGGGAATGCAGAGTACCCCTTCATTGCCATTGTTCCCCGGTCCACTTTGTCCCAGAGTGGAAGCTCCTGATTGTGTCCTATCTATAGGTCAAATAGTACTATTTGACATATAAACTGTATGTATATGCTAAACTGAATTGTTTGAAATAGAACTGGTTTTACATTCAGCTGTGTGTAAACAAATGAGTGATGTTTAATTGTATTGTTAGTTATACATAGCAATACTTGGAACCATTTGACTTTGCTGACCTGTGAAACTGAAGGGTTTGAAATAGAACTGTTTTTACATTTAATTGTGTTTAAACAAAAAACTGTGTACTTATGTTAAACTGAATTGTGTAAAATAGAATTGTTGACATTTAAACTGTTCTTATGCTAAACTGAATTGTTCAAAATAGACCTGTTTTTACATTTAACTGTGTATTCGTATTAGATTGGAATATATGTATGTATATGCATATTCTTTTTAACACTTCTACTTATATTACTAGAAGAGTCCACAATGTAGGAGATTATTTTGGTAACACTGAAATATAAGTATCATGTCAGAACACTCTTTTTAATATATATACAAAAAATAAAGGCAAAAACAATTCGATGTTATTTAATTCTAAATGGAATTTTGTTATTCTGATTTGTGTCTTCAATCATTTTTAGCTTCCAGATATTCAATAATTCATTTTTTCAAAATGTGAGTAAACTAGTATATATATATATATATATATATATATATATATATATATATATATATATATAAGAGAGAGAACTAGAGATGCAGATATTTTAAATATAGATATAATAAACATATAAATATGATTTAATCTCTTTCTCTTTCTCGGTGTGTGCATATGTGTGTGTGTGTGTGTGTGTGTGTGTGTGTGTGTGTGTGTGTATGTATATATATATATATATATATATATATATATATATATATATATATATCTTGATAGTTCTTAACTTTATTACCTCATTGCATCCCTCACCTCCTAATCTAGTAACTCTGAGAAATTTTATTAACGCAGAAAAAATATAGAAATATTTGCTACTTATAGTTTTCTAAAATATCATTAAGAAATAATTTGTATTTTATTATCATTTTTAGATAGAAAAAATGTCAAAATGATCGTCCAAATTATTTACGCAAGATATTTTCTGTAAGACAACTCAATTCTCAAATGATTGTGTATTTACAGCCCATTATATCAGCTAGTAATATGAGAATCAGCTTTTTGGGACATCAAATTTATTGTTATAGTCAACCTGATCTCAGAGTTCATAAAAAGTTATAGCCTCACTTTATTCTATATTCCCAAAAACATAAACTATGGTTTCAGACAGCATCAACACATTCCTAACAGACCTGTCCAGTATCTCTAGTTACAAAACACTGATTTATATCTATTATATTCTGTTTATCTGTAATTCAATGATCTATCTATCTATCTATCTCAGTCTTTTTGACCTAATTTCTCTCTATCGATCTATATATGTATTTTCTATATAACAGTCTATCAATCTGTCTATCAATTATCTATGATTTTAAGTATTTTCTATCAATCTATCTATCTATCTATCTATCTATCTGCTTCAATCAATGTTATCTCTATCAGATAATTATTTATCTATTCGCATAAAATGTACACCTGAAGAAGGCTATAGAAAGAATCAGGCAAAATATTGTTGTAGCAACAAAACAACACAAGAGAATGTGTTCAATTATCTGAATAACTCTTAGAATGATAATGATTTCTGGAAAGTTATTAAAGAGAATATCAAGTACTATCTTTAACAGTTAAAAACAAATCTATGTTGTATATCTGAGTATTTATATATATTGGGTTAAGTCATAAATAATCTTCTTAAGAAAATTTTTTTGTCATTCCGAGCGTATAGTTGAGAAGGTAAAAGATGGAAATTACTTGGTCTGGAGAATATGGTAAATTCAATATTTTTTCCTGCATGATTTTTGCTGAATGCAGCCTTGCATTATTATGGAGAATCACAATGTTTATCCTATTGACAAGTGCAGGGTTTTTTCTTAGAACATTTATATATATACATTGCAGCTGTTGAGAGTATAAGTCTGCATTGAGTGTTTGCAGTTTAAAAACTCAAAAGGAATAATACCAATGATCCTACCATATACACAGCATAAATTTTCTTTCATGAAGCTCCATCTTTTGGGTAGGCTGCAGATATTCCTCAGTGTCAATCCACTACTTTTTGCATTGAACATTTTCATAAAATACCCATTTTTTTGTTGTCTGTAATGATATTCTTAAAAAAGGGGTAATTTCTCTGCCTTGAAAGAAGACTTATCACAATGGATATGTAATCTTCCTTATTCTTCTCACTAAAAATATGAAGGAAAAAGAAAAGATGGATGGTTGTATAAAGAGGGAGAGGAAAATCTATTGAAAGAAAGTAAAAGATTTATAAGAATAGGAGAAAAAGAAAGAGCTAGATGAGAAGAAGGAATCGAATGTTATGAAAGAATGAAGTCCTTAAAAAAGTAATGGTAAGAAAGAACAAGACAAAAAGGAAAGGAAAGATACTGAGAAAGAAAGTAAGAAAGAAAAAGAGTTGAGAGTTGAAATGCTTTTTGAGAAAAAATATATAGAGAAAAATGAAAAGAGGGGGAAAAGTAAGAATATTAGATTAGTTTTGTTTTTTGTTCCTCTTTCACTCTCTTTTAGGGAATGAAACATAGTCGAGGGTGATCAGAAGGATCCCTTGTCAATAGCAACTACACTGAGGTGTAGGGGAGGGCGCTACTCCATTCCCTGGATTACTCTACTTTACTCTTGATATGTTCCTTATAATGCTGAGTGTTAAGCAAGGAAGTATCAAGTACCATTTTCTGAGTCTTTGGTATGACTCGACCAAGAATTGAACCCCGGTCTTCTGAACCATTGGCGAACACTCTACTCATTAAGCCAATAGCCGGTTAAGAGAATGAAACAGAAACAAAAAAAATTGCTGATTTGTCCAGCAAAAAGAGTGAAGTTTGTTGGGGTGGGGCAATAAAAGTGAATTTAATCCTGAAGTGAGAGTGAAACCAAAGGAGGGGAGGGAGTAACTGTGTCAGAAAAAAGAAAAGAAAGCGATAGAAAAAAGGAAAGACAATTGGGAAAAGAGTGAGATAGATAGATATATAGATCAATGGATAGATAGATAGATAGAGAGAGAGAGAGAGAGAGAGAGAGAGAGAGAGAGAGAGAGAGAGAGAGAGAGAGAGAGAGTAAATAATTAATACAAAGAAAAACAATTCTCAAAGGAGGAACAAAGAATGCGCATTATGGAAACAGAGATAGATTATTATTGAAAGATAGAATGAGAATGTTATTAAATCAGAATTTTGTGGAAAATAGGAAGTGAAAAAGAGTTATTGAAACAAAGTGAGGAAGTGTATCTTACGTAAGTAAGTAAAGTTGGCCAACCATCATTGCTAGCTACTACACCAAGGTGAAGGAAAGGGCGCTACTCCTTTCCCTGGATTGCTCCAATTTACCCTTTATCCATACCTTATAATGCTGAGTGTTTAGTAAGGAGGCATCATTTACTATTTTTTGAGTCTTTGATATGACTTGATCAGAGATGGAACCCCAGTATGGAATTAGAAAAAGTATAATTAAACAAAAAAGAGAGAGAATGTTACAGAAATATTGGGAAATGAGAAAGTGAATAATAGGGAGGAGTGTGTACAGTAGAAAGATAGAGAAAGAATTTTATTAAAAGAGATAGATGGTTGGTTGGCTAGTTGGTTGGGTTTTATGGCATATCAATATTTGTAGGTTATTTAATGCCAAATCCATTTTTAAATAAATAATCAATTTTATTTTAAACAATTCAGTTTAGCATGAGTACACAGTTTAATTGTCAAAAACATTTCTATTTCAAACTATTCAGTTAATTCAAACAGTTCTAATTCAGTTAATTTAGTTTAGTATAAGTACAGATTTTGTTTACACTCAGTTAAATATCAAAACAATTCTATGTATAACAATTCAGTTTAGTGTAAGTACAGTTTCAATGTCAAAAACAGTTTCAAACAATTCAGTTTAGCATAAGCAACCAGTTTAAATGTAAGTACAGTTTAATTGTAAAAAATATTTCTATTTCAAGCTATTCAGTTTAGTCAAAGGGTTCTAATTCAGTTCTAATTCAGTTCAGCATAAATATGCAGTTATTTCTATTTAACCCATAGATAGGGCTCTATCAGATGCTGCCATTCCGGGCCAGAGTGGCCCTGGGAGCAATGGCAATGAAGGGTTACTCTGCATTCCCCAAAGCCCCAGCATCACTGGAGACTCACCATCAGATTGTTTTGTGTCATATTCAGGACACTCATTGGGTGGGGGTCTTACCCCTCTGCAAAGGTCCAGTCAACTAGGCAATACACAGAGTTAAATGTCAAAACAGTTTTATTTCAGATAATTCAGTTTAGCATAAGTACACAGTTTAGATGTCAAAAGAGTACTATTTCAAGCAATTCAGTTAAACATAAATACGCAGTTTAAATGTAAAAAACAGTAAACTCAAGAAACCACGGTTTAGTTCTATATAATCCATAGATTGGACCCCTATCAGGTGCTAGCACTCTGGGCCAGAGTGGACCTGGGAGCGATGGCAATGAAATTCCAGCATCACTGGAACCTTACCATCAGATTATTCAGTGTCATATCCAGAACACTCATGGGGGGGGGGTCTTACCCCTCTGTAGAGAAGCAGTCGGTGTATTCTACAGCACCAGCTGACTGGGCAAAAAGAGATAGAGAATGTAATGGAAACAGAATAGGAGAAAAAGGGAAAGTGAACCTTGGAGAGAGGAAGAAGATGTGTCATTTAAAGAGAAAGAAACATCCATTAGGAGAGAGAGAGAAAGAAAGAGAGAGGGGGAAAAAGAGAAATGGAGACAGAGACAGACAAACACACACACAAAGAGGGAGAAGAGGGAATAAGTGGAAAATAAATATCAAAAAGAGAGAGAAAAAAAGTTATTGAAAAAAGAAAAAGAAAAAGAAAGAAGAAAAAGAAAAAAGAAAAAACCAAAAAAGAAAAATGTAATGAGTTGTAGAAAAAGTAAAAGAAAAACATTAAAAAAGAGAGAAACATATATATATAGAGAGAGAACAATCTTTGTTCTGTCAAAATTGTAAACTAATCCACTCCCTCACCAGCCTTTTGGCAAATATATTTCCAAAAATGCTTTTAGTCTGTGTATTCTTATATCAAACATAAATTATTCTCAACGTTTATTTGGCTTCGGAGGTTGAAACATACTCATCTGCATCAAAATCTTGTCTTTTAAAGTGAAAAATAAATACCCTTCCCAATCAAGATCTTTGTGAAAACATATATGTACATGTTATAATATACAAAAGTTAAAAAGACTCTGCCCATTTGTTTTTATGCCCTTATTTCTTTTTCCTTTTAGAAGACATATTGAAAATACTCATCAATACGATGTTACATGAAGTAAAATATTATATACACTAATTGAAGTACACAACTACTAGAGTGAGTCAAAATTTTGGCAATTTTTTGGTCTGTGCATATGTCCCATAACCAAAGCCATGGACAGTATCTACTGCAGTTGGTAATACCATGGTAGTTGGTGCACTGACACTTTGTGCATTGCTTTACTGCATGTGTGATTTGAATACTCCACTGACGAATATGCAATGTAGTTTAATTCAAGTTCAAACTAAATATTGCAGAAATAACCAAAAACAAGGTGCAGTTGATCACAGTATAGTAACCAGATGGTTTAAAAAATTTCACTTGGGTTGCAAGAAACTTGATTGGACAAAGTCAGGTAGGCCTAAAAAAACCATAGAATTCAACGCGATTCTCAAAGTCATATAGGCGAAGTCTTAGAGTAGCACAAGGGAAGTATCAGATTGGTTGGTTGTTTGGGTTTTATGGCATATGAACCTTTGTAGGTTATTCAATGCCAAATCCATTTTTATACAAATAATCAGTTGACTTTCGTATGAATACACAGTTTAATTGTCAAAAACATTTCTATTTCAAGCTATTCAATTTAGTTGAACAGTTCTAGTTCAAATAATTCAGTTTAGTATAGTTTTTGTCTACACACAGTTCGATTTCAGATAATTCAGTTTAGCACAAGTACGTATTTTAAAAGTCAAAAAAGTTCTATTTCAAGTAATTCAGTTTAGGATAAGTACACATTTTAGTTCTATTTGACCCATAGATAGAGCCCTATCAGGTGCTACTACTCCAGGCCAAAGTGGACCTGGGAGCAATGGCAATGAAAGCATTTCCCAAAGCTCCAGCATTACTGGAATCTCACCATGAGATTATTTTGTGTCATAATCAGGACACTCATTAAAGGGGGTTCTTACCCCTCTGAAGAGATACAGTTGATATCTTCTACTGCCCCAACTGACTGTGCAAAGAAATTATCAGGTAAGATTGACATCTCACTGTCCATTGTGGTTTGTTATCTTCATGACTTGGATCCACCAAATTGTGCCTTACTTTATCAAAATATTTCAAAACTTTTGACTCACCTGAGTAAACAGTAAACCTGACAGTAAAATGATTGTTTTAATTTAAGTGACTCTTAAGAGAGTTATCAATTCAAACATTTTTTCCTTGATTAAGTAAGCAGAAACGCTATGAAGTGATACTGAAAAGTTGCTGAAAAGTTTTTGCTTGTCAAGAAGAGATAGATCCATGTCTTTCTCAAGGGCATTAGCTCAAAGAGAAAGGTCAAACAGCTTATCCAAGACTTGAACTTGGCTCACTGAGTCTATTTCTTACACTTTATGAACCTTAAATTTTTGAATCCTTAACTCATTTGCTGTCTGTCCTGGTGTTATGGTGATATACCATATGATGTCACAGCATGGACCCTTCCCAGCACTATAAATAGTGACTGACTTGATAAATGAGTGAAGCAAGTCTAGTCAGTTACTGGTAACTATTACTGCCTGTATTTCTGTAAAAATATATACCGCTGTAAACCTTACATCTCTTTGTGTAATTCATTTCTGGCCCTTCAAGAACACAACAGACACTAAACTGCTTCAAGTGGTGAGGCTTCAGTTCTGAAGATTTTTGTTGTTATTACTCCCAGGTCCTCTCTATTAAGATCCCAACTATGGGTCAGATAGGTTGGTAATAATATTTAAATTGATTTTGAACTACATTTGCTCATAAAATATTGATTTTGAGCCTAAGTAGCAAGCGCTTAAAATGACTGGACTTTATTAATAATTTAGCTTTTAAAATATTGATATTTTGATATGAAAGAAATAGTTAACTGAAAATATGTAATTGTATTTAAATATCATTGTTTTACTTTTTGTGAGGTTTTCACATGATTTTCACATGATTTCTAACTTAGTCAGAGGGATGGCAAGTCTCTTCAAGACTATTCTAAATATTTCAGCTGATGTCAGCAGAGCCATGGTCTTGATAGTCTTAATTCTTCCTTGGATTTTCAATTCCAACAGTTACTTTTCCAGATTCTTTGAGATTATTATTTCTCTCCTTGTGAGTGTTAGCTGGTGGTCTTTCATTGGAGTCTATGTGACTGTAAGTCTTCAGAATGCTTTTGAGTATTTGGCCCAGTCAACTGAAATACACAGACTGCATCTCTGTAGAGGGGTAAGACTCCCACAATGAGTGCTCTGGATATAACACTAAATAATCTGATGGTGAGGCTCCAGTAATGCTGGGGCTTTGGGGAATGTGGAATACCCCTACATTACCATCACTTCCAGGTTCACTTTGCCCATAGATAGGACCCTATCAGGTAGCACCTGATAGGGTCCTATCTATGGATCAAATAGAACTGTTTGAGATTTACACTGTGTACTTTGGCATTTAAACTCTGTGCGAACAAATGACATGCTAAACTGAATTGTTTGAAAAAGAATTGTTTTTACATTTAACTGTGAGTAAAAATTAACTGATGTTTAATTGAATTGTTATTGATACGTAGCAATACTTGGAATCATTTAACTAAATTGAATTTTTAGAAATTGAACTGTTTGATCATTTAACTGTGTGTAAATAAATGACTGATGTTTTATTTAATTATTAGGCTTAAATAGCAATACTTGAAAACATTTAACTGTGCAAATAAATGATTTATAGTAAATAGAATTATTTGTATTAGATAACAATAAGGGAAACCATTTAACTGTGTGCCAAAAAAATGAGTCCAGGCTTGTTTAAAAATGTTATAAACAAAATGTTTAGCTATCATATATTTAATTGATATATATCTATAAAATGGATTTGGCAACCTGCAATAGTTGATGAGCCATAAAACCAAAGTAAACCAATGTTTTGTGTATTCTTAAGATCATCATCAAGTTACACTGACAGCATGAAATTCCTTGACTCACTGTCTCCATCCGTCCATATCATTCATCACTCCTAGTAGGTCATCCAGACTGCATCTAGTGTACACAGAGTTGCTGTTATGTGTGTCTTTGCTTGTTGGCCAATACTAGTGAGTCCATGTATCCATAGAAGAATATCACTTCTAAGTTTTTCCTTGCTTCTCCAGTTGTACCCCACATGACTTCTTCATCTTACTTGGCTGAGATGGGAGGTAAGTGGCCGTACAGTGGCTGTTTTGTGGTGTTTGGTTTGGTTTGGTTTGTTTGGTTTTATGGCATATCAACCTTTGTAGGTTATTTAACACCAAATCAATTTTTATGTAAATAATCTGTTCTATTGAAAACAGTTCAGTTTAGCATAAGTACACAGTTTAATTGTCAAAAACATTTCCATTTCAAACTATTCAAGCAGTTATATGTAATAATTCAGTTAAGTGTAAATACAGTTTTAATGTCGAAAAACAGTTTTATTTCAAATAATTCAGTTAAACATAGGCACGCAATTTAAGTGTAAGTACGGTTCAATTGTCAAAAATGTTTCTATTTCAAGCTATTGAGTTTACTCAATTCATTTTAGCATAAGTATGCTGTTAGTTCTATTTAAACCATAGATAGGGCCCTATCAGGTGTTACCACTCCAGGCCAGAGTGGACCTGGGAGCAATGGCAATGAAGGGGTACTCCGCATTTCCCAAAGCTCCAGCACTGCTGGAACCTCACCATCAGATTGTTTAGTGTCATATCCAGGACACTCGTTAGTGGGGGGTCTTTTGCTGCTTGCTCTAGGCTATGCTGCTGGAGTTTGGCCAGGGCAGGTGTATTTGCAAGGAGAGCTAGATTATCTACATCGTCTGTGTCTGTCAGAGTTTCTGTTGAATATTCATCTGCTTCTTGCATTTTTAGTTCAATCTTAACAATTCTGTGGTCTGGATTGAATTGACCTTTCAATCTTCAAATCCTCCAGTCTCCTTTGCAAGTCTTTGGTGCCCATTCCCAGGTCACCACATTTTTTTAATTATCTGGCGAGGTCCAAGTATGTGTCAAATATAATTATTTCATTCCTCGTGAGTTTTTCACCCTAATGATAGCTTGTGGTTTTTCACTGGT
Organism: Sepioteuthis lessoniana; assembly: GCA_963585895.1. Lineage (NCBI taxonomy): Eukaryota > Metazoa > Mollusca > Cephalopoda > Myopsida > Loliginidae > Sepioteuthis > Sepioteuthis lessoniana. The sequence goes on from OY757908.1 coordinate 91,122,672, forward strand.
TTTCTGAGTGATATCAAGTCTTCTCAGATCTCCAGGACTCTTCTTAGTATTCTAGCTGATCCACCAATTCAGGATGGTTTTGATACACCCACTGATTTCCAATTCCTCCAGTCTTTAATTATTAATTGTTATGATAATTATTGTTATTTACTCCTTTAGAGTTTTTCACATCAGTGTTAGCTGATGGTTTTTCACTGGAGTTTGAGTGACAGCAAGTCTCCTCAAGTTTCCAGGACTCATCTCAGGATTCTGGCTGTTCTCTTCCAAGTCTTCCAGGCCTTTTAATAATCCTTTGGCACAATCGTCACTTTCATGTTCCACAACTTTTTCAATTCTCTAGCAAGGTTGAGGAACTTATCCTTCGTTTCACTTTCCTTCAGATTTATTTGTGGTCCGCCGGGACAGCAAAGTCGACAATTTTGAAAATTCTCTTTTTTTTGTTGATTATTATAAGGTCTGGTCTTCTGGCCGGGATTTGGTGATCCGTTTGTATGTTAAAGTCCAATAGAAGTTTATGTGTGTCATTTTTTAGGATGGGTGCTGGGTTGTGCATATACCATTTGTTAGTATGGTCAAATATAAATTTCTTGCACATTTCCCAGTGGATCACCTTGCCGAACCAGTCGTGTCTCGCCTTATACTCCTTCTGTGCTAATTTGCTGCATTCGCTTATAATGTGATTGATCGTTTCGTCTCTGTCACTGCATAGCCTACATTTACTGTTTTGTTGCGTCTTATCTATTCTCGCTTTGATATGATTGATCCTTATGGCATTGTCCTGTGCTGCTATTAGGTGGAATTCCGTTTCTCTCTTAAGGTTTCCTTTTCTTAGCCAGGTCCAAGTTTTCTGGTGAGAGAAGTTGTTTATTAGTCATTTAAAGCGGCTATTATAATTATTATTATTATTTTTATTATTGAATAGTAAAAGTTACTTGAAATGATGCAATTGCTAGCAAATTATTAGTGTTTGATAGGAATACTTGAAACCATTAAATTGCATACAAATTATGTCTTAAGAATAGTTACTTGAAGCTATAATTGTTTACAAATAGTTATTACGAAATAGAAATGGTTATTTAAAACCATGTAATTGCTTGAAAACAAAAAGACTAACTTGAGTATTCAGTAGCCCAATAAGAGCTGACATACTATAAAACCAACCAACCAACCAACTAAACCAAACCACGATATGAAATGCAAATAGCGTCATCCAAGATTTGAACCTGGGTTGCAGAATCCATTTTCTACAATGATAAATGTAATACAACATGTCTGCCTGCTGCCCAGCATTAGAATCGCTTACTCACTTGCTATTCATCCCAAGGGATGATGATGGTTAATTTCATTTAGAAGGAACTGTGTGTGCATGAGTGGATTTAAGGTGAGTAATGGGTGGCACTGGTCTAGAGCCCCCACCCTCTCAACATCCACTTGCTGATCAACTAGAATGGTGGGGGTCAAGAACAGCTGGTAAACAATCAATTGCAGTGAATTGTTGAAATAAACTTGGATGCAAAGAATGCCTTTTATGCTTCACAATGAGTGTGTGTGAGTGTATGTGTGTGTGTGTGTGTGTGTGTGTGTACATGTATATACACATATATATGCCTATGTATGTGTGTGTGTGAATATGGGTAAATGTGTGTATGTGTATGTGTGTGTTAGATTGCCATTGACTCTTCATAAGACCTGTTAAAACATGGATGAATTCTTTAGTAGCGTCTATGGGCATCTAACACACAAATACTTTGATGCATGGATTCATCCATTTTTTGACAGCTCTTATAGTTTCATCCCACTTATTTAACGAGAAGAGCTATTTTTCTCATCAGATAAGCCTGGTGGAAGACCTAGTTTAATTGCCACCGAGTTGAACATGCAGCAGATAGTATTAGGTTGCCTGGTATTTTAGCAATTTGAGCAACCCAACACTAAGAATACCTTGATTTACAATAACAAGTAAAAAGAATGTAAAGTTGGCGACCGTAGTTGAAAGAAACCTTTTCATTAGCTTCTACTCTGAAGGGTACAACTCCTCTCCCTGGGTTGCTCCACTTTACCCTCCTAATATTGAGTGTTATGTAAGGAGACATCTTTGGTATAACTTGACCTGGGATTGAACCCCGGTCTCCCGGGCCACTGGCTAACACTCTACACACTAGGCCAAAAGGATGGTACCATAATGTTAACTGACTTATAATTGATAAACTCTTCTTGTTCTTTTCTCTCATCAGTTATCTTGTTCATGATCTCACTGTCATAACACATTGGTTGATAGAAAAAAGAACCTGATAATAATTATCTTACCTGCCCTGGCAAAGGAAGCAAAATTGCTGCTATGTCTTTTGACAGGTTGTGCCAATGTTAATTCAATGGTTGTTGTGTGCTGGTTGTAGAGTCATGGTCAACTGATTAATTAAAAAAAACAAACTATTGCTTGTTGGCTCATTTCTCACTGGGTGCTTCATTATTGTAGCCTTGTGTCACTCTATGCTAACCTGAGTAATTAACTTTTTCATTTCATTTTACACTGGTTTTCTTGGAGTAGTATTTTCTTCTTGGTCCTTGATCATTGACAATCAAGGATGAATATTCTCCCTGTCTACCTCCACAGGGCTTTTTACCCAGACATTAATTTCTCATTAAACTAGAAGAGATAGTCTGGATCAATTCCTGATATCAGGGGAATCTCAAAAGAGAAATTCCCCAGAAATTAGGGAATTTGTATCCTCTACCCTTGGGGTCTTCCATGTTTAAAAAGCCTGAAGCTGTATCTCATCTTAATGAAAGAGAGGTATATACCAGTATCCTCATCTAGTTGTTGTCACAATATTTTGTCCATTGTATCTTTCTGCTTTTTTAATTGCCTGTTGGTGATCATATGGGGTTTTCAAACTGAGCCTTTAGTTCAATCTTGTGTGTATAATTTTATAATTCACAAATTTTTCGTCTATCTGTACACTAAAGCTCTATCATGTTGGGTCTGGAATTATTTTTATTTCTGAAAAGGTTTTAAACTATATTCATTTGATTTTTTTTATTCTCCCAAATAAAATTACTTTTTATGCTTATAAAATGGAAATCCTGAGAGGTTGTGAATCAAAAGGTTAAGCAAGAAGATGAGGAGGTTTCAGATATGGGAATAATGAAGTCACCTCCTCACAGGTTCAGCCTGACCCAGAATGATAGTACTTGTGAGGGTCTCATCTATGGGTGAAATAGATCTGTTTAAAAATCCTTCTTATTTGATAGGACTACAGGGAAAAAAATCCCTCTCAAGAAATAACTACACATAAAATGTAGCAACTATAAGACTGGAGTGATTGACTTATTGTTAAAATCAATGAATCCATCAAATAAATCACAAACAATGTTGTCTATCAAGAGGTTCTTTCAGGATGGAACTACTTGTGATATCAGATTTTCAAAGTGAGATGCAATTTGAAAAGATTAATAACCATCTTAAAACCTGAATGTAAAATGGGTAGGTCTTGGTTATGATGAAAAGCAACAGAAATTAAGATAGAAAAAGACTACTTAGAAATAAATAATAGTTGATAATGCTTTATATAATAGTTTTAAAATTCAAGTTTAACTGTTCAAACAAAATTTGCAAAGGGAACAAAATATTTTGACATTATCTTTGATTTCAAAATTGAAGAAATATATAATATTAAATGAGCCATAACATATTCATGGTCTTGAGGTTGTTAACACAACTTCTTATCATTTTCTGAATAAATCAGTTTTTTTCTTTACTTACTGATTGTACACTTGACACAGGATGAAAAATGGATCAACTGAAATGTTGTGATAATAACAGCAAGAACATGAAGTTTCATTTTTAACTAGAATTTCTTTCATCTTAATTACTTATGATGAAAAACAGGTAAAATTAATATGAAAAAAATGCAAGTCAAAAATTAATAATACTTGACAATTCTTTGTCTGATAAAATAAAATCTAAAATAATATTACAAATAATACTATTAATGTATAAAGAAACCAGTGAAATTAAAATGCAAAAAATACCACTTGATTAATTATGGTTGACTATGCTTAATTGAATGAAGATAGAAGTTATGATAATGTTACTACTCATACTACCAGTGAATGAGATTAAAACATCAAGTATGACAGTAACAGGTAGATTGGGGTGATATGGAATAAGACTATATGGTTAGAATAATTTTTGTGTAAACCTTGGCTCAAGTGCTAGAGCAGATATTACAATTAGATAGGCTTTATGAGAAAAAGTCTTGAGTTTATGTTGTTTAGAAAGATCATCTGTGTTGGAACAATGAAAAGCTATTGAAATTAAGATAAAAGAAATATGAATAAAAAATAAATAATGATTGAAAATACTTCATCTAATAATAATAGAATTCAAAATCATATTTGTTAATTAATGTTTTAAATAAGAAAAGCTGAAGCAGGAAGTTTCCAGCTACCTATAATTTATTGCCATGCAATCTTTTTATAGAACATTTATTTCTATAAAAGATAAGTTACTTATGTTATATATCTACCTTCTTTCTACAAATATTTGTATTTGTATATGATTTCTTATATTTATTTAGATTAAATCAATATTTTGGCAGTGAATATAATTCTATGTATATATTTGACAGGTAGAATTGTTAAGTCATTGACTGTAAAATTTGTGGCTAAAGTTTTTGTGTCATTCTGTTTATGTCAGCTTTTATCGTTTATTTAAGAATTTATCATCTTGGTTCAAAAGATTTTTTGAAGGAAGAGTGTTTTGTTTCCATGAACTTTTATTTAAAAATCAAACAAACAAAGATGTTGTCATTTCTAAGTGAAAAGAACAAGACATCATGTGGCTAACAGTGTAGTCATCTTATCTATCATTGAAACATTGACCTCTGGCAGCACTAGACATGATTGCGCACATTGTAAGCTGACCATGTGACAGTGGGAAGTGGCTTAAGAATGAACACTTAGAAATGGTCTAGGAACACAAAAGTCTAATTCTGGTGGGGGAAGGATGATTAAAATTTTAGAAACCTTAGAACAGAGTAAACATACATCTACAAGATAAGAAAATCAATGTCTAAAGTGAAATAGGATTAAAAAGAAAAGAAACAGAACCCCCCCCCCAAAAAAAATGCATTATTATAGCTACTTCTTTCTGTAAAGTACAAACAAAACTCATTCAAGTATAATTATATCATGTCAACTTTATTTAAGGACAATGAAAGAGAATTTGTATGAGTTTGATGTGTGAGTAATTAATAGAGAAAAGAAAGTAGAAAAAAAGATTTAGTCCAACCACATTAATGAAAATTGAACATAAGTGATTAGGCTTGAGTGAGAGAAAAGAAGGGTAGGTGGAAGGGAAATGGAAAACTGTAAACTTCAGGTCAAAGACAAGAATAGAAATATGAAAGAGAAAAAAGAAAAGGTTGAAGGTTTAGGTATGAATCCACTTCTCCCTGTACTTTGGCTCATTTTCAGATATCTAGACAAAATGTCTCATTTTTGGCATGCCACAATGGACACTGAAAAAAACGAGTAGGTGAGTGATTACTCTTCCATTACAACCTCAGTGTCATACACTTATGACTTTTTGCTAAATGAAAGCAAACACCTATATAAATATTCTCTTAAGTGCTTGCCAGCAGGGTTTCAAGCCAAAGGAAAAGAGTATTTTGAATGTGGATTATTATGTATCTGGACAGTTTTGTGCTAAACTTAGTTAACATTTATACACCATAATGTTAATATCTATCTATCTATCTATCTATCTATCTATCTATCTATCTATCAATCAGCTTGTCACAGTAGAGTGAAATAACAAAGAGCTAGAAGTCCAATGTATTCAACATCATTCTGGAAACTTTTATGGTGCTGCCAAATTGCATAGAACTTTGCTCTTCCTTTGGAGATGATTGATATCATGAATTGGGAAGACCTGCTGCATGGGTAACTGTTAGTCTTCTATACAATTTTACTCACAATTATGGCAAGATCCATGCTCCCATCCATTGAATTGCAAGACTAATAGCTGATGCACACACACACACACACACACACACACACACACACACACACACACACACACACACACACACACACACACACACACACATGCGCGCGCATATATAGATAGGGTTTTCAAAAGATATGATACAATATACATTGATATCATTTCATAATCAAATCACTTGACCACTTCTCATTTAAATAATCTCATATTTTTTTAATATATATTCATATATAGATTTATACATAGATTTATACATACATACATATATATATATAGGGTATTTCAAATTATTTGATATCTTTTGAGATGATCTCAAATTGTTAACTGTATGTGTAGAAACAACTCAAAATTCTATGTTTAATGTTTAAATGACTTTTCTTTTTCTGCAAATGGCATTTCTTTTCCTGAAATGAAAAAAACATGAAACATTCAACAGAGAGTTTTAAGTTGTTTCTACATATGCTGTTAACAATTTGAGATCATTTGAACAAAAATTGGTCAAGTTATTAGATTACTAAATGATGTTAATTTTTCTAAAACACCCTATATATATATATATATATATATATATATATATATATATATATATATATATATATATATATATATATAAATTACTAGGAATATATCGTTTGTAATTCATTTGGGAAGGTTGTCAGTTAACCTTTGTAAAGTAAACTGTCAACTTCAAAGTTTTAGAATTGTCTAAAAGAAAATATTTAGAAATATAGATAAAAAATAAAATAAGAAAAAAAAAAGTAAAAATACATTGGAAGATCAAGTTCCACAACTCTGTCATAAGGTTTACATTGTCTACCATCATTAATGAAGGCTTCAATGTGTGCATTGTAGTCTTCTGTTTTGACATAATTGTACATATTAGAACTTTGACACAACTTCATGGTTTGATTTGATTTATTTTTTTAATGGCATATCAACTTTCTAAATGTTGGATTACAATCATAACTGTATTTTCAATGTTCCTCTGCATTTAAAAAATAAACACTTTTTTATTTGTATATAATCATTTGTTTGCACACAGTAATATGATGTCAAGTATTCTCATCTAATACAAATAATATGCACACAGTTTTATGGTTTCAAGTATTTCTATCTAATACGAATAATTAATACACAATTATATGATTTCAATAAACTATTTCTGTTTAATAATAATAATTTGTTTGGACATAGTTATATGTTTTCAAATAACTTATAGTAATCCTCAATAAACAATTATAGCTTTATGTAATGCTGGACAAGGCTATATATATATATATATATATATATATATATATATATATATATATATATATATATATATATACCCAAGTTTTTGTTCATTGTAATCCCAGCACTTTTTTGTTATAACTCTGTTATGTTCAATTTATTTTCTATTAAAATCAGAAGATTTTGTAGTTGAAATACAAATAATTTGTACACAGTTATATGATATCAAGTGTTCTATTTAATACAAATAACTGTGTCAGTACTACTGTAGGCTGCACCACTTGAGCTCTAACAAAATGCTTTGAAAAAAGTTAGATGGAACTTCATAAGTATGCTTTGTGCTGTTTTGAACAAATCCTGAAAGCAGCACCTTATAAAACAGCAGCTGTATGGCCACTTAACCTCCTATCAAAAAAGCTGTCCAAGAAAGACAAACTGGGCTCTGCTGGAGAAGCAAGGATGAATTCATTAGAGATGTTCTCCAATGGACTCCTGCACAAGAGAGAATGCTGCCTTGGACATTATGAAGTTTCTATCTAATCCCTTTTTTTCCATTTCCTAAAACAGTTATTAATTTTTTTTTCACATTTTTACTTTGGTTATAGTGCTGATGATTAAGGTATAAAACGGGTTAGCTAGCCTTTTCTTTTTCATCTTTTATGCCTTGATTTAATTATGATTAAAGGTCTTTTTAAAGCTATTATAAAATTCTGTACCACAAATAAAACCTTCAAATACATCATCATCATGTCGTGCTGCTAGCATGTATTTCCCAGACCTTCTCTCTCCACTCATTTCTATCGTCCATCGCTCCCAGCAAGTCTTCCAAGATATATTCCATATTGGCACTGAGCTGCTGTAAATAGGTTCTAGCTAGTCATCCAACCTTTGCTCATCCATGTGCAGGGGTCCACAGAAGTACATCACTTATGAGTTCAAGCTTACTTCTCCAGCAGTGTCCCGCATGTCTGTTTTGTCTATTTTGGATGGTTTTCATGATGGGTAGTAGGTAGTTGTACAGCTGCTGTTTTGTGGGGTGTTGCCTTCAGGACTTGTTCAATACAGCTTGTAAATATACTTATATAGATTGAACATCATGATATAACCTTAGATGGTCATGATTTTAGTTGAGTTTGTGTAAGAAATAATAATTTCAAACAATAAAATTTAAATAACAAGTCTCTGCAAGAATCCTATCATCCTTTTTAATATATGGCAGATAGTTTAAATCTGCAATATATTGATATATGGCAGATTGTTTAAATCTGTAAAGAGCTTACATGTAAGAATAAAAATATCTATCAAACACAGCATCAATTCAGGAAACCTATAAAGTTCTTATCCAAAATTGGCTCAACAACAAATTAAACAAGCCAAAATCATTACATTTTGACCCTCAAATATTTAATCTCATCTATTAACTTTCAAAGTAAAAATATTAAAATTTTAAAAATTCCTGAAATAAATCTTAAAAAGAAACTTACTTGGAAATTTTAAATTATTTTAAAAACCTACAAAGTCATATTCACAGGTGAAGCCAATCCTTTGGCATTCATAAACCTTTTAGTCTTGAAATGTAAACAGTCATGAAATAAACATCCTATCATGATGGCCCAAGGCTGAAACTGATTGAGATTAATAAATTTTTAAAAATTATACGTTTATGTGCCTGTTCTTTCATTTTTTCATATATATATATATATATATATATATATATATATATATATATATATATATATATATATATATATATATATATATTTGTGTATAATATGAAAATGTATATTCCCCACGGTAAGTTGTGTAGCATGAATGAGAAATTGAAAACTTTTTGGTAAAAGATGTTTATTTTTTACCGAATATGTTTCGCTATGTTACATAGCATTTTCAATGGTAAGTGTCAAAAAGGAATATTTGTTTTTATGTTGTTGGTAACAATGTAGCGTTTGTGTTTGATTTAACATAAATGTTTGTTAATGTTATGTTCTGTGATGATCAATTGAGCCAAAGTTGGAGACAAATGAAATTTTCCAAATCTTTGTATTATTGTTTTGGTTTGAAGAAAAACAGCCGATTTTATGGTTAATCGTTTCTTTATAATTTTGGCTCTCTTTAGATCAAAATTATGTTTTTCTTTGTTTCTATGTAGGACTGGGGCATTGATAGAGTTATTTTTAAGAGAGTTTATATAGTTTATATATATATATATATATATATATATATATATATATATATAGTTTCAAAATGTATTTATCCATTTATCTTAATGGATTTTTGAAGTGACATTGCGTTCGATAAATTTGTTTCAATCTTCTCTATTATAGTGAATTTAGCATCTATGTTAAAGCCATATACATATTTAGGAGGCCCATGTATCAAAATAGTTATCATTATAGGAAATAAACTCAGTGAACCAAGCTTAAATGCTGGACAAGGCTATATATATATATATATATATATATATATATATATATATATATATATATATGCGTGTTGTAATATATCATAACAGTGTTGGTTGTCACTAAATCATTTTGTGGGTTTGTGTCGAACCAAGTGCATGAAACCCAGGGGTTGCAGTCTAAATTCCATGAATTATATATATATATATATATATATATATATATATATATATATATATATATATATATATATATATATACCCAAGTTTTTGTTCATGCTAATCCTAGCACTTTTTTGTTATAACTCTGTTATGTTCAATTTATTTTCTATTAAAATCAGAAGATTTTGTAGCTGAAATCGTTTTACTTATTTTGTCCTTTTCTCCTGTTGTAAAGGGAACAGAGGCACATTTGTTAGGACGATAAGAATAATTAGATAAACAGATAGATAGCTTGGTATAATCAGTATGGACAAATGAATAGCATGCACAATTGCCAAAGAGAAATTTACAAGGAGAGAGATATTGATTGGTACAGCGCATGCTGAGATAATTAATTATGAAGGTTAAGAATTACATGCATGTGCATAAAGTCAAATTGCTTGATTGAATAATTCACGAGTAGATTTGAATGTATATTCCTTTGTAAAATGTGTTAGATTAAGATAGATAGATAGATAGACCGGTAGATTGATAAAAAAGAAAGGTAGATATAAATAAAAGAACTGACAGAAAAAAAGATAGAAAAATGATGGATAGGTACTGAGAATCATAGATTGATTTGGTTTCTTTGTTTTAATGGCCCATCAACTTTCAGGGGTTATTTAATGCCACCTGGTAGAAGAACAGTTTAACTCACCCATAGCTGGTGGGATAAGCAGGTTCATATCTTTCCTAAAGTAAACGTAATAGTGCAACTGGAGTTCAAATTGACTTCCTACGATGTCACAGTCATGTTGACAGCTATGTCACAAAGACTACCCTCGAAAATCATAGATAGATAGACTACATACATGTATGTGCGTGTATGTTTTGGATATATATATATATATATATATATATATATATATATATATATATATATATATATATCAAAGTCTTTATAGTATATGTACATATACATCTATGTGTATGAGTTTGTGTATGTGGATACATTTATCAAAGTCTTTGAATATATATATATATAAGTAAAGTTGTCAAAGACGACCAGAAAGCTCCCTTTTCAATAGCTATGACACCGAGGTGTAGGGGAGGGCGCTACTCCTTTTTTGGATTGTTCCACTTGATATGAACCTTATGTTGCTGCGTGTTAAGCAAGGAGGCATCAAGTACCATTTTTAAAGTCTTTGTTATGACGCAACCTGGGATTGAACCCAGATCTCACGGACCATTGGCGAACACTCTACACTCTAGGGCAATGAGCTGGTTGAATATATATATATATATATATATATATATATATATATATATATATATATATATATATATATATATATATATATATATATATATATATATATATATATATATATATATATATATATATATATATATATATATATATATATATATATATATATATATATATATATATATATATATATATAATAGAAGGAAAAAAGAGATATTTATGAAAAGATAGAGCAATATAAAATATGATGGATACATATTGAAATATTCATTGTGAAACCCGATTTAGTTTTGAGAGTGCTACTTATGTTGTAGCGTTATTGTATCATCTTGTGTATTAAAAGTTAAAAAATAATAACTGACTCTATTATTCGGAATAGGAAAAGTCTTTATTCAGACTTGTACAATTTCATAGCAGTGTGATGCAACTATGAGAAGTGAGGAAAACCTTTTACGGGTTTATGAATGTATCTCCTTTGCAGCCACCCAACCACTCCGTCTCTACTGCGTGCCGATCAAAAACCAACTTTTCTCTTTGGATTTCAAAACTCAACACCCCTTTTCGAATTCTCTAATTTTCATATATGATCTCTTTTAATTACTTTTTGCATCATACTTTCTAGAATCATCACGTGCCACTAACTCTTATTTCCAAATGCCGGTCGACAAGCCTTGATTTGTTTATTATACATGTCTTGTCTTCCTCTACATTATTTTGACGTGAGGTGTTAAACCTGGTCTTCACCTGTGCACCCTTTTGACCTTTGCAAGGAACTACACTTACATTCAAAGTCTTTAGCTCACTTACAGTTTGACCAAACAAATAAAATAATCTATTAATTACCCTAATTATTTTACACTGTAGCATGTCTTGGGTTAGAATAGCATGGTGGAGCTCATCCTTCTCCAGGTCTGGTTTGAATTCAGAGTTTTCCTTCTAGACCAGTTGCCATACCAAAGTGATAAGAACTAAGTCTGCTCTATATTTTATCCACTTCCTACAATGAAATACCATAAGTTCCTCGACAAGAATCAATTTTCATATTTTAATCATCTAAGAGTTAATTGGTAACCTCTCAAGAGCATGTTTTTTTTTAATAATCCTAGTGTTTTTCCGGCTTTTGAGTGTTGAGGGTCAACTTCTCTTTTAATTTGTATTTCAAAGCAACATGATCCGTAACTGATGGTTAGCCATTTTTAATCTTTATATCAAGAGACAAATCACCACTCTTACCCTTAAAATACTTAAACCAGTTTGGGGCAGTAAAGTCACATAAGGCTTCATTACTTGTCACTTTTCAAAAATCTGTGAGCAGCTTTAGTAGATTAGAGATCCAGTTAAAATACCTCAAGATTGCCAGAATTTCAATAATTATATTTGCCATTATGACATTTGAAACAAAATACCATTGCATTTTACTGCATACATTATATAATCTTTGGAGTAAAAGTCTGTAAAAGAGAAAATATAGACAAACAGACAGACAAACTGATAGGATTAAATGAGATAATGTAAGAGTAAGTCAGATAAGAGAGAGAGAGAGAGAGGGGGGAGAGAGAGAGAGGCGGGGCATTGAGATTGACTGACAAAAAGAGATAAGCAGACTGAGAATCAGAGATGAATAAATAAAAAAGAAAAGCAGGAAATATAGACCGAAAGACCGACAGATCGATCAAAAAATAGATAGATAGCAGAAATAAGTGAGATAAAGAGAGCAATAGTTAGCATGTCAGATATGAATACAGAGAGAGAGAGAGAGAGAGAGAGAGAGAGAGAGAGAGAGTATTGTATGTATGTGTGTACGTGTGTGTGAGGGAGAGATAAAAGTAGACAGGCAAAAGACAGACGGACAGACAGACAAATAGAAAGTACTGACATGAAGAGAGCAATAATTAGCATGTCAAATATGAACTGAGAGAGAGGGGGGGAGAGAGAGAATGGGGGGGAGAGAGTCAGATTAATAGATTAATAAGTACAAAGAGAGAGATAGATAGATAGATAGATAGATAGATAGAGAGAGAGAGAGAGAGAGAGAGTGTGTGTGTGTGTGTGTGTGGATGTGTGTGAGGAAGATATAGAGGTAGACAGACTGGCAACGGATAGATAGTAGAAATAACTGAGATATAGTATGGAATAGTTAGTAATACAACGAGCAGTTAGCTAGAGAAGAAGATAAATGTTTGATGCTTCTTAATAGAACCAGGGGCGGAGTGCCCTTCTACCAAACAAGAATCGTTAGAGTGTAAAGATGAGAGACAATACGGGCCATAATAATAAAGCTATTGACAAGAATTGGTTGGGAGAATGAAGGCTCATTTGAGAGAGGCATCAAGAGCTGGGGTACAGTTGGGTTCTAACAGAGGGTTTCTAACATCAGCTGACCAGATCAAGAGGTGACTGACCATTAAGTAAGGTCAGGCAAGTCAAACAAGACTTAATGTGATATACTGGTTACGTGTCCATGCACTTTCTTGTATCGCCATTGTACGGCTGTCAGTGGGAAGCATTGAAGGGTGAAGATGTTGATAGGATGGCATCCTCATCAGTTTGGTAAAGGGGGCAAGGCATGAACTTTGTGGGGATATTGCACTGGAAATAGTAGGAGAAGGAACAAAAGATTAAGACAGATAAGAAGATAGGTATGAAACCGAAGAGTTAGATAGGCAAAAAGATAAATAGAAAAAATAGTTGCAGTGTGGGCAGAGAGAAAGAGAGTCTGACTGAGAGAGAGAGAGAGAGAGAGAGAGAGAGAGAGATAGATAGAGAGAGATAGAAAAGGACTGATAGACTGATTATACAAAGAGAACTTTGAACTCCATTAGGTTAAGCTTAGTAAACCTATAGAAAGGTAATACTGATGTGAATTTTCAAATTTCGATAAGAATAAAGGGTGCAGAGGTGAATGCTGTATTACTGTGGAGGTTTGCTGTTACTTTATGACAACAAATAACCAGTAGATACAGGTGTGAAAATAATAAGAAAGAAATATTAAGAAAGAAAGAATATAAAAAGCAAGCAATACCTCAGGAGGATTAATGTTTGAAAACCAAATCAAATCTCAGAATTAACTAAATAATCCATGCCCACAACTAAAGAGGGTGTTGCTAACGAGCCTGACTGCGGCAACATTGTAAACGAGTGCGAGCTCCAGTCACGCGATATTACATTCATTTTTGGACTAATACTCTTGGGGAAGGCATGAAACCCCTTAACTCTGCTAGGTATGGGTTTAATTATACCACTAATATGCTTGTACAAGAATTAGTTTAGTATTAAATAACCCACGGTGCTTGATATGTCATTAAACATCATCATCATGTCGCGCTATCAGCACGGATATTCCTGACCCTCTCTCGCCACACCTCTCAATTGTCCATTGCTTTCGGCATATCCTCGGGGCTACATCTCGTATCAGCACGGAACTGCTTTATGTAGGTTCGAGCTGGATGTCATGCCTTTGTTCGTCCACGTGAAGGGGTCCACGGGAGTACATCACTTATGAGCTCATCCTTACTTCTCCAGCAGTATCCCGCGTGTCTGGTTCGTTTAATTTTGATAGTTTTCGTGATGGGTGGTAGGTGGCCGTATATCTGCTGCTTTGTGGGGTACTGTCTCCAGGACTTGTTCAATATTGCTCGCAGCATTCTTGTGTAATTGCCGTCAAGCTTTTTCTCCATCAGTTTAGTCAGCGTCCATGGGGTGCATCCATATAGCAGTTTCGACACGATCACTGCTTGGAAGAAACTGCGCTTCATTTTATCGGTCAGGTCTTACTTCCATATGACCGAAAGCCTATCCTTAGCTGTCCATGTCTTTGCTAGTCGTGTGTTGATATCTGCCTCGGTTGATGAGACACTGCTCCCTAGGTAGGTGAACTTGTCAACTAGTTTCAGAGTGCTACCGTTTAGTGTGGAGATATCGCCTGTTTGATTAAAGCACATGTATTCTGTCTTGTGTGCATTGACATGGAACCTGACGCCTGCAGCGGCTCGTTCCAGGTTTCGGCTTGGGCGGGTGCATTTGCCAGAAGCGCTATATCATCGGCGTAGTCGGCATCGGTAATTGTTTTTGCGGGGTACTTTCAGATTCTTTCTTTTTTAGCTTGAAACCGTTTTCTTTCATTTTATCGATAGTTGTACGTAGTCTCGACAGGTGATCAATAGGTATGGGGCTAGAGTGTCTCCTTGTAGTACTCCTGCTACTATGTCCAAGTAGTCAGTGTCTCCGTTCGGAGAACGGACTTTTATTTTGGTGTTTCTATATAGCATCATTATGGCTGCGACGGTTTCTTTTGGTAGTCCGTAGGCGAGAAGAATTTGCTCCATCTTACCTCCGTGAATAGAGTCAAAGGCCTTAGTAAAGTCAACAAATAATATTGTTGCCTGTAGGTTTTTTGAGTGAACACCTTCAAGAATTCGACGGATATTCAAAATTTTTGAGGTTGTGTATCTGACCGAACTGAACCGAAATACAATTAAATGCCTTAAACGATTCGTCGAAAGGAAAAAAAATATGGAGGAATTTGTTCAGTTTCATGAATAGGCAGAATACTATGTGACTGGAGGGCTATCTCAGTGGGACGTAGAATACACTGATTCCATTTTCTTGCATGGTTAAGTCGGCTGTGGCTGCAGAATACACCGAGTGTATCTCTGCAGAGGGATAAAACTTCCTAACGAGAGTTCTGGATATAACACCAAACAACCGGATGGTGTGGCTTCAGTAATGTTGGAGCTCTGGGGAATATGGGGATTGTCATCGCTCCCAGGTCCTTTCTGGTTCAGAGTGATAGCACTTGATGAGGTCCCATCTATGGTCAAATATAACTGTTTGATATCTAAAATGTACTTAAGCTAACTGAATTGTTTGAAATAGAACTGTTTTTTATTTAACTGCGTGTAAACAAAAAACTTTGTACTTATTCTAAACTGAATTGTTGTAAATAGAACTGTTTGATCATTCAACAGTGTGTAAACAAATGAATGATGTTTAATTGAATTGTTTTTATTCATAGCAATACTTGAAAGCAATAAACTGTGTACAAACAAAGGATTAATACTAAATAGAATTATTTGTATTAGATAGAAATAAGTGAAACTATATAACCGTGTGACAAAAATGAGCTCAGGCTCATTTAAAAATGTAATCCACAAAATGTGTTTAGAAATCATATATTTGATATATATGTATAAAAGGGATTTGGAATTAAATGTCCTACAATGGTTGATATGCCAAAAAAACAAACATACCAACATTTAACTTTGATAAAAAATGAGATCAGGCTTATTAAAAAATATTAATAATTTATTTAATGTATATGTATATGTATTTGGCATTAAATAACCTATAGTGATCAGAACAAACCAGCAGAAAGGTAAGACCTTCTTAACCCCACTTACAAAAAACAAAAAATCAAACAACAGTGCCTTGTGTATGATACTAAATCCCTTGCTGAGGTTTCAGTTCTGGAACCCGGGAGTGAATCTCTGCAAAACTAAATTTCGACTTATACGCCAGGGTTAAAAATTCAAACCTTCACCACCGAGTAGTCAACTAGTGGAACGATTCTCCTAGATTCGGTAATCGTCACTTACCGTAACTCCAGCAGACTGCCGCAAACATTTTCTTCTTAAACCCGCGTTTGCTAAATATATTCAACACACACACACACACACACACACATATATATATATATATATATATATAAAATGGAGTTAGAAGAAAACTCAAACCTGTTTAAATTGTCATTATAAATATTTTGGGCGAAGAATATCATTATACACTTAGTCTCATCCGATGACTTCATACGTTTAATTTGAGATTGAAAAGCAGCAAATATGGATTACAATCTATACATATGTAGTGAAAAAGACTATAAAAATTCAAATTATCGGGCGAAAGTAAAGGGGGTTAAAAGTATAAGAAAAATTAAGAAATCAGGAAGAGAATGTTCTTGTAAATGAACCCATCCTAATTTGAACATATGCTAGATTTTTCGTAGCAGGTGAAAATTTATGAATAATGTAATCATGTAAACTTACTATCACCTTCATATATTTTTCTGTTTACTCCTTCTACATACGTTAAATCCGTAAGTTAATGGTGTTACATAGCCATATACACGAATATGGCCATGTGCGAAATGGACATCGAATGTTCATAACGATAGAACATAGGAATCTCGGAATTCGAAAACATGTAACGACTTCTTGTTCAGGTACGAAACCTTTTTATTAACTTTGAGTTAAAGGTTTCGACGTAAGGAGGAGAGACTCAATCTTCTATGCTGTCTTATTCATTTGGCCCCCGTCTCGAGCGGCCCCCATAGGGAGCAAGTTCGCCTCGCGTCTGCGAGCTCCAAAAGTCGATCCTTCTCGTTTGGTGTCTAGTTTCCAACTCTCTAACTTTCTTCAGATTCTCACACAAACCTCCGCGCGTTTCCAGTGTGTGACGTCACCCGCACCCTGTCATCCCGTTTCGTCTCGGACTATTATGACATCTGAGTGACAGCTCCATCTGCTCGCGCGCGCCCGCATTAACACAGGCCTCAATGTTGCACCTAACTAATACATGGGCTGAGCCGAAAGGTTCTCAGCCTAACTAAACTCAAAGGCATGAACCGAAATCCCTCGGCTATTATATAACAATGGCAGCCGAAGAGCATAATGATATTTTTCGCCGAAATAGATTTACAATGACAATTTAACCCGGTTTGAGTTTTCTTCTAATTGCATTGTATACGCTTTGTATATGAGTTTTCTTATATAAACATGGATAGGGAATATATAACAATAACCATACATCGAGAACTCCTATAGATTTATATGAAATTCCTCATATATTCTATACGTGAATAATCCACACCCATCGTCTTCGGACGCTGATTGGATATATATATATATATATATATATATATATATATATATAAGTGAGAGAAAAAATGAAATGAATCAGACAAAAATGTTGAAAAGATAAACGGAAGAAAGATATATATTCTTGGTGTGAATGAAAATTTATTTTCTTTGCTGACACATATTTCGACAAAAATTTTGTCTAGAGATATTCTATTTAAAACTATTTAAGTATTTAAAAAATAACAATAATAGCAAATATGTTAAGCATGGAAGCTGAAAGCTGAAAGCTGAATTTTTGAAATTGTAAACCGTTAAAAATCTCTCAAATCGAGAAGCTATATTCCATTTTATGACGTAATCAATTTCGAATGTATTTTCCTGTATTACCCGGTTTTTCTAAAATACAAAACATTAGCTCTGAAGGCGACTGACTTTTCAGCTTGCATCCTAAAATATTTTCTATTATTATAATTTTGAATAGAATAACTTATAAGGTGGCAAAATCTTAGCCGAAACATTTTTGGCAAAGAAAATAAATTTTCATGCCACATGATGAAAATTTACATATATATATATTGAGTATTATATTAAGTATCATATTACACGCTTTTTCTAACTGACCGTAAACACTAACCAGAACGTCGCTGCACCCACGTAGCCAATCAGACAACAACGGTATGTTGATTATCTGTGCATTTTCATGATGGCGCGATCGATTGTGCATCTATATGAATATAAGCTCTAATGCATAAGATTTGCATGTTTTATATATTCCCATTTAGCTCACCTAAGCAGATATGTTTTTAGCCTACAATTTTAAGCTAAAAATCTTGAAATCAATTAGTATTCCAGATGGACTTGTAAGCAAATTATTTGTATCAAGAACAATTACTTGAAGCTATATTTGTTGACAGACGGTCGTCATTAAATACTTCAAACTATATAATTGCTTGCAAAAAATAGTTTCAGCATTAAATAACCCAACGATTTGACATGCAAGCAACCATCCGTGTCTGGATGACAGTCTAACCCTATGATGCGAACAACATAAGTGCAAATTTGTTTTTACCATGTTTTATTTCACAGGACACACTTAGGTGAGTCAGTATGTGCTCTTCGTTATCTTTTATGACTGGATTCATTATAGGTTTTAGGTCTTTCAAAATCAGATCTCTTCACTCAAGTGACTCGGTCCTCACAGTTGATCAGGTGATGTCATGCATCCTGGAACCCGTGGACTACTATAATTTCTCCATGTTAAAAACTAGAAAGAAATGAAATACGTAAAAAAGGAGCAAAAAGGGAATTACTTAATAAGTAACTGATACTCACCAATAAGTGAGCGGATAGACCAATGCTTCTCTTGCAATTATCATTCCACAGAATAACTTTACATTATGGGATTTTCTTCGTTGAAGGAAAGTTTTAGACTTAACCTTTTCTTTTCCGAAAAATCGTATTTTTGTCATTAGAAGAGGATGAACACTGTTTCGGGGCCTTCCTCTGAACGGTTTTATTTGCACACTACCCCCTTTCACTGAATGTATATCACTGAGGCCCTCTTAGTTATTTACAAAGCTTAGCTTAGATGTTGACTCAGAAGTGCAACGGTTAAATGACATGTATATACATATGATTAATCCGAATACCAGCGGTTTAACGGCCAATAGCATTCACCTCATTTATATAAATAATTATTGTTTCTTCCCATCAACTTTCTTTGAGAAAGAGAGAGAGAGAGATGTAATTGATCTTACGATTAAATGTTTAAAGACGTTAGGCATAAAACCTTAGAGATAAAGCTGACAAGCTCTTCATAAAGAGAAAAGAAGAATTATCTTTAGTACAGCACAATGCCACAGGTATCAAATGTATAGTGAGAACCAAATTTGTTCATAATTGTATGAAAGACTGTTAAATAAGTATGAACAGAAACTTTTTTTACCTGTTACTGATGGGTACATTTCAGGAACCATAAACATTGACTGTAATTTGGTGGTGACCTCACGAGGTCATACAAGTCATAGAATGTAGTTCACTTGGGAAGAAGGTGAGAGTAGCCAAGTGGTTAATGACATGAGAAATGGAATAGGCAAATTGAGTTCAAATTTCAGTGAAGACACTTGCCTTATCTTTACAATAATGACCTTTATAAAGATATAAATCCACTTCTCACATCGGCCAAGAGTAATTAACAAGACAGCTGGAATTCTTTAGGCTCGTAAAAGTAATCTATCTCGATAATTCTGTAAGGAGCCATTACACTACCCGAGACGCCCTTGATGGTATCATGTAACCCAGTAAAACCTGTTATATATAATCTGGAAAGGAGATGGGTAGCATCACGTAATTGTCTTTCGCCAAATAGGTGGTACTTAAAGTGCAAGACTTATTCCGTAACCTGGTTTGATCATAAGGGCCCTACTCGTGTAGCCTAGAGAGGCCTATCCTTCTTCAGGTCCAGATTGAATTTTCCTTCTCCAAGACTAGATTTCATACCAAAGTTAAAGAGGCCAGTGTGTACTACTGTTTGCCCGTAGATGGAGGGAGAATAATTAGGTTCATACCTTTGTCAAGAGTATTAACTCCATATAAAATGAAAACAGCTTTGTTCAGGCTTTGAAATCAGCTGGTAGAGTTCATTTCCTATAACGATAATCGTTATGCTGCTAGCGCCTCCACTTAGAATACGCCAAGTATATATATATCCCTTATACATTGACAACCGCCAACGAAAAAACGATTTCTTGGCTATGACATTAAACTGTAGCAAGTAATGAGGCTTCCGTTCTTGAGCTCTAAAAATGTGAGATCGCCATTTTTTTGACACTACTCCCAGGTCCACTCCAACCAGGGTTGGTAGTATCTGTTAGTGTCCCATGTATGGAGCAAATAAGATCGTCAATGGTCACAAATTAATGCAAAAGAATTCAGTTTTAGTATATATCATTAGTGCTACTGAAAAGTAGAGACTACCCGACAACAGTCATAAAAAAGTCATTAGGATGAAAGGAGGTATCAACAAAAAGTATTTGTTATAGAATAGAGCTATTCCATGTAGAATATGAATGCACTATAAATGATTTTACAATTATAAAGTACGGGAATGAATTTACGATAATATCCCTTGTTAATGATTTTACTATAAAAGTTCATTATTATAGATTTCACGATAAAAGTTCATTGTTATAGATTTTTCTATAAAAGTTCATTGTTATAGATTTTACAATAAAAGTTTATTGTTATAGATTTTACTATTAAAGTTCATTGTTTTAGATTTTTCTATAAAAGTTCATTGTTAATGATTTTACTATAAAAGTTCATTATTATAGATTTTACTTTAAAAGTTCATTGTTATAGATTTTACTATAAAAGTTCATTGTTATAGATTTACAATAAAAGTTTATTATTTTAGATTTTACTATAAAAGTTCATTGCTAATGATTTTACAATGAAAGTTCATCGTTATTGATTTTACCATAAAAGTTCATTGTTATTGATTTTACTATAAAAGTTCCTCATTAAGGATTTTATCATGAAAGTTCATTATTAATGATTTTAGTGTAAAAATGCATTGGAAAATCAAGACAAAATGGTTATGTCATGGAATAAATGCAGACATTACTGAAAACATACTGCTCTTATATAAATTATGTATATGCATTGAAAATGATTTTCCGATAATATTCAATGAAAACATTTTTATTATAAAATGAATCGTTAAACAATTGATTGATTTTAACGTAATGTCAATCTGTGTAGAGGTATTTTATGCCAAGTGGTTAAGGTATTGCATTCATGGTATGTTCATCTTAAAAATTTGGGGGTATTTTTTCTCAAAGTTTTTTTTTTGCTCAGTCCCCTCGAATACGAATCATTTTCAAACAAATCTATTTGATCCATTGATAAGACCCTAAGAGGTAAGATCTATTTAACCCATATTGTAAGACCCTAACTGGTAAGATGGATTTGACCCCTAGATAGGACCCTAACAGATAAGATCTATTTGATCCTTAGATAGGACCCTAATAGGTAAGAGCTATTTGACCCTTGATAAGGCCCTAACAGATAAGATCTATTTGACCAATAGATGGGACTCAAACAGGTAAGATCTATTTGACTCGTATAATGGACCCTAAGAGATAAGCTCTATTTGACTTTTAGATAGGACCCTAATAGGTAAGCTCAATTTGACCCATAGATAAGACTATAACAGAGTAGATTTAGGAGTAATGGCAATCAAGGGATACTCTACAATCCTCAGATTTACATAACTGGAGCCTCACCATCAGATGCAGTTTAGTACCACGGCGAGGACATTCTTTTTTTGGGGGAGGATTACAGTCAATATATTCTAAGCCCGTCTGTCAGGGTCAATGCATTGTTAAAGATTTTACTCAAAAAATGAATTAAAGATCTTTTTGCATAGAACTGCAATGAAACTAAGTGATAGAGGGCAGAAATTAATGCAAAGATTACTGACATAATAAAGCTTTTATAGAATTCGCGTTTCTGTAAAATATAGAATGTTTTACATTGAATTTTCGACGATAGAGATTGTAATTACCGTCAACATATTGTGTCTAATTCTTTTGTGACTTTTATCACAACCTGAATGGATGGCTTAGTTCATTAAAATTACGTTTGGTCGGAACACAAAAGGGAACAAGACAGAGATTTACAGGTGCAATGATATGCTACTTGGCTATGGAAGATTAATCAAGTGATTAATGGATTTTGTGAAGAAGCACTGAGTGAGACGTTTTAAAGGTGGGACGGTGAGAGGTGAAGCAGAGATACTACATTCTGATTTTCGACAGAAATGTCGATCCATTCGTTAAATAATTCTGTCATCATTGGCGGAGACTTCTACACAGATGACTGAGCCTTAGTTTCAGGATCGTAGCCATCTACCCGCGATTCGTCACCTGTTTCGATGCTTTTCAAAAAGTCTGCATCGCTTTCTGCACACTGAAGCAAATCAGTAGCTGTGTTCAACCGAAACTGATTCGACTCTGGCGTCAGAAGATGTTGCATAAATCTGGCTGCAATTTGTCTCATTTTCAAATCTGCAGTAATGAAAGTTTGACATGACCCAACGGAAATGCCCACCTCATCACAAATCCCAACTGATAGTCAATCTTCTACTCCACCTTCAACAGACTGCGCAGCTTCTCAACCGTTTAAGCATTTCAGTTGGTGAAAAGCCTCTCGAAACGCTCATCACTTTTAACTGATATTCTTCCTTCTCTGAAGCGGCAATGCCAGTCAAAGAACCTGGCATGGTTCATTGCCGCAAGCCTATGAGCTTCTTTCAGTATTTTAAAAGTTTTAAAACATTTTAAAGATATTTTTGACCAGTTTTTGGTAAAATTTAATGCAGACTTATTGTTCAGTATTCTCTATCATAAGAAAATGCGACACACTGAAAAATTAAATCAAGGTTTGCGTCCAGCTGGGTAAATTATACTAAAAGTGATGATGTATCGTCAAGACGCATCAGTTCAAAATTGGAAAAAAGCTGTGAAGTCATTCTCAATGCTTTTTATAAAACATAGTTTGTATACATTTATCAAAAGAAATTTGATTAAAGGTCACATACGTGGCAATTTTCGAACCAGCTAAACGCCTCGTCCCCACGTTGTGTTTTAGCGCAATTAGACTGTAGCAGGTTTTGAATCTAAACAGTACAAGTCAAGTGTCAACTTCACAAAAATAAAAAATGAAGGAAAACGGATTCCGAGAACAAACTGGGCGTTTCTTGATTTTTGTAATTTCTTACCGGTCGATCAAAATCATAATAGAGTTTTTATTGTAAAGATATGGCCGATCATTTCTAACGTCATTGCCTGAAGATCGTAGGGAGTAGACCCGGCTACCTGAGTTCAAATCCTGAACGAGGCTGTTTTAATCTTATATAGCTTTAATACCCTCGGGTAAGGTATGAATCCATTTGTTCTACCTCTAAGTATAAGTAAACAGTATGGTAGACTGGGCTCTAAAACCTTTGTATGGCAACAGGTCCAGGAGAAGAAAAACTCAAAAATAAAACCAATAGTAGACCTGGAGAGAGATCTACTTCGCCATTCTATTCGCGCCCAAGACATGTTACATGAATAGCACCCTCATGACCAAACCAAGTTAGGGGACCAAAGACAAGAAATGGTTGGCAAATAGAGTAAAAAAATGACAATGAATCAACATAATCTTAAAGTTATTCATGTAGCAATATTAAGACGAAAATTAGTTGGACAGAAAACTGTATTAGGACCGTGTGCAAAAAAAAAAAAGAAAAATTCTTAAGAAACAACTAACACAAATGTAAACATAAAAATAAAGGGTGACCCGAAGACTCCCTTTTCAATAACTACTACACCTAAGGGTAGGGGGAGAGTGTTACTCCATTCCCTGGATCGTTCCATTTTACCCTTAACTCATAGTGCTTAATGTTAAGCAAGTAAAATATTTTGAGTCTTTGGTATGAATCGACCTGGGGTTGAAACCCGGTCTCCCTGAATATTGGGGGAAACCTCTACTCCTTAGGACAATGACTCGGTGCATAAAACAAAACCAGACTAAAACCACTAAAATCAATATTTCAAGTCTAAATAAAGTTTGGAAATAGATGTTACTGGTTCTCAAATTTAGCCTTAATTTGAGTTTATAAATCCATTTAATATAATTAATCAGTTCTATCGACAATTTATTCACAACATTAGTGGTGAATAAATTGATATGGTATATATACCATAAATTTATATGGTATATATAAATTTATATGGTATATATACCCTATAAAAGAAAAAACTCTTAAAAATTACTCTTATTTTTGTAATAATATTTATTTCATCAGACCCTATATCTTTCCAGCAGATTTCCTGGTTAATATATATATATATATATATATATATATATATATATATATATATATATATATATATATCAACTAATAAATTAACAGAGATGTTCAATTTCTTGTTAGATTCATTTTTTTTTATTCGCAAAACAGCCTTTAAGTTTATAAATTACTAAGCCAGCACAATATTCAAGAGAAGTCATTTTCTGTGCAGAAGGTATCAAGGTGTTAAATGTATTCAATATATATAAGATTGCTTGCAACTCGCAAGCAGTTGCTAATGACTACATTAATGACATGGTAGTTCTAAGAATATGGCTTTATGCCAAACATGGTCTTCCTGGACAAATTACAAATTTCTGTCTCTGCCATATCTCAACAACCCCCTACACGTGTACACGTGTGCACTACATATATATACGAGGGGCATACGATAAGTTTCCAGACTTTTTTCTTATGGGCATTTAAAATTGTCGTAGACTCTTTAAAATTCAGTATCTTATTGCTATACATCTTATGAGATGAGTGACCAATTTTTATGATTTCAGGTTCAAAGGAACAGCTACAGCAGCAATTGGAATACACCCTACTAAAACCTGATTGTCACAGCTGGTGAATTACAAAAATCCAATCTGACACTTTAGAAGAACGATATGCAATAAAATTTTGTTTTAAACTTGGAAAAAGGCCACAGAAACGTATGGACTGATTCAGACTGCTTTTAGACAATCTTGCATGAATCGAGTATCAGTTTTTGAGTGGCATAAGAGATTCAAGGAAGACAGGGAATTTGTGAGGGATGATGAGTGGTGTGAGAGGAGTAAGGAAGTCAATAGACCAGAGTTGATTGGCCAAAGGGTTAGGGATAGGGTTACTATGCTGAGGTTTTAAGGGAGTTCAGGAATAGTGAACGTAATATCGTGACTGGAGTTCAAACTCGCTTACTACAGTGTCGCAGTTAGCCACTACGCTACACTAAGTCCCCCATTAGACGGTCTCAAACTCGCAATTTTTATTTGGAAGAAAATTACCCAAACAGCAAAAAGTCCGAACTGGTCGAAAAATATAAACATGAGAATTATTACATTTTATGCTATCTAACCACCCGATTAATGCTCATTTCCACCATTTTTATTTATTTCAGTGATATTTTTTTTCAAATTTTATTGTTTTTTGTTTTTTAATACTTAATTTATAAATTCAGGTATGAACAAGATCGAATCTTGCGCTAAGATCCCGTGAAGATCACGTGTCACGTCACAGTCAGAAAATCGTGGATCATGTGAAACTAAAATTACAATCAACGTCATTTTTTAGAGCAATATATATATAAAAAAATTAATCGCTCTATTCTCATTTTCCACTCTTTCACACCTCATTATGAGACGGTTAAACTTATAGATTTTATTCTTTCATCTATTCTAATGTGCATTTCGACACCAAACCTTCTTTAATGCATGTTTCATTGAATATAACTAAAACGGAGCGTGTCACAAGTTTTCTTCTTTTGTATATCTTTTCCGGAAAGAGTGTATGTAGTAATTGTCTGAAAGTCTGCGTATTCATGACGCTTTTGACTGATTCTTTAGTCATTTTCAAAGAGCGTATTTGGGAAACCTTATGCCAACATGTTGTCTTGTGTATCAAAATTCATATCGATGAAACAGCCAAGGAATTCAGAGAAGTGTGCTTTTGTTACTAGTTATAAAGCTGTTCTAATTACCAAAAACTGACAGTGTTATATATTGACCCTCGACTTAGCCGTCAATCAAGAGATGCACCTGTGTAAATAAGCGGAAGAACAGTGGAAGGAGGTGGATGTTAAACAATAATATAACCAGGGCACAGACAGTTTGAGTCAGTTGGAGACAAGATGCCGAATTGAGAGCCAGTGGCAGACAGAGCACTTTGGGCTCTCAGTGACCCACGGTTGAGCAACCAAGCCAAGATGAGAAAGAACTTGGGGTCAATATAACAGTCCGTCCTTGTCTCCACTCACCTCTCACACACAAGAAACATCACCCTTTCGAGAATAAAGTGTGTGAGATATATTTTTATAAAGACGTGTATTCGTTCGTTCATTGAAGTTCGTTATTATGTTTGATTATGTTCCGCATGTATAATGTATATGTATGTGGCTATACAACAACAGAACATCTCGTTAACTGAGATATATACATGAGATTGAGTTCTAGCTTTTAAAAGTATTGCTTTCAATATTTCTATTCTCCTTGCAAGTATATCAATATAATATTTGGGTATTTTCCATAAGTATTTTCCCAACTGACTATGGTAGTATTCTGTTTTTATGCGTTTTTTTATGGCACAGGAAGATGGTCTAAAAGAAGACAAGTCAATCATAGGCGTAAAGTAGTGATGGTGTGTCATATGTATATGCAAGAAAAGAAGAAAAATAAAATGTGAAAATCAATTTGACTGAGTGTTTATATATTTATAAGCATAACAAGAAACATCTATAACTTGTAAAAAATCCTGTGATCTCTTTATAGAAAACCATCAAATAGTGACCCAATTCCTTGCAAGTTTAACCCTAAAATAAAAGAATATTCACCTTGATTTGGTATTCCCAAAATTCAATAATTCTAATGTTCTATTTAATTATAACTTTTTATTAATAATATTTCACTTCGCATACTACAGTAATGAATTCAAATGTTTTTATTCAGAGTTTTAATAATGGCCATAAGTAAAACTTTGAAGACGTTTTTATATTCCACTTTTGAAAGTTTTATAATAATGTGTATTCCCAAATACATTGCTAACACAAACTCATAGAAAATAGATCTATATATTATTTGTGTATTTTCCATGAGTATTTTCCTTATAAGGAATGGTAGTATTCTATGTTTGCTTTGATGGTTTCTCATGGCACTCTGGTCTGGAAGATGACAAGTCAATATTTTGGTTCGGCTAGTGGAAGGGCGCCTAATGTACTTATTATGATTTTGCTTTTATCCGGAACGCAGACTAATGAACTCATGAACAAAGTCGGTTTTGTTCATTTTGGATTGATGGAGGTGTTATTATGGCAGGTGATATCATTGGTAGTTTTTTAAATTTTTGTATGAATAATTATTATTTTGGAATTTTGAGTGAGTTCGACCGAGGAGATAGAATGGGGTTCTTTTGGTGTATTCATCCTTTGCGTAATTCTTATGCATTTCATTGCAATAGAATTGCTTTGTATTACTGTTATTGTCTCTGTGATTTGTATTGTCATTTTTCATTTTGGTTGGAAACAATTTGATCTGACAATAATATGATTAGGAAAGGCGTTATTCACATGCGTTTATTTTATTCTGGTGAGTTCTTTAAAGAATCATGAGTAGGAAGAAAAGATTAAGTGTGATCTATGGAGAAATGTTTTTACTACTATTATTTTACAAA
Organism: Sepioteuthis lessoniana; assembly: GCA_963585895.1. Lineage (NCBI taxonomy): Eukaryota > Metazoa > Mollusca > Cephalopoda > Myopsida > Loliginidae > Sepioteuthis > Sepioteuthis lessoniana. The sequence goes on from OY757908.1 coordinate 91,150,842, forward strand.
ATTCTTGGGGGCTCAAGTGTTATTATAGCAAGCAAGTTTGATTAGAAAACCGTTGACAGTGAGTTCAATTCTCACTGAGTGTGCTATACTTCCGGACTTTTGCTTCAACTAAATTTAGGAAACATCTATTTTATAACATTGTGGATATTTGCTATTGCTGTTAAGGTGGTATTAATTTTGGTTTGTGTTTTTTGTATACAGAGGTGGTGAATGTATTGCTATTAGATGTAACAAATGCGTTTAAAAAATGAGATTTTATTTTAATTGTTACGTTCATGAATTAATTTGAGGGCAGATTTTTGTTTGAAGATGGACTTAAGATGTTTAATTTCATTTAGATTTTGATCTAGAATATGTCATCTAAATAGCCGACATATTCAGATTTTACCACATTATTAAAGACGTCTTTGTCGATGGCAAATATGGAATAATTAGAGAAAGTTGGTCCTAATTGGCTACCAATACTTGTTAATTTTGAAAATTTGCAATACGCTCTTTGTCAGTCATTTTGAACACACACACACACACACACACACACACACACACACACACACACACACACACACACACACAAATCGAGTTTTATAAAAGATGCAACCCTAAAGATAAGAAGGTTGAATTTACGCGCATATAAATGGTATGCTTCAATATTATGTGCATATGCTATTCGAATACACTTAGAGAACAATGTCAGGTGGAAGCCTCATTTGAGCATCCATTACATTGTGTCGTTTAAAAAAAAGAAAGTTTTATAAATCTTATAAACATTTGCAGAACGAATTTAATGTGAAATTTCACTCGCCAACACTTTCAAAACAATTTCGTTGGATTTGTTATGTTGATGAGACTTCGAATAAACAGGATCGAAAATCACGCACACATATACTTTTATGTATACATTTACAAAATCTATCCGAAAAGTATGCAACCATTTAATACTAATAAAAATAATCTACCGTACATTAGTGACGGTCAAATTAACCACATTTCAATTTTAAAAAGAATTTTTTTTAACAACCTGCTAAGTTCTCTTTCGGGAACATTCTCAGCAGCTCGCCCTCTCTATTCACTGCAAAGGAATAAGACCCAACCAAAGAAAAAAAATAATAAAACTGCAACTGGAGATCAGGGAATAGTCGAGTACCTTTTCATTGCCATTACTCCCAGGTCCACTCGGATCCAAGGTGGTAGTACCTGTTTGGGTCCTATCTATGGGTTAATAGATATGTTTAAAAATTATTCATATTGGACAGTATCATGTGCAAAAAATTATTAAGAAACAACTACACACACAAAAAGAGGTAAATATGAACCAACAATGAACGTGATTCCCTAACTTCTAGGCATAGAATAACATTAGATGGGTTGACATGTTAAAATCACTCGATCAATCAGCTGCCTCGTTCTGTTCTTCATAATAGGAATGACATTTCAACAGAGACTTTAGATTTGTGAAAATCCGAATGTAGCAGGGTCCAAGATCTGTGTTATAGAGGATGGTGCCAACATACTGCTATTTTTGACAACAAAAAAGTTTGCACGAGACGCGAAGATACTATTCGCACGGCTAATGTCAATGTGTCGATCATGTAATGCATGAGCTTATTCAGTGACGTCTCATTGTCGACTGAGCAATCCATGGGAGAATGTCTGCTCAAACAGCAATGTCTACTTTGATTAATTGCTAAATATCATGAAGATCGCACAAACGGACATTAAGATATTCGAACAGCTAGCTAGGTACCGGTCCATGATTATTGTGTTGTTTCTGTTTAGAAAGGATTGAAAGATTCCAATTGGAATTTCTGTTATATCGAGAATATGGATGATTGAAAATGATGCTCAGAGTAAATAAAGATCCTCACTAAATTTTCATTTAGTTACAAATGAGACAAGAAATTGTTTTATTTTCTAAATGAAAGCATTTTAAGTCTAATGCTCAAATAATGAAACAATTTTCCTGGGTTATGGTTTTATACATCGAGTTGTGTTTAGCGTAACAATTATCGTCGTAGAAATAGAGTCGGCGTCACAAGTTCAAACCCTGGACCAGGCTGTTTGCGTATCGCTTTGTGCTAATTCCTAAAAAAAACTTAAATCCATTTATTCTCTCTCCAGTTATGAGTAAATAGAAGAGTAACCAGTCTTGGAGAAGGAAAACTCTAAATTCAAACTGCTTAAAAATTTACCTTTTGTCGCATCTTGTACATTGTGGAGGAGGTGAGTAAATACATACGGCCGCACCCATACTCATCCACACGTTCACACACACACACATACACACACACACATATATATAAACACAATAAAAATTTTAGTAGTATATGTGTTGACTGTGCGGCTGAGTGTGTGTTGATTGGTTTGTTGTGTTTTACGGCGCATCAACACTTATAGGTAATTTAATGCCAAATCCTCTTTATACATGAATAATAACTATACCTGATTTGTAAACAAATAGTTTGTAAACAACAATTTTTAATTGTCGAGTCGACTGGGGCTTTAGAATACACCGACTGCACCTCTGCAGAGAGGTAAAACCACCCCCCAATGAGTCGCCATGATATGACACTAAACAATCTGATGGTGTGGGTCCAATGATGCGGGAGCTTTGGGGAATGCGGAGTATCTCTTCATTGCCATCGCTCCTAGGTCCAGTCTTTCCCGGAGTGGTAGCATTTGATAGGGCCCTATCTAGGGGTCAAATAGAACTAAATTGCGTACTTATGCAAAACTGAATTGTTTGAAATAGAACTTTTTGGACATTTAACTGGGTGTAAAAACAACTATACTTATACTAAACTGAATTTTTTGAAAATGAACTGTTTGAATAAACTGAATAGTTTGAAATAGAAATGTTTTTGACAATTGAACTGTGTACTTATGCTTAACTGAATTGTTTGAAATAGAACTGTTTATTTGTATAAAAATGGATTTGACATCAAATAACTTACAAAGGTTGATATGCCATAAAACCCAAACACCCAACCAACCAACCAACCAACCAACAATTCTTAAACGAGTCAGAGCTCATTTATTTGCACACAGTTAAATGATTTCGTGTATTTCTATTTATTACTTGTAATTCTATCCAATATCATTTATTCGTTAATTGATTCCAAGTATTGCTATATAATACAAATAATTCGATTTAATAGTCACTTGTTGGCACACAGTTAAATGGTTTTAAGTACAACAAATTCTTAAATAGTTCTATTTGATCCATGGATGGGACTCTAACAGTTGCCACCATATCGGGTCAGAGTGGATCTTGAAGTAATGGCAATAATGGGGTACTGCCCATTCCCAAAGCTCCAGGACTAGAGCCTCCCCATCAGATGCAGTTTAGTGTCATATCCAGAACACTCATTACCTTTCTACAGGGGTGCAATCGGCTCATTCTACAGCCCCAGTCGGGTAAGCTGTTTGTGTGTGTGTGTGTGTGTGTGTGTGTAGAGATATGATGTGAGAAAAATTGACGTACAAATTTACAGAAATTATTTGTTGGATTGACAATCAGCAGAGAGGGATCAATAAATTATCCAGAGAGCGGATGAATTAAGGTATTACACACACACACACACACACACACGCGCGCGCGCGCACACACACACACACATATATATATATATATATATACATAAGTCAGAGGGTGAGAAAATGTCTGAGAAAGACATGCACGAATAAATCGGAATAGTTTTGAAAATTGATAATCAAAGTAGATATAGATCGATAACTTATCAACGAAATAGACAGACAGACAGGCAGACAGACACTGGAGGGAAGAAACATCTATCAAAGTCTGCTAGCCGAAGCTATCTGGCCCAGCAGAAATGTGGGAAGTGATGGGCAGACGAGGCGAAGAATCATCAGATAGATGTATTGACAATGTAGTATTGATTGTGATTAGCCTTTGCTTGAGTTACTGCGTTCTTTATTCAATGTAACCAGCAGATAATAACATTTGAATGGGTAGCCAAGAAACAGATGAACAAAGCATTCGTTTCTGGCATAATGCAATGTCTTGATATTAAGGTTTCGCTCAGGAATTGTCCTAATCATGTGGAGTTGGTTGGCCACGGCCGTGGACTATTCATGTTAGGTGAGGGAGGACTGTAGGGATGAAATGGTAACGTTACGAAGAGACCAAGGTGTTCGTGAGTTGTGTGTAAGGACAGTTTGTACAAATAAAAGGAGAAAGACATACATATATATATATATATATATATATATATATATATAGAGAGAGAGAGAGAGAGAGAGAGAGAGAGGGGGTAACGTTGACGTCGTTATTTTTGTAGAAGTATGGTGAAAAAATGCCAGAAAGAAAGAAAGAAAGAAAAAAGAAAGAAAGAAGGAAAAGTTGAAAATATGAAAGGGGAAAAATGCAAGAAAGAAAGAAAGAAAGAAAGAAAGAAAGAAATAGAGAAGAGTTGAAAATATGAAAGGAAGCGAAATGGTAGAAAGAAAAGAAAGAACAAATAACAAAATAAACTCTAAATATATTGAAAAAAAAGAAAAATAGAAAAGTTAAACAACAACAAAATAGATAGTAGCGTGAAAGAAGCAGAATAAAGAAAGAAAAAAAGAATAAGGAATAAAAGAAAAAGGAAAGAAAATATATAGCGGGAAAAAAGAGGGAGAAAAGTCATATAAGCTAAACTAAAAAGAAAGAAATAAGAAAAAAGGATAAAGTAAAAAGAAAAGAAAACTAAATACAGAGTGAAGAAAAGAAAGAAAGAAAAATAGAAAAGTAAAACATGAAAAAGAAGAATAAGGAATAAAAGAAAAAAAAAGAAAAAGAAATATTGAATACCCCCCCAAAAAAAATATCCAGAAAAGTAAAACAAGAAAAAGAAGTGAGATGGCTGAGTGAAAGAAACAGAATGAAAGAAAGCCAAAAGAAAAAAGAAAAAAGAAAGAAGAAAGAAGAAAGAAATAATTGCTGAAAAGTGTAAGGGAACCAAAATTATCGAGTGAAAAAGAGAAAGAAAGGGAGAAAAATAACGAGGAAAAGTTAAAAAGAAGAAAATGAATACGTATATATTGCGGTATCCACGAGTTTCGCGAGACGATGTATTTGTGCCTTGATTTCGACACAAGTTGCCCATGCAGCAGGTGTCCTCAATTCACGACATCAGTATTGTCCAAGGGAAAGGCAACGTGCTACATAACTTGGCATTAGAGTTACCTCAGGAGTTGTAGGAACGAGGTTAAACATAAAATTGGACTGCTTTCAGACACTCTGTTTACCACTCCACAACTCTGTTTCTATCTGTTTACATATGTATATTTAGTTTACACAAAAGTTTCCATCGCAAACTTTTTAGAAAATTAAATACTTAACGCAATGTTTTGTTGAATCAAAAAATAATAATAATTAGCTTATAGGATTTACACTCCTATATTTTGAAATGGCCGTGATAACATTTGTTCCCGAAACAAAGATGGTGGAAGTCGGTAAACTAATCAGTCTCGGGAACCTATCGGTCAGGAAAGTCACGTGATTTGTGCTCACAACTACGTTCGCACCTTTGAGTTTTCCAGTGTATATGGAGCCGAACACATGACAAGGATTGCCTCTATATACTCTCGTCTTCCAAGAACTCTCTCTCCCTTTCTCACATTTTGACTTCCAGAGACAGAACTCTCTTTCTCTTCATTTCGACTTTCAGAAACAGCTTGACCTTGCCAGTTAGCGTAACATGGGTGGTATACATTCTGTCACCATTTTTCTTACCTGTTCTGCTATTTCGGTTAGACTTGCTCCAGCCTCGAACACAGTCTTAGAAATTTCGTCAAATCCCGAAAGAGACAAACAAGCAACATGGGAAAAGACACGTTCCTCCTTGAACACATTGCTATATTTCTGCATATTGATACCTTGTATGAAATACTTAGCCAACATACATTTTATAGTTATCAGGACACTTTTAATATTTTGTCTTTTACCATTATATTCGTGTTAGTTACATACACACATGCATACACACGGAGGAATATTTAACAGACTATATTAGAGTATCAAACAATGAAAAAAATCAACCAAACACCAAAACAACAATACCACCACAAGCTGGAAACTTTTCTCTTTGCACTAAATAGAAGGAAATTACTTAATAAGTAACTGATACTCACCAAAAAGTGAGAGAACAGACGGATGCTACTCTTGCCATTATCGTTCCACCAAGTACTTCTACATGTGATTTTCTTCGTTGAATGAAAGATTTTTCTTGTTTCTTACACGATATATAGTATTAGGGTCATCAGGAGAGAATGTGCATCGTTTCAGGGCCTTCCTCTCAAAATAATAATAAAATGCTGGAAACTTTTCTATTTTCTACTTTTCTATTTGCACTAAATATGATTAACAATCCTCTCGATCTCAACGTATCAAAGTAATACACCAACAGGTTGGCTACGTTCAAAGGCAATTTGTTCATAGTAGCGAGGGTTTGTAGATTGATTGATTGAGTTTAACTGCCTGTCAACCCGTCAAGGGTTATTTTATGCTTAGATGTTAGCGAATCACGTAAATTGTACGATCATAATTACATTTTTTATGTAATTGTTAAGAGTTTTTTTTGCACACAATCCTTACGAATATGAATACTTTTAAATCAATCTATTTGATCCATAGATGAGATCCTAATAAGTACTACCACACTGGATCGGAATGAACCTGGCAGTGATGGCAATGCAGTTTCGTATCATATACCCAGCACCCCCGACTTTTTTGAGTGGGGTCACACTCCTCGGCGAAGGATACAGTCAGTGAATTCTAAGCCCTGTCAACAGATCGAAGTGAAAACTTGTATAGAAACAACGATGCTTTTTGGATAAACAGTGGAGACAGAGTCTCCGAACAAACACTTCAGGTCTTGAATTTTAAGTTTTTCCTTGTCCTACATGAATTGCTCTACCAAGAGCAGAAAACCCCGTCTGCTCAACGATTTTATGCATAGCCGGAAGAAGTGTATTTGTGTGAAGTTGAAATGCAAACGGACTTGTTTGGGATCTGAATTCGGTGAGACGAATCTTTCTATACGCAATAAGCATTACGTCATGCTATTCCCCTATATAAATAAGTAAGTAAAGTTGGCGACCGTAGTCGAGGGTGACCCGAAGGTTTCCGTTTCGATAGCTACTACACCAAGGTATAGGGGAGGGCACTACTCCTTTCCCTGGATTGCTCCACTTTACCTTTGATTCTTACCTTATAATACTGGGTGTTAAGCAAAGTAGCACCAAGTACCATTTTTTTTAGTCTTTGGTATTTGGGATTGAACCCCGGTCTCCCGGGCCATTGGCGAACACTCTAGCCATTATGCTAATGTCCGTTATATATATATATATATATATTCTGTGATAAACACCCTTGTTTGTATACATAGTAAGTAGTAGTTAGCGACCGTAGTCGAGGGCGACCAGAAGGCTCTCTTTTCAATGGCTACTATACGGTGGTGTAGGAGGGAGCGCCACTCCTTTCTCTGAATTGCTCCACTTTACCCTTGATACATACCTTGTATTGCTGAGAGTTAAGCAAGGAGGTATCAAGTACCATTTTTAAACCCAGGTCTCTTGGACCATTGGCAAACACTCTATCCACTAGACCAATGACCTGTTTATATATATACATCTATGTAACTATCCTTATATATATATATATATATATATATATATATATATATATATATATATATATATATAAAAGGACAATTGTGTATAACTAATAACAATATTTTATTGTTTGAACAAGGTAAATAGAAAGAACAGAAAAGGAGTAAATGAAGATATCAACTGAGAAATTTTCTTATCCTACATATGGGTATGCAAAGTTCCGAAGAGATAGAAAAGTTTGAGAAAAATTTACAAATTTTAAAGTGTTTCTTCGTTGTTGGTTAGTTGGAATGAAATAAGCTAATGTGTTAACAAATAAAATTAGGATATTGTATGCTGTGTACTATTTTATAGTATTGTGTTTAATCCGACGTAACCTTAGCTGTTGACGAAAACATTCTTGTCTCAAGAAGACGAGATAGGTCTTGTCTTAAGGCATTCTGCAAATAAGCGAGAATGAGATATTGCAGCTTTGTCTTTTATACTGTTTTGGCAACGCTATTAAGTGGTCAGTAGCAGAAATTCTTGGGTAGACAAGGATGTTTATCAAAGAATATATATAGAGAGAGAGAAAATGAGAGAGAGAAAGAAAGTGAGAGAGAGTCAGGATAGAAATGGGGTATATGAAGGTATATGTGTAGAAATTTCCTCATCGTACTTCCGTATATATATATATATATATATGTGTGTGTGTGTGTGTGTGTGTGTGTGCTTATTCTTCTCGCACACACACACACACACACACACACACACACACACACACACACACATATATATATATATATATATATATATATATATATATATACACATATGTGCGATAAGGAAATTTCCACATACATATCTTCATTTGTGGCGCCTCGGGTAGTGTAAAGATTTGCACACTTGACAAGCAAACCTGCAAGAGTGAGTTTGAGTCTCACTTGGTGCCCCATTCATTCGGCCTTGTACTTCATCTAAGCAAAAAGCTCTGTAAATAACAACATACCTTTCTATTTAGCTTGCACAAGCCATAAGATGCTATTAATACTACGTTATTGTTCTAATATATATATATATATATATATATATATATAACAATACAGACAATCCCGAATATGAAGTGAGCAAAGAGAAGAGGACCTCGAGAGCAAAACTAAAAGCTACCAACCAAGAAGAACAAATACAAATGTAGAAACAACATTACAAAAATCTTCACAGAAAGACCTATCACAAAAAATTATTAATTGCCAACTAGACATTTAATTAAGACATTCTTTGCAAGAAGAACTGAACGAAATACCAAGAAAAATTAAAAACAGAAAAGCTACAGTACTTGATGAAATAATCCCAGAAGTATGGCAAACGAGGAAATTTGAGGACTTATTTCTTCAAGTTTGCAATACCGTGTGTAAACAGAATACAATCGAGAGATGGACAAAAGGCTGCATCCTCCCCTTCTCCAAAAAAGACGACCTCGGAATCACCAAGAATTATGGAGGCATAACTTTTACTTGCTAAGGTTTATAATGCTCTGCTTCGCCATCGTATCGAACCTGAAATTGAAAAAGTTCAAAGAAAAAGTTAGAACGGTTTTCGTAGAAAATGATCCACATCACAATCCGTTGAATCATCGGAGTTCGTGCAAAAAATCTCGAGGCAAGACGATTGTTAGTAGATTTCTCCGTGGCATCTGATTCCATACACAGAGGAAAGATGGAGCAAGATGGAGCTTATATTCTCCTTAAAGAAACTGTTACAGCTATAGTGGAGGTGCCCGTGGTGTAATGGTTATCGTCGCAGGATGTGGACACGACGACACGAGTTCAAATCCTGGACGAGCCTGATTACATTTCACATAGCACTAATACCCTTGGGAAAGGTATGAATCCAAATATTCTCCCTCCAGCTATGGGTAAATAGTAGGGCAGACTAGGTTCTTCAGCCTTGGTGAGGCAACTAGTCTAGGAGAAGGAAAACTCTGAATTCAAACCTGTTAAACTCCGCTTAAAAATGACCTTGTGTCATATCCTGCCCGAGCGGAGGGGTTGGTAAATAGGATAATGATGCTCTATAAAAACACTAAAGTCAAGACTCGCTCAGCGAATGGAGAACGAACTTCTTCGACATTGTTCCGGAAGTTCTGCAAGAAGACACATTAGCATAGCAACTGTTCATGATCTACCAAAACTACGTACCCGATAGATGTAATCAAAGAAAATGGCTTTTCACTAAAAAAAAAAAAGGCAAGAAGCAGACGATATCCCGCAGAAAATATAATGGACGCACACTATGCAGATGACATAGCGCTTCTTGCAAATACATCTACCCAAGCCGAATCCTTGTTGCATAACCTGGGGCAGACAGCATGAGACATTAGCTTCTACGCGAACGCAAACAAAACGAAGTTATGTGTTTTAATCGAGAAGGAGCCATCTCCACAGTGAATAGCTGTCCTCTAAAATTAGTTGACAATTTCACGTACATCGGCAACAGCATCTTATCTACTGAAAGTGATGTCAATATTTGCCTTTCGATCATATGGACGTCTGATCTATCCGATAAAATAAAACAAGACTTCTTTCAAGCAGCAGTTGTGTCAATACCACTGCATAGACGCTGACAAAACGCATAGAGAAAAAAGCTAAACGGAGGCTGCGCAAGAATGCTGCTAGCTATACTGTACAAATCCTCGATGCAAACCCCACGAAATAACAGTTGTACGGCCTCTTACCTCCCATCTCTAAAACCATCCAACTAAGACGATCAAGAGATGCAGGACACTGCTGGAGAAGCAAGGATGAACTCATAAGTAACTTTCTTCTATGGACCTCTTCACATGGACGTGCCAAAGTTGGCTGACCAACAAGAACTTACCTACAACATCTCTGTGCGGACGCAGAATGTAGTTTGGAGGACCTGTTGGGAGGGATACGATCTCTTTCTCTCGCTCTTCTTCTCTCTCTCTCTCTCTCTCTCTCCCCATGAGAGAGAGAGAGATAGAGAGAGAGAGAGTCCAAAAAACCGTGCAAGCAGTGCGACTTAATGATATATATATATATATATATATATGAGTAACTTTTACGGGATCCTATCATAACCGTATGATTAGTTGTACCTTTCAGAATATACATATATCTAACTGATATGCATGCACTTTCGACCGGGCTTAAAATTCGCTGACTGTATACTCTGAGGGAAAGTAAACTCCCTACCCTTAAAAAGAGGTGTCCTGTGTACGACAATAAACCGCATCTGATAGTGTCCCCAGTCCTGGAAATCTGGGGAGTATGGAGTACCCATTCATTGCCATTACTCCAAGGTCCACTCTGACCCGGAGTGTTAATACCTGTTTGGGTATTATCTAGGGGTCAAATAGATCTATTTAAAAAGTATTTATATTCGATAGGACTATATGCAAAAAAAAAAAACTCATTGGAAACAAGTACACACAAAATGTAAATATGAACTTACAATGAACGTAATTCCCTAACTTCCCAGCATAAAATAACTCTAGACCGGTTGACGTACCTTTAAAAATAAACAATAACAATCACTTATATGTGCAATTGGTCTAATGAGTAGAGTGTTCGCCAATGGTCCGGGAGACCGGGGTTCAATCCCAGATCAAGTCATACCAAAAACTCAAAAAATGGTATTTGATGCCGCTTTGCTAAGCACTTAGCATTATAAGGTGGTGATCAAGGGTAAAGTGGAGCAATCCAGGGAAAGGAGTAGCACCCTTCTTTCTTTCGTAGCTATAGAAAAAGGAGCCTTTGGGTCACCCCCGACTAAGGTCACCAACTTTACTTTACTTATATGCGCTATTGTTCAGCAGAAAGATTGTGTTGCACCACTCCCTTGAATTCTCTATATATATATCTCTAATGGAGGCGCCCGAGTTGTAATCGTTATCGTCATAGGAAATAGATACAGCTACCCGAGTTCAAATCCTAGACGAGGCAGTTTATATTTCACATAGCGCTAATACCCTTGGAAAAGGTATAAATCCAACTATTCTCCTTCCAGTTATGGGTAAATAATAGGCCAGACTAAGCTCTTTAATCTTTGTACGGCAACCAGTCTAGGAAAAGGAAAACTCTGAATTCAAATCTGTTAAACTTCGCTTTAAAAAACTGACCTTGTGTCGAATCCTGCTCATGCGGAGGGGTTGGGTAAATATATATAACTATTCAAAGAAATATGCTAGCTATCAATGCATTTGTGTGTGTGTGTGTGAAAGAGAGAGAGAGAGAGAGAGGGAGAGAGAGAGAGGCATGCGTGTTTAAATGCTTGGTACAGAGTAAGTTGAGAAAAGGGAGGACGGAACAATGGTATAGAGGAAGAAAAGAGGAGATCAAATCTTGATGCTGTGTCTGTGTGCTTGAGTACGTGAACGAATGCTGGATTTAGTTAGTTAAGAGGGACAAATTAAAACCTAGGAAAATCATGGATAAGTGAACGTGCTGCAGTTATATGTCAGATATTTATTAACTTTATGATGCGTTACAACGTTATCACGTTAGCCAAATTGAACTGCTGTTGTGTATCGAATTGAATACTGTTGTTGCTTTCGGAGGTATTGAACAGTATCGAATATCTAAAAGGAAACTTCTCCAAGTACACGTACAGACGAGAGTGTTTACCGACAAGAAAAATAATTGAATAATTAAAAATAGAAATAAAAATCATTGCCTAATTCCGGTGGAGGTTGTATGTTCTTTGACTGGTCGGTCTCCTGTGATAACCTAAAAGATGATCAATAGAAAATACGTTAAACGAGGTAAGAGAGAGAGAGAGAGAGAGAGAGAGAGATGGGGGAGTTATATAGTTTAGCCTTGTGCCCGGCTAGATTTATTAAACACTTAAAATTGATTAATTCTCTAGAATGTTACACTATTAAAGTACACACACATTTTGGTTTCTAGACAAATTAGACCTTCCTAATCAATTTTAAGCTAAAATGTTCTGGGCAACTCCAAATATAATTTCTCTTTCTTCAGATATCTTTAAAACACTCTTTGAGGTTAACCTCAAGTTCACAAGCCAGGTTTGATCAATATTTGCCCCTTAGCCAAGAAATCAGCAGATTTTGAATATTTTCTAATTTTCCTTCCAAAATTACTATTTCCTCTGTGTGTGTGTTTGTGGAGAACGCTCTTGTGGATGTCAGTTTTATTTGCTTTCTGGAATAATCAAACCTTTCTGATTTCAGATTTTTAGCTGTAAATAAAGCTGCTGCAGGTGTCAAGCTCACATCCGCGGACTAACAAATACCACTGAAAAATCCCTTAATGTGAAAGGAGTTCACCTGTCAAGTTTAAACAAGATTGAGTGACAAGCAAATGAAGCAATTATATATATATATATATATATATATGGAAAAGTGGATAAACCAAACACTTAGAATGGGATTAGCAGTAATATTTCGTTCTTTATTCAAGGAAGAATTTCTTTAGACTTTTAAAGAACGAACCCGTTGTAAGTGTTAGGTTTATCCACTTTTCAACTTATTTCTATCGTCCTGTGAGATTTACCAAAATCTACCATTTCTCCACACACACACACACATACACACACACACATATATATATATTGGGAAGAAATCCCCGTAGCTTAGTGGCAATGTACTGGTCAGTTACATCGTAGTAGCAATTTACGAAGCTCTTTGCTTCGATGTAGCACAAGGCCAAATGAATGGGGCACCTAATGAGACAGTTACATCGTAGTAAGCGAGTTCGGAATCCAGTCACGATGTTACTTTCACTATTGGACTAATATTCTTAGAAAAGGTATGAACCCTCTTGTCCTACAATTCTTCTACAGAAAATGATTTAACATTAAATAACCCACGAGAGTAGATATGCTGTTAAATAAAAAAAGCAAACTTAACCAAACCATATTTGTGCTTATGATGATATCACTTACACCAATCAGATGATCATTTTTTGCTTAAGCATGGTTGGAGGCCGAAGCATCATTACCCCTAAGCCTTAGTACCCAAGCTCTATTTTATATGGCGCATGGCATATCTATTGTCTTAGTAGTAAGTGAACTCGGCGAGCCAAATTCAAATCCTGGATGAAGCTGTGTATTATTTCCCTCTGCGCTGATGTCCTCGAGAAAAGTATAAATCTATTTCTATAGCCACTTCTGTTATGGGTCCGGGAGACGTGGGTTCAATCCCAGGTCGCGTCATACCAAAGACTTTAAAAATGGTACTTGATACCTCCTTCCTTAACACCCAGCGATATAAGGTACGTATCAAGGGTAAAGTGGAACAATCCCGGGAAAGGAGTAGTGCCCTCCCCTACACCTCGGTGTAGTAGATATTGAAAAGGGAGCCTTCTGGTCGCCCTCGACTACTGTCGCCAACTTTACTTACTTTTTATAATGCAGATTGGGCTCTTTAACTTTGGTAGAAGGAAAACTCTAGGTTTAAACCAACTATTCTCCACTTAAAAATTGACATTGTGTTGCATCCTATCCGGTCGGTCGGTTGGTTGGTTGGGGTTTATGGCATATCAACCCTTGTAAGTGCCAGATCCTGTATATATATATATATATATATATATAAAGGAATGGCTTGGAGATAACTTCTTAAACAAGCCAGAGCTTATTTATTTTGTTAAATTGTTTCAAGTATTCCTATTTAACACGGACAGTTCAATTTAACAGTCAAATGGTTTAAGTTCTATTTGACCCATAGATGGAACCCTAATAGATACTACCACTGTAAGTCAGAGTGGACCTGAAAGCAATAGCAGTAAAGAAGTTCTTCACATTCTCCAAGGTTCCAGGACTGAAGCCTCACCGTTAGATGCAGTTTAGTGTCATGTCCAAGACATACATTTGGTCGTGGGCGGGGGTGGGGTCTTACCCTTCTGCCGAGATGCGGTCGGGATATTCTACAGCTCCAGTTGACTTGGTTGCATCCTGTCCAGATTGAATAAATACATACCTTACGATACCAAAAGATTTTGTTGGTTTTTCGTTACAATGTGGGAATGCCAGAAGACAATGCAGTCATGTCATGTGATCCTTATATATATTGCTGGGGTGCTATGGCTTTGGGATAATGATGTTTCAAGTCTCCAACCATGCCTGATTCAAAGTGACCATCTGATGTAAATTTTATTGGTGACACAACCGTTGCTTTTATTTTCTGTTTTTTTTTTAAGAGGGGGTGATAAAACCATCAGCATACATCTGGTTCTTTCTTGCATTACCAATTTTCCAACTAAAGCACATGGTCCCACTCTATGGGCTGGGGTTGTAGAATTCGCTGACTGCACCTCTGCAGAAGGGCATGACCTCTTCAACGCGTGTCCTGGCTATGACACTAAACTGCATCTGATAGTAAAGCTCCTGTCCTGGAGCTTTGGGGAATGTGTCATTACTCCCAGATCCACTCTAATATGGATTGGTAGTACCTGTTAGGGTCCCATCTATGGATCAAACAGAACTCTTCACTCATTTACTAAAGATCATTATTATTATTAGTTATTTGACACCATGCAATTGTATGCAAATTATTTATATAACATAGAAATACTTGATAAATAGAATTACTTATGTTGAATAGCAATACTTGAAATTATCTGTGTGCAAACAAATGATTGGTACTAAATATAACTGTCAGTGTTAGATAGGATTACTTGAAACCATTTGACAATGTACAAACAAATAAGCTCAAACAAATCTTTTAAAACAAAGTTACATCCAAAGTATTAACTTACAAATTATATATATATATATATATATATATATATATATATATATATAAACACCATCTGATATTAAATAATCCACAAGAGCGGATATGCTATAAAACATCAACCGAACGACCGACCAGCCAACCAACAACAAACCAGAACTGAAACGTTAGAAGGTTTGAATAAACTTACGAGATAACAATATCAAGACTTAGAAAGTGAACGTGAACGTAAATTTCAGTTTGAAAGCCGAAACATTCCATAGAGTTCAAAATTGAAACAACTTGTTTTTAAACAACTCATGCTGTCCTTTTTTCTGTCATAACTTCCTGACATTGGCTCCCGTCATTTACATCTCAGTCGGATATTGATGCCATTATCGACAAGAAGCCAATTTTAATGAGATAATTTTCCACTGTTTTTCCGACTCGTTGATGCTATTCTTGGCCCGCATTGTGGGAGCGTATCTCATCTGTTTGTATGACATGTTAAAATGTAGAGTCACCCGTCCCTTGAGAAAGCACGTTATGATATGGCGATCTTTTCCAACTGTCTGTAGTTTTTCCAACTGTCATGCTGAGTTATCTAATGTCGGAACAAGGAAAGTTAAAATCAAAGAACAAAAACATTTTTTTAATTCAAAATCGATTTTCAAGATACCGCCATTTTTTTTTTAGCTTTGTCGCATTTCAAACCTTCCAACTCACTTTAACCAAAAATAGATAAATAATATTCATTTTTTGGATCTGAATCAATACAATTAATGTAAAATCATTATTGGCTGGTTGATATTGGCAGTTATTTTGAAATTCAACCGGAAAATTTTTGTTCCATTTTACCGACTGCTCACGAAATGTTTATTTCTCCAATGGCAAATCATATAGTACAAGCCAATCAGAACTACAGGTGTCAAATGTTATGTTTCTTCCTTCACTAGATTCAGTGTAACTTGAAAGAAGAGATTAGTGCTCATCAAAGCCACTGGTGTTAAATGAGTTACAATCCTTTTGACACACACACACGCGCGAGCACGCTCGTGCACACACACACACACACACACACACACACACACACACACACACACACACACACACACATTTAATTATTCTGTTCTCTAACAATCTATTTTAAAATAACTTCTTTTTCATTACATCTGTTATCACTATCTATTTAATATCCTTATTTCAAACTTTGTGAATTTTTCACATCAGTTTTAACAAGAGGTTTTTTACTGAAGTCTGATTGACCCCAAGTCTCCACAGATTTCCAGAACTCCTCTAAGTATCCCAGCTGATCTTAAAAGTGCTGTATTGTGGATGATCTTGATTCCTCCTCTAATTTCTACTACCCAGTCTTTTTTCTAGGTCTTTGGAAACCTTTCCAAGGGCACTAACTACAATTGGTATAATCGTCACTTTCATCTTCCACAGGTTTTTTTTCTGCTCTCAAGAAAGAATACAAATATACTGATCAATCTTTTCGCTTTATTCCATTTTCACTCAATGATCAGATGGAACGGCAAAGTTCACAAGATGACAAGTTATTTTCTTCTTGCTAATTAATACTAAGTGTCTTCTAGCTGAGATTGCCTGATATGTCTTGTATCTCGGACAATTTTATGCCTTTTATTTTCTTGGAGCGATTCTAGCTAGTTAGTATACACATTTTCAGTAAGGTCAAATTTTAGTCCCTTGCACAATTCCCAATGGATTACCGCCCCCCCCCCAGTCGTGTCTTGTCTTGTATATCTTTCGTGCCAGTTTGCTATATTCTCGTGTGTGATTAACTGTTTCCTCTTAACTTATACTACAGTTTTTTCTTTGGCAAAATTGGCTCTGATGACATTATGTTTTCTGCAATAAAAAGAAATTCCGTTTCTCTCTCTTATCTTCCTACCTTAACAATTGTTATTATGATTATTATTATTCGAGTTTTTCTCACCAATTATAACTGGTGATCTTTCACTGGAAATTGAATACCAGCAAGTCCCCTCAGGTTTTCAAGACTCTTCTAAGTATTCTAACCAATCCCACCATTGCCGTGGTCTCTAGGGTCGCAATTCTACCTTTGATTTCCAATTTCTTTTATCTTTTTTCAAGCATTTGAGGACCGTTCCAAGTGCACCAATTACAATTGGAATCACTGTTATCTTCAGGTCCTGCAGCCTTTTTTTTTTAACTCTCTGGAAAGATCCAGGTATTTGTCTATCTTTTCATTTTTTTCCATTTTTACTCTGCGGTCCGCTGGAATAGCAAAATTTTTAAAATGACCCATTCTTTTCTTCTTGTTAACACTAGGTAGAGTGTTTCCCAATGATCCAGGAGACTGGGGTTCAATCCCAAGACGAGTCATACCAAAAGTAAGGATCAAGGGTAAAGTAGAGCAATCCAGGGAAAGGAGTGGCGCCCTCCCTTACACCTTGGTGTAGTAGCTATTGAAAAGGGAGCCTTCGTGTCACCCTCGACTAAGGTCGCCAACTTTACTTACTTACTATAGTTTTCTGGTCGGGATGAAATAATCGAGTTTATCTCAAAGACCCAACGAATTTTATGGATCTCATTTGGATTCTGGTTTGTGCATATATTATTTGGAAGTATGGTCAAATTTTCATCAGTTCCCAGTGGATCAACTTTCCCACCCAGTCGTACCTAAGTTTGTATTCTGCTTTCATTTATTATATGATTAACCGTTTCATCTAATAATTTACCAATAAAATAAGTTGGTCTAATGGGTAGAGTGTTCGCCTATGGTCCGGGTGACCGGGGTTCAATCCCAGGCCGAGTTATACCAAAGACTCAAAAAATGGCACTTAACACTCAGCATCATATGGTAAGGATCAAGGGCAAAGGGAAGCAATCCAGAGAATGGAGTTGCGCCCTCCCTACACCTTGGTGTAGTAGCTGTTGAAGGGGAGCCTTCGTGTGACCCTCGACTAAGGTCGCCAACTTTACTTACTTACTAATCATTACTTAAAATCGGGCTTCTCCCTGTGGTGAAATGGTAAAAGCGCTGAACTGCGGAATCATAGTACGTGAGTTCGAACTCCAGTTGCGCTATTACGTTCACTTTCGAATAGATACTCTTGGCAAAGTTATGAACCTCTTTTCTTCGCATCGATGGGTTGAATAGTACCACTACTGTCCTTGTAAAAAAAAAGGATGGATTTGGCATTAAAATAACCCGAAAAGATTGATAATCTATTAAATAACAAACAAAAATCTATTTCTTCATAACCAGAACTGTTGTATATTATCAATTTTATATAATTTACATTGCTCCATATAGCATTGTTTTGGGCTGCGATTAAAGAGATTTGGTTTCGCTCTTGAGGTTTCCTCTTCTTAACCATATCCAGGCCATCCAGGTTGTAATCTCCCTAGTTTATCATTTGAATTATTCATATAGTTGTTTTACTTCCCATCTTTCTTTTAAAGACTTTGTTTTTCTGTTTGTCCTTATGTTGACATTGCTGTTAGTGACTGCTATAATTTGTCTTTACTCTTTTTTCGAGTCAATTTCCTTGTTCTTTGATCCATTTGTCTGAGTTCTCCCCGAGTTAATTTTAAGAATATTCCAGAGTATTTTACAAGGATGATTGCTCAGCTGTTTATTCCTTTGATAAGGAAAGCAGATTTTGTTATCAAGAAGTTTTCTTGCTCTTCAAATGTCCTTTTTTTTTACTTTTTACTTTTTCTCTCATCTCTGTTTGTTTGATGGTATCCACTTCCAGTATTTCCAAGTTCTTGTAATTTTCCTTTTCTCTAAGAGTTCAGATGCTTTCCTGATTTGGTTGTTCTCTTCCTTTTATTGTTTCTCTTTTCCTATTTCATTATCAGCATGGCACATTTTTCAATGTCAAATTCAATTCCTATATCCTGGCTGTATATTCTTATAGTTTGAATCAAAGTTTCTAGCTCTTTTCTCATTTTGGGTAAATATCTTGATACTATCCATATACGTAAGGTGGTTTATCTTTAGGACCGTTGCTTAATAATCTTTTACGTATAAAATGTAGTGTTATTGAAATAGAGCAATCAGCTTTCCTTTTAAATTGTAAAAAAGTGTCTGAGGAAATGAGATGAGTACAGTACGAATGAATGGTGCTAAAAATACTTTCACCGGGTGGTGAAAGTATGGATTTTAAGCAGTGGTCCTAATCTGAAGAATTTTTTGAATGATAAAAACAAAAAAAATGCAAAGATTTAAAGGACTCAAGGCAGACATATAACTGAACTTACAAAGAGTAACATTCAAGAAAGTATCAAATTGGAAAACACCAGGCTATTATGTCATACTTGGATTCTGGTTTCAAAAGTCCACGTCTATCCACGACAGATTGTCTCAGCAACTGAATAAATGCCTGGAAGAAACAAGATTACCCGAATCGATAACGAAGGGGAAAGGTATATTGATGTAGAGAGACAAAAAAAGTAACGATCTCCAAAAACTACAGGCAGATAACGTGTTTACCTAGGAAGTTGAAAATCCTAACTGCACAGGTAAGAGAAGAGATTAAAAAACCGAAAGGATGCTCCAAGGGAACAAGAGAGGCAGACGGCTAATTTGATATAGACAAGCACATTCTCAAGGCGGTAAAACAATTCAAAAATATATTCATGGCATGAATAGACTACAAAAAGGCCAATAATTCTGTATGTTTGGATAAGAGTATGTCTGAAAATGTTCAAAATATCCAACAACGTCATTAGATTAATCACAAAATCTATGGAAAACTGGAAACAGAATTAGCAACTGGAGGACAAACCATGGACGAGACGAAAATTCTCAGAGGCATCTTTCAGGGAGACTCGCTTATGCCTCTACAATTTGTTATAGCAATAATACTGCTCAATTATATACATAGGAAATGCACAGGAGGTCTCAAATTTACAAAGTGGCCCGGAGTGGTAGTAACTGATAGGGTCTTATCAATGGGTCAGGTAGAACTAAACTGCATACTTATGCTAAACTGAATTGCTTTAAATAGAACTGTTTTTGACAATGAACCAGTGTACTTATGCTAAACTGAATCATTTGAAATAAAACTGTTTTTGACATTCAAACTATATTTATGAATGCGTACTTGTACTAAACTGAACTGCTTGAAATAGAAATATTCTAACATTCAACTGTGTATTAACAAAAACGATACTTATACGAAACTGAATTGTTTAAATTAGAACTGTTTGACTAAACTGAGTAGCTTGAAATAGAAATGTTTTGACAATTAAACTGTGTACACATGCTAAACTGAATTGTTTGAAATAGAACTGTTCATTTGCATAAAAAATGGATTTGGTATTAAATAACCAACAATGATCCTCTTAAAAAAAGATTTTTTCATTTTCTTTTTAAAGAAAAATCTGTTTCTATTGAAAGATGAAATTTATTAAGCATTGGAAATAAAAATGTGAAAAGGTATATTCAAATGTGGAAGTGAAGTATAGCAATGTAGCAAATCTCGGAAAGTTCTCTGGTAGGTGAGTAGCATAGCACAGATTTAAAGAAGGAACCAGTTTTGAAGATGTGATCAGTGAAAGATAGAAGGAAGGTTTATCGATGAAAAACTTGGTAGTGGGATTCGGCCGTTAGAGTTACAACTCATATACACAATGCGATGACGTAAGTGTAGACATTGTAAACATTTCGTGACAGATTTGGCAACTTGTCTCAGAATTTTTGTTTATTTTATTTCTATATTTAACTCTTTGCCTACAAGTCTGCAAATTGGCGGAATTGTAACTTCAACATATATTCTATCAGCTGGCGGAGGCACGCTTAGCGTAACGGTTATCGTCGAAGGAAATTGAATTAGTGCACCTTAAAATACTTGAGGGGGCTGTTTACGTTTCAATTCGCGCTCATGTCCACGGAGAAAGTACCAATCTAAATTCTCAATCCTATCAGTGGATAAATAATAGAGCAGACAGGTCTCTTCAACATGGGTTTGGCAACCAGTCTAACAGAAGGAAAACATTGAATTTAAACTAGCTGTACTCCTGGTAAAAAACTGAGTTGCTTGTAGTGGAAGGGTTGGGTAAATACATATCTTCAACTTTTATACATATATATATAAATATAAACACACAGTGTGGCTCTAACTCGTGGTGGAAGAGTTGGCTAATTAAATACCGCATCTGCGAGGAAAATCAGTGAGTTTTGTACCCGGGACAAATAAGTGAGAAAAATACAGGAATTTAATTGGTCACTAAAAAACCTTGAAACTCAAGAGTGAATCGATTTAGAGGAAGAATTAATCGTAAGAGAACAAGCAATTTCTTTTAGTATTTAATGGTTATCGGACAGCCATTCCTTCAGCAAAATTCTTCTTTCAGTTGTATAGCAGGTAATAATGATAAATTTACGACACCTACATTAATTAGAGGCAGTTTAGTATTTACTGGGATTGGCTATATACAACTAGTCAGGTGTAAAGAAATATTAGTAGCGCTGGTCGACCATCAAATTAGTTCCAGAGCGTGGAAGTGATTCCTTATAAAACTTCCTTTCCTTTACCAATTGAACTTAGCAGACTTCTCTGTCAAGCTCAGATCATCATCATCATCATCATCCTGTCGCGCCATCATCACGGATCTCCCTGACCCTCTCCCGCCACCCTTCTCTATCGTCCATCGCTTCCGATGTATCTGCACAGAGCTGTTGTATGTAGGTTCTAGCTGGTCGTCTTGCCTTTGCTCATCCATGTGAGGTAGACCACAGGGGTACGTCACTTATGAGTTCGTCCCTACTTCTCCAGCAGTGTCCTGCATGTCTGGTTTTTCTAACTTGGATAGTTTTCATGATGGGTGGTAAATGGCCGTATAGCTGCTGCTTTGTGGGGTGATGCCTCCAGGACTTATTCAATATTGCTAGCAGCATTCCTGTGTAGTTGCCGTCAAAATTTTTCTCCATACGTTTAGTTAACGTCCATATAGTGTATCCATAGAGCAGTATCGACACGACCGCTGCTTGAAAAAAAAACTGTTTCATTTTATCGGTCAGGTCTGACTTCCATACGACCGATAGCTGTCCATGCCTTTGCTAGTCACGTGTTGATGTCAGTTTCGGTTGATGAGACACTGCTTCCTTGTTTACAAGTTTCAGAGAACTAACATTTTGTGTGGAGATGTCACCTCAGATACATGTTTCATTTGTAAAACAAGTTGAATTTAATCACTGAATTTTTCTGAGATATTCCTATTGATGCACCAATTAAATTTAATTTATTAAAAAGAAAATTGATATTTGTCCTGAATAGCCCGCTAATGAAATGTCTGCAGAAATAAAAAAAAATGAATGGAAATTCACCATCTAGGTAAGAGTAAGTTTCAGTTATTTCCTTTATTTATTCTACTCTTTCAATAGGCTGACTCTATGTTAATTGTAACCCCCGCGGAGAGGTTAAATTTCCCACCCCACATAAAAAAAGAAGTGTCCTGAGTATGACAGTAAACTATGTCGGATGATGAGGCTTCAGTACTGGAGATCTAGGGAGAGTGAAGCCACGTATTCATTGCCATTACTCCCAGGTCCACTCTTGTCCGGAGTTGTCATACCTGCTGATGTCTCATCTTAAGGTCAAATTGATCTATTTGAAAATTATTTGTATTCCATTGGACTGCGAGAAAAAAATCTTATAAATAACAACATAAAATATGTAAATATGAACATTGAAAGCTATTTCCTCAGAGTCTAAAATAAACCAAGACGGTTTGATATACCTTTAAAATCAATCAATCATTTATGTATTTTTTAATTACAAAATTTATACACCGGCAAAAACCGTAAGTCGCCATTTTCCTTGTGGTTGGGACTGAGGAAAGCTAAAGAAATATAGATGGATGAGATGTAAACGAGTCGATGACATGGTTTTTAAATGTAAATGTTCAGTAAGAAAATTAAAGATAATGTATCAACCTTACTTTTAGGTGGAGCGGTGTCATCATAGTGGACTGCAGAATCGTAGTAAGCGAGTTCGAACTCTAGTCGCGCTATTACGTTCACTTTCGGACAAATACCCTTGGGAAAGGTATGAACCCTCGCTGCTATGGGTTAAATAGTACCACTACTAGCAGGATGGATTTGGCATTAAATAAGCAAAGAAGGTTGATGTGCCATTAATCAAATAAACCAAACAAAACCTTACTTTTATCCGGATGGTAAATGTTAGTATTTTATATATATCTTTTATACATTACCATAGATATGTTCTCTGAGAGATATTCTGAGCAAGTATCAGTAAAATTGATTTTAAACAATTTAAAATTTGTTTAACTTAACTAAGAGAATAATTTGAATTCCTTACCGTGATGTAATAATTATAAGCAAGCGAGACTTGTGGACCAATTATCACCGAATAGCGAGTGCGATCCTCATTAGGTATCTCGTACTTATGACATGATAGTAAGTCTAAGTTATGCATATGTTTCTTTAAAAAACATTTTTCTAAAGAGGGTGACCGTGTTGTAATAATCATCGTCGAAGAAAATGGACACGGCGACACGAGTTCAAATCCTGGTCCAAACTGACAGCATTTCTCATAGCACTTATACCATTGGAAAAGGCATGAATCCAATTATTTTCCCTAAAGATAGAATATAGAGGGGCATACTGGGTTAGGCAACCAGTCTAGGAAAGGGAAAACTCTGAATTCAAACCTGTTAAACCCCACTAAAAAATAGAACTTGTGTCACATTCTGGCTGTGTGTAGGAGTGGGTATATATATATATATATATATATAAAGAGAGATTAGATCGACATTTTTGGTAATATGTTTTGTTAAACGAAGGTACATTTTCGACCAAAATTATAGATTCAGCCTTAATGTGTGTGCGCGTTTGTGTGCATGTGCGTCCGCACAAATGTATCAATGCGTGTATGTGTGCATTCGTGTTCATGGAATTATTTTGTCTCGGAAGAATCTGTAGTCAGTCAATTGGTGCAACACGAATATATCCTTATGATAAAAATGGCGCAGTCCAATACACCCTTCACTAATCACGCATCCCTCCTATATATATATATATATATATATATAGTTTTTGTGGCAAGAGATATTTTTCCGTTCAAACCTCCAAAGTCATTGTGAATTTCTTTAATGGCTGTTTTAGGAAAGTGGCTTTGAGAGTTCATTTAAAGCTTGTCTAAGCTGAAAAGGTATATGCCCATTAAAAAAATTATTGATTTTTACTGAACAGTTAAAGGAACTTGAGAGAAGATGAGTCCAATGTGTTAAACGACAAAGTATGTATATTTGATCGCTCTAGGTAAGGAATGGGGAACCTGTAGCCTTAAGGCCACGGGCAGCCTTGTAAACGATGACCAATTAAAATTGCATACTAAATCAAAACCTGGCATCCCAATGCTTCCTCAGAGAAAACTATCCCCTAAAATTATAAAGTTAAGTTATTATTTTAGATTGTTTGCTTGTCTACACTATCTTTTTTTGGAGGGGGGGGGGCTGTCTTCCTTAGGCTGAATATTCTACACTAGTATGGGGGTCTGTAAATAACTACCCAAGTTTTTAAAAAAGAGTTTCATGTACCAAAAGTGTTAGATCCTTTGACCAGGTTCAATATTAATTTGGATTTACGGTAAAATTGCCTTTACATTTAAGACAGATTTTACAAATAAAATACAATTTTTAAATAAAATCATTCATGCATTTTAAATGATAGTATAATGAACGGCAATATGATTATATATATATATATATATATATATATATATATATATATATATATATATACATATATCATTCTTTTACTAGATTTTTCACTAAAAGTTGAAAATTTACATTTTGTTGTATTCATATTGAGTGCAGCCTTATTGGTAAAAAATAAGTTTCAATGTGACCCTTGAAATGAAAAAGTTCCCCACTCTGCTTTAGGTTATTCTCTTCTCGGTCAGACCGAGAACTTTTCTATCCCTCTTTGTGTATGTGACTTGATTTGATATGATTGTAACACAAATTCACATCAAAAGGGCACATAATTAAGAGTCATTGGAATTTATGAAATCGTTAGTGTGATAAATAGTACTTCACTCTTTCTCTCTCTCTCTCTCTCTCTCTCTATATATATATATATATATATATATGCCGAAATCAACAAAGTGACTTCTGTTTATTATTTCTTTATTCGTCCGTCTCTAACTTCTGTAAAAATCAATGTTATATCGTTACGCGTTTTCTAGAATTAGAGCGTCGCTCCTTGACTATTATATCTAGGAGCAGTGTTATATTTGTACCCAAGAAAATCGAAATAATTGAATATAACAACAATAATTTGAAATTACAATTATCAAAATAAAGATTCATCAATTCATTTATGTGTCTGTTTTTTCTTTATTTCTATTTTGTGTCTATTTTCGAGGAAGTATTACATTTCATTTTCTTTGAAATAATGATTATTTCGTGTGCATATTTTACACCTTAAGCACATTTGACAATGAACAAAACCGATGCTTCACTCTAATCCTAGACAGGAGTTCCTGTACAGGCATAATTTCTAACACAGGAACATGTATATATCATAATGACCCTGGTCCTCTGTTGATCACATTCCTACTTCTCAACATACTCATAGTTTCTCTCAATAGCAATGTTACACCTTTAAATGAGAGCACGTATCCCTGTCTCGTAAAATTCTATAAACTGTTCTTTGAGCCACTTCAACGTTGTAGTTTTCGCTTTCTCGTCGCTGGTATAATGTTCGCACCTTAAACCCTCTTTCATGGAGCCGAAGAGGCGAGAGTCTGAAGGCAAATAAAGCAATTGTCTCCCTTGTCTTGATGCTTGCGTATGGTTGAACATTGTTATGCTGAAGGAGGACGTTATCTATCTCTTATCTTTCGACCCTTTTCTTCCCTGTATACCTTTTTTACATTCTCCCCTAGTATATGTATTTCCTCATTTGCTAAAATGTAGAAAAACGCAAATAATGTTTTGTCTGATGAAGTTCTTCTGTGAATCAAGAACGAAATATTACCACTAAACCCATTGTAAATATTTGATTTATCCAGTTTTCCACTTATTTTTATCAAACACACGCACATACACGCACAAGTATATATATATATATATATATATATATATATATATATATATATATATATAAACAATAAAAAAAATGATGCAGAAAATGTAAGGTCGGGTAAAAACACACGAATCAAGAGTTTCACGGTTACGATCGTCAGGTGAGTTGGTATTCCACACGTCTGACTTATTAAATCTAATTGCGGTACACTTCTTTTATACATTAGAATTTTTATCATATCCCACACACACACACACACACGCACACACACACATACACAAACATACATACAAACACATTCTCTCTCTCTCTCTCTCTCCCATATGTATATATATATATATATATTTGTCCACTGATTCGAAGATTGCTATTTACTAAGGTAAAGCTTTGTAAATAAGCTACACAAATAATTTAAGGACCAGCCAGATTTTTTGGATGAACTGATGACAGAAGTATGGTGTTTCACAACCCGACATGTTTTCCAAACAGCCCTCTTATGGTTTTGAAATCCAAATTTTTCCTTCTCCTTGATCGGTTGCCCTTCCTGGGCTAAAGAAACAAGTCTGCACAAATATTTACTCATTGCTGGGGGAAGTGGAGAGATAGATTTGTGTTTTTTCCAAATACATTTACATTTAGTGAAATATATTCTTCTTTCTTCATGTCCCGCCATCAGCACGGATATCCCTGACCCTTTCTCGCCACCCCTCCCTATCGTCCATTGCTTCGGGTAGGTCCTCAGGGCTACATCCTGTATCGGCACTGTGCTGCTGTATGTAGGTTCGAGCTGGTCGTCCATGTGAAGAGGTCCACAGGAGTACATCACTTATGAGCTCGTCCCTACTTCTCCCGCAGAATCCCGCATATCTGGTTCGTCTAATTTTGATAGTTTTCGCAATAGGTGATTGGTGGTCCTACAGCTGCTGCTTTGTGGGGTGCTGCTTCCTGGACTTGTTCAATATTGCTCGCAGCATTCTTGTGTAGTTGCCGTCAAGCTTAAATGACATCCTAGAAAGATGCACTCACAAATATTTAACCTTGGTCGTATTAAGTTCAACAAGATTAGATACAAGGAATAGGGTTGATAGATTGTGTTGAGCCAATCAACCAATTAGGTAGGTTTTGCCTGTTCTGAGAATCAGCATTTCAAATAGCAGTTTTTTAATACCTGGGCTTGAACTAGCGTCTGTGAGGAAGACTCAACTAAGTAAGCAGCTAACAAACATACTAAACTTTGCTTTATCTCGAGTAAATGTCAAGTTCCTAGTAAGGATCGAACTTATTACTCTAATTATAGTCAGCAAGATAAGCTTGTTAGCCACTGCTCGACAGCGAGACTCACTATTGATTTCCGTATGGGTGGGTAGCTGAATAATTTCTATCAGTGCGATTCTGTGCGATTTAACTTGCGTTTGGGTTGGTATGTAGGAGTGTGTATATGCTTGTATGGTTTAATATGTATTTGTGAATGCCTGTAGTTAATGTCTGTGCGCACCTTTGTATATACAGTCTCTTCATGCGTGTGTGCAAATGTATTTCGTGTCTGTGTGTTCTTGTCTGTTTCTTCCTCCGCCTTGCCAACGATTATCCGCTACCATTACTTCTACTGCTGCCATCACCTCCGTCACGCCTACAGTGATAGAAAGAGACCTCCAATTTAACTCCACCTTATAAAAGGAATGAATCATTTAATAAATACGCTTAAAGGCCACTGAAAGCGTCAGATAAGTAGTTATCAAGTAACATCATGTTGAAAGAACTTAGATTATACTTATTTTAAAATAGGTAAATAAAAGGAACTACTCTAAGTAGTATAATTCTATCCACAAATAGCGAGAATTCTTGGCAAAATGGTTGGCACTTTTACATGCCCATGGGTTCGAGAGAGGGGCATCAGGTCTGAAAACATTTCAAATGACTTGAATAAACAATGAATAAATATATTAAATAAAAAGAAAGAAAATTAGATAGTAGAAGGATAAATTTGAAGGAATATGAAGTGACGCAGTGCAGTGAAATGGGTTAAATCTGAAAAAAAAAGCTTTAGGGACGAAGAAAAAATGTGTAAGAGAGAGAGAGAGAGAGAGAGAGAGAGAGAGAGAGAGAGAGAGAGAGAGAGAGAGAGAGATCAAGCAGTGTAGTCTATCTTGTTATTACTCACAAATGTCACGATTATGTTTAAATTTCTAAAATGTTTCATGTTACCATAACAACAGTTTTTTTCTTACCATGAGACCTGGAGCGTCATATACACACACGCTTACACACATATATGCGGTCACGTGGTCCAGTTTCCGTTTCGTTATTGAATGGCGTATCAAGATTCGTGGGTTATTTAATACCAAAGTTATCCTTGTAGAAGGATAGAAGTGGTGCTATTTAACCCTTAGCAAGGGAAATAAAGGGGTTCATATCTTTCGTAAGGGTATTAGTTCGAAAGTGAACGTAAAAGCGTGACTGGAGTTAGAACTCGCTCACTTCGATGTCACAGTCAAACAAGTTAGCCACTACAACACTGGGACTCATTACGGTCACGTGGTACTTTATATATAAGTAGATAGATTAGTCGATTTCTAGTTATATTCAAGATTTAAAGTTAATTTGTACTCATATCATATCAGCAGGAGTGTGTTGTTAAACGAATTCAGCACACACACACACACACACACACACACGCACACAAATTCCATTAAAAGAACAAACATTTAGAATTGTTAAATTAGAAAAGAGAAATAACAAAAGATGAACAACTGCATTAAATGAAATAATGATATACTTATTTTGTAAAAAAATATTTTTATTTTTATATGTTGCATATTGACCTTTGACAGAGCTGGATGTTCCAGCTGTGTAAACAATGAGATTGCTGGACGCACCAATGTAAATAAGCGGAAGCACGTCACGTAGGTAACAACCGGAATAAGAGGGCGTTGTGAAATCATATATACACGGCCCACAGCAGATACGGGTAGTCTATCAGTGGTCAGTTTTCAATCTGGAGTCTTGGGACTAGATACAGTCAGTTACGGAGACCGGCTGCCAGGCACTCGGTGGGGCAACGGTCCGTAGTGGCCCCTGGCAGGGAAGAGGCATAGAAAAGGCAAAGATGTATGGTCAAGAGAAGTTATTGATCAATGAAGCTGCGTCTAAGTCCTTCAAGTTCTCCTCCGTTGTTTCCGTCTATCTCCGTGAAGACAGACGGAGTCTCCCTCTCTCTCTCTTTCTCTCTCTCTCTCTCACACACACACACGCACACACACACGCACACACATCACAGAAATTTTGATCCCCTTTCGAAAGAAAGAAAGAGACGTATATTTTTGTATGCCTATTTCTTCATTTCTTCTTATAGGGCTATACAACATACATATTATAACAAATATTTTGACAAAATCGATGTCACTAGTTCAATCCCTGTCAGCCCTGTCGGTGGGACTTAGAATACGTTGACTGGATTTATAACAAAGAGGCAAGAATACCACCCCCAAAGGGCTATCCTGGGTATGACTCTAAAATGCATCTAATTGTGAAGCTTCAATTCTAGAGATCTGAATTGTGTGCAAATACCACTGTCTAGTACATAGTGAGATTTACAGTCAACAGAGCAAATGTGGCGGCTCAGCTATAGAAAATTACAGACTTTTGGTTGATGTAGTTAATTTACATGAGCTAACTTCTTTGTTATGGCAAAGATTACTGACCCAAGTTAACTAAAATATATTCACCTGTATACAACGATGTTGGTGCTTCAGGGATATAAGTAATAGCTTTCACAGTCTTATGCCCATTTAGTTTTTACTGCAGAGGGTTCTCTTCGTCTTTGAGTGTGATTGAAGCCACACACACACAAAAAAAAAAAAAAAAAAAAAAAAAAAGCTAGAGAGGGTCTTAAAGTCTTTCTCTCGAATCCTTGTGGTATTTTTGATTTCTTCACACGGCCTCACTTGCCTCCCAGCATTCATGCCGGGTGGGTAGATGAAGATGAATCTTCTGGTCTCCGGGGACCTTCTCGCCAGGCTCTACCTGCTTTCAGGGTTAAGTTTATTGCACGGGGCCTGAGGCACCCCTATAGGGGATTACCAACGGTTTCAATCATTTTTTGGATCAGCTGCACATGAGTTTTGATTTGTCCCTGACTCCCCACTATAAAACGACTTTGTGTCATATATCGACTTGATAGAAAGTCGGTTAAATAGCTTCTCACCGATGTATGTGTGAAAGCCGCATGAGTATTCTCTGGTTTTCTCATTTCCTTTATTCACTAAACATGTTTAACATCTGTATATAATCTTCCTTACATCTGTAGCATACAATTATTCTTATTTTACAAAGTTAAAATTAATTAAACATTCTGTCATATTAAGTTTATATGCTATTATTTACCAAAAGTAATCCACCCTCTTCGCCTATGACTACCACTCGTCATTTCATATGCTAACAATCAAAGGAAGTAACTACTACCAATTAGGGGGACCTGTGGGAATAAAAATACAAATAAAACAAAGGATTCTTGCATTGTGACTCATCGAATAGGTCGTCGCCATGTAGGAACAAAAGGAATTAAATCACAGGACGACTATAGGTCACTTGGTTGAACTTTACCAAATATCATTATTGCTTCAGAAAAACCCACAACAGTATCGCTATTTTAAAAGCATCTTTACTTTATGCTATTGTAGAGAGACAAGAAATAATTGCCTTCCTTGGAGAGTCCGTTAGGGAACTGATGGACTGTCACATAAGAATTCATAAACCCTATTTCGTTCTCTTTTGCTCCTGTTCTTCGAACATTAGACAAGTATCTCCAGTTTGCTATTATACAGTAAATCCCACATGGTTTTGACCTTTATACTATCCATCTATATCTGATAAGGTTTTTCTTTTTTGTAACCTTTTCACATACTGCTTGTTTGCAGAAAAATATGTGCATATCATATATGTTGGGATAAGTTTGTGCATTCTTTTCAATTCTACTTGTATGTATATTATGAATATATTAAATGTTTCTGAATGTATTTGTGAACTTATCTTGTCTTTCCTTCCGTTTGTTCAGTACTAGTGTATCACGTATATACTAATGCTAATGTGGACGTGCCCGAAGTGTAATGGTCTTAAGAAATGGACACAGCGA
This sequence comes from Sepioteuthis lessoniana, assembly GCA_963585895.1. Lineage (NCBI taxonomy): Eukaryota > Metazoa > Mollusca > Cephalopoda > Myopsida > Loliginidae > Sepioteuthis > Sepioteuthis lessoniana. The sequence continues at coordinate 91,182,321 of OY757908.1, forward strand.
CCCGAGTTCAAATCCTGGACAAGGCTGACTGCATTTCATATAGCACTAATACCCTTGGGAAATGTATGAATTCAACTATTCTCCTTCCAGTTATGGGTAAATAGTAGGGCAGACTGGTTTCCTTAAATTCTGAATTCAAACCTGTTAAACTCCGCTTAAAAATTGACCATCTGTCCCATCCTGTTCGTGCTTATACTAATACTGTTATTGGTCCTTGGTGAATGGAGCTCGACTAAATACGCCGCTACCTCCAAGCTACCCAATACAGGAATTAGAAATTTTTTCGTTTCTTTTTCAATGTTGATATGATTTTCTTTTGTGTAAGAAATATAAACAGAAAAATCAGATCATTATTATTGAGATGACGAAAACACAGACTCCTAACTTTTATCTTAAGTTTAAAACGCATGTACTCAGTTTTATTGGCATTCACGAATAGGCTCATGCCTCCCGCTGCGTGCTCTAGGCTCTACAGTAGGGATTCTGTTTGGGATAGTGTATTTGTGAAAAGTGCTTGTTCATCTGCGTTATCTGAATCTGTTGTAGTTTTTGCGGGATATAGTCTACTTCTTGCCCTCTTTTTTTTTTTATGTGAAGTCATTTTCTTTTATCATATCAGTCGCGTTCAAAGTAGTGAGTCTTGGCAGTGTATAAGCATATATTTACCCAACCCCTCAGCACGAACAAGATACGACACAAAGTAAGTTTGTCAGCGGATTTTAACAGGTTTGAATTTTGAGTTTTTCTTCGGTTGCCATGACAAAATTAAAGAGCCAAGTCTACCCTACTATTTACCCATAACTGGAGGGAGAATAGTAATGTGCATACCTTTCTCAATGGTATTAGCGCTATGTGAAATGCAAACAGCCACATCGATGGATTAAACTCAGGTCTCTGTGTCTATTTCCTTGAAGGGTAACTATTACACAACGAACACCCCCCTAAAGTATAAACAAATATGGTATCTCCTTGCAAGACTCTAACGACAATGTAAATAGCTCTTTAGCTGTTACGCCACAGGGAGTTCCACTTTTATGCCTGTTTAGGGATTGTGTACATTGCACATTTATATTTACATTTGGCTGGGGCTGCAGAATACACCGATTGCATCTCTGCTGAGAGGTAAGACTCCTCCAACGAGTGTCCTTGATATGACACTAAACAATCTGATGGTGAGGTTCCAGTAATGCAGGAGCCTTGGGGGATGCGGAGTATCCATTCATTGGCATCGTTCTCAGGTCCACTCTGACTCGGAGTGGTAGCACCCGATAGGGTCCTATCTATGGGTCAAATAGAACTAAAATGTGTACTTAGGCCAAACTGAATTGCTGGAAATAGAAATGTTTTGACATGTAAACAGCGTACTTATGTTAAACTGAATTATCTGAAAGAAAACTGTTTTTGTATGCTAAACTAAATTGTTTGAAATAGAACTGTTCTGACATTTAAGTGAGTGTGGACAAAAAACTATACTTATACTAAAACTGAATTGTTAGAATTAAAACTGTTTGAATAAACTGAATATCTTGAAATAGGAATGTTTTTGACAATTAAGCTGTTTACTTCTGCTAAACTGAATTGTTTGAAATAGAACTGTTCATTTGTATAAAAAAGGATTTGGCATTAAATAACCTACAAATGTTGATATGCAATAAATCCCAAACAACCCAACCTATTTACTTTTTTTCGTGTTGTTTCTGAAGTTTTGCCCTCGATTATATGATACTAACCGGTCATTGGCCTAGCGGTTAGAGACTGGGGAGACGAGGGTTTAATCCCAGGTTGAGTCATACCAAAGACTCAAAAAATGGTACTTCATGCCTCCTTGCAAAACACTCAGCATTATAAGGTATGGATCAAGGGCAAAGTGGAGCAATCCTGGGAAAAGAGTAACCCCCTTCCCTACACTTCAGTGTAAAAGCTATTGAAAAGGGAGCCTTCAGGTCACCCTCAACTATTGTCGCCGACTTTACTTTTACTTACTATATGATACAATCACGTATTCCAAACGTGGCGTAGTGGTTAAAGTGCTGGACTGTGACCTTGTAGTAAACGAGTTCGAACTCTATTCGTTCTGTTGCATTCACTTTCGGACAATTACGGGAAGGTATGAACTTTTTTAATCCCCCCACCCTCCCGATATGGGTTCATATCACTATTCTTCTTCTACAAAGATGGCTTTGACATTAAATAACCCATGAAGGTTGACATGCCATTAGAAAAATAAAGCAACCAGTTATGTATTCATATCCAATACAAATAATTTTTAAACGAATCAGTTTAACCCATAAATGGGGCTCTAACAGGTCTTACCACTTCAGATCAGAGTGGATCTGGGTGTAATGGCAATGAGTCAATTGGTAGAATAAATGGAGTGGTCTCCCTTGTCATGGTATTTGATGAACTCTCCCACGTCAGGAGTTTTTTTTAGTCACGAGACAAGGTGAAACGAGAAATCCACCTCTTTCATGAACGGGGCTTCAGACGCGGTAAACGTAGTCATTTCGCTCTGCAGAAGCGAGCATATGGGGCCTCCCTTCGTTATCTGAGAAGAGTAACTAACTTCCACCTTTTACTGTATGGACTTGAACACATTGTGATTTTTTCATAGCCCATTCGGCCGGGGCTGTAGAATACACCGACTGCTTCTCTGCCGAGGAGTAAGACTCTCCCCAACGAGTGTCCTTGATATGACGTGAAAACAATCTGATTGTGAGGCTCCTCTAACGCTGGAGCTTCGGGGAATGCAGAGTACCCCTGCATTGCCATCGCTCCCAAATCCATTCAAGCCTGGAGTGGTTGCACCTAATAGGGCCATATCAAAGGGTAAAATAGAACTAAACCACACGCTTATGCTAAACAAAATTGTTTGAAATAGAACTGTTTTGCATTTAACTGTGAGTAAATAAATGACTAATATTTAATTGAAATGTTAGTCACACATAGCAATACTTGGAACCATTTCAAGTTGTTGACTAAACAGAATAGTTTGAAATAGAACTGTTTTTACCTTTAAATTGTGTACTTATATTAAACTGAATTGTTTGAAATAGAACTTTTTATATGGATAAAAATCGATTTGCCATTAAATAACCTACAAAGGTTGATATGCAATAAAACCAAACCATGCGGATTTGAAGAAAAATCATTGTGACATTGGGTGGGATTTAGAAGCACAAGTAGGTTATTAGCCTTTTGACCCAACTTTCCATTTATTGATAACCAGAGATCAGTCAAACGTTGAATATAAGTTGAGAGATTTGTCTTTCAGGTGATCACTCTAAAGGGGTATGGTAAAACTTACCCATTAATATCTGCGTTTAAATGTTGATAAAATGAGTCGATTTTTGCAAGTGAGTGTGTGTGGGGGGAGGACCTGCAATAAAAAAAACCTTGAGCCACTGGGGCAGATTGTTTAAATCAGTTCGAATCATGGGAGCTTTGCTCAGATTAATCGAAGCTAAGGAAGTACCTAAAAAGCGTTGTGTCACTCTTGATTTTGACGAGAATATGTTAAAATTAATTATCATTGTGATCAATGTGCATGCCTACATTCAGTCAGACCTAGAGAGATAGTACCTGTTAGCGTTCGATCTATAGTTCAAATTGATCTGTAAAAAAAATTATTCGTATTCGAGAGGACTGTAGGCAAAAAAAAAAAAAAAAGGAAAAACTCTTAAGAAACAATTACGCAAAAAAAAAAAAAAAAATGGAGAGATGAACATGATTCCCTCACCTCTTGGCATAAAATAACCCTGGACGGGTTGACATACTGTTAGAATCATTCCTCCTATCAATCAATCTAATTTTTAGAAATTTAAAAAAAAATTCTCTTGCTTGATTGTAATTCAGAGGATTTATACATCTAAATATTACTAAAATTCTCTTATGTTTGTATATGACAGTAACCCAGCAAAATCCACACATAAAAGCGAGATTTTTATTCGAGCCGTATTCTTTGAGGTAAAGTCCATCATAGTTGTCTCCCCCTGGATCAGCTACCTATGTATATTAAACTGAACGGAAACTAAATGAAATGATCCCAACACGTTTATTTTTAGCCGCGTTCCTTACAAATCGTGTTGACATTATGTTAGTTAATGTCACTTCACACACACACACACACATGCATGCACGCACGCACATACTCGCACATACATACACGCGTGAACGTGGGCATACCCACACCCATGTATACTACTCACATTTTCGACATGTTACACATACATACACACACACACGCTCATATATATATGCACTTATATGCATGCACTGTTTGTTTTTTCTTCTTTTATCTCTGACGCACTTACTCTTACCATCTACACACGCAGACACGCACATACACGTGAATATACACACAAGTAGATGCACGCATACACGCACGTGTATACAACTTTTTTTTTTTTTTTCATTTTTCTTGAGCACGCCAGCACGCACGTGCGACCACCTATAGAGTATGCTCGAGTGCGCGCGCACACACACACACACACACACACACACACACGTACATACGTACGTATGTGCACATGCATACACATGCTATCTCTCTCTCTCTCTCTCTCTCTCTCTCTGTCCTCGTCTCCGTTTCTTTCTTTTTGTCAGTCTGTCGGTCTATCTATCAATCTATTTTTCTCTCAGGGCTTCTGTTTTAAGCTAATAATGATGATGGTATTTTTTACACATCCACATGGACATTTACACACTTCTTTTCTCTGTTTCTTTCTCATCTACGCATGCGTGTCTATCTACCTGTATCCACACCTACCCATATACACAAATATTCATTCACACGCACACCCAGATGCTCATTTACACGCATCTATAAGAAAATATACTTTCCCTCTCATACTGTCTCTCTTTTCTTTTAACATCTCTCTTTCTTGGTTTCCGTTCATGGTTAACAATAATAATGACATCTTTTTTTTTATCACTAATACGCGAGCACATATCGTTTCTTTTCTCTTTCTTTCTATCTTTCTTTCCGACGCACAAACACCTACCACATACGCACACACACACACACACACACATCAACATATTCAGGTTTATTCACATATTCTTTCTCTCTTTCTCTCTCTGTGAGCTTCCGTTTTCAGTTAACAAAGGCTGCTGACATTTCGACGTGGCTAATAATTTTGGAACAAACAAGTTTGGCATAAATGAATTATTCTTCACTTTTCAAAAACTTGATTTTTTTAGATCATCACAAAAAATGTTCTAGATGTTTAAATTTTTTTCTCATTATTTCTTTATTCTATTTACCTCTAATTAAGCATTGTGTGATACAAACTACAGTCAAAATAAAGCATCATTCTGTTGACCCGGACTCCATCAAGCGCAAATATTAAACTTAAAAGTTTTCTGACCGCCAATTTTCGGACCCGTCAGTGAGAAAGAAATTTGAGGTGTGTATGTACGCTGACCGCTTACAATAAGTGTGATGTGAACTAACTTTTCTGAGGCACTTTTCGCATCATAAACCACTTTCAATGCTCGACAATATTTGTACTTGTGCCCCACTGACTTAGTTGATGACCCCAGTATTGTATACCTATAATGAACCATAAGACTTCTTTATAAAAATATTTAGGTCGTTTTATTCTTTCGATAAGGGTCAAATCTCTGTAGTGTATGAAACAGACGGAGACAGACTGCTATACTGACCCATTACTTCTTCTCTTGACCATAACACGCCGTGTTATGGTCAAGACCCTGCTTAGCAATTCTTCTGTTTCTCAGCCGGACGTTCTCAATCGGAGGCCGCTGTGCGTCGTCGCCCTTGCAGCGTTCTGTTCAGAGAAATCTCTGATTGACGGCTCGGTCAAGGGTCAGTAGGCCACTCCAGAACTCACAATACCCTAGTCAGGTAACTGTAATTTCATTTCAATTTTATCTAATTTGGCCACTAATTAATTAATTATTCATTTAAAGCTTTTTTGAAAGGTCATATACCCTGTCAGCCGGACTTAAAATACACTAACAGTATCCCCTGTAGAAAGTTAAGACACCCTTAAAAAGGATTTCCCTTGGTATGACACTAAACTGTATCTGAAGATATGGAGAATGTAGAGAACCACTTCATTGCCATTACTTCCAGGTCCACTCTGACCCAGCATGGTAGTACTCGTTAATAACCCATTTATGGATCAAATAGCTTTGTTTTAAAATTATTCGTATTTAATAAAACTGAATGCAAAAGAAAAGTCTTAGGAAACATTTACGCAAAAAATGTAAGTGTGAACGTACAAGGAACACAATTCCCTAAACTCTAGGCATAAAATGACCGTAGACGTGTTAATAAGCCGTTAAGATCAATTATTCAATTAATTTTGTAACGTAACTTCATAATCTACGTTTTTATCTGTAGAGAGAAGGATCTATAATGACTCAATTGGTACTAGGGATCAATCTTCAAGAGATTTTACTTTCACGTTACGCAAGATGACAGTAAAAATTATATTTGCTGTAAGTGCAAGGATGTCAGAGATGTTTTAGGTAGTGTAAATCTTTGTTTTATCTTTAGGCCCTTGGTCCTCAGGTAGCCCTATCTAAGCAAGAAAAATTAAATAAAACTTCTACGCAAAACATTCAAATTTTCTTTCAAAGCATATACATCTATGTTTGCCTAATTGTTATCTGATGTAATCTCCCTGATTGATTTTAGCTGCATGTCAACCCGTCCCGGGTAATTTTATGTCAAGAAGAATTGCATTCATTTTTTATGTCGTTGTTTCTTAAGAGTTTTTTTTTTTTTTTTTGACTCACAGTTCAATCGAAAACAAATAATTTTTAAACAGATCAGTTTGATCCATAAACGGGACCCTAACAGGTACTACCACTCTCCAGAGCTCCAGAACTGGAGCCTCACCATCAAGTGCAGGGCACCTGTTTTTGATAGGGATCTTAATTCTCTACAGGAATATATTCACCGTATTCTAAGCGCTGCCGGTAGGGTGTTTTTTCCCGGAGTTCGAAAGTCGGGCTGATGGAGAATAGTAAAACAGTAAGTGATCTGCATAATACCTGAAACACTGTGTGACTTTAAATACGTATAATCTGGTCTCATTTGGGAGTAATGAAAAATTCTACTATTCTAAAAACTTTTTAAAAAGTTTACACTCTAGTCTTAGAAAGAATTACCAGGAAGAAACTGTTTGATTTTAGGCAGAGCACACAGATAATACACTCTGATGCTTAGCAAAAATGCCGATTCAAACATGAATTATCTCCTCAGAAATAATGTAAATTGCGCAATAAAGTAAAGTAAAAAGTTGGCTATTTTAGTCGAGGGTGGCTTGAAGGCTCCCTTTTCAATAGCTACTACACCGAGGTGTTGGGGAGGGCGCTACTAAACATATGATTTGGTAGGAATTTGCAAAGCGATGTTATAAGCCCAAATTAGAAGGTGTCTTGTACAATAGAAAAATTTGTGAAGGACTAAGTACCTTCCGTAGTTTATGGGAGTTACTTTCAGGTTTCATTTCCACAAATAGAACACAGATTTTACAAGCACGTAAACAAATGGAATGTGACAACAACAAATATTAAGAAACAAACAATTTGATATTCACAACAAACATAATAAAGATAATTAAAATAAAATGTTCATTTTATGTGCGTTTGTGAGTGTATGTAGAAAACATAGCTATGGCCAGTTCAAATGATTTATTCGCCCGTGTGTGTGTGTGTGTGTGTGTGTACATGTTGGGAAAGTCTATCGAATCAATGTGTCCATAGTTGGCCGAAGTAAAGAGGATAAAAAATCGACTTTACTTACATACATGAGTATGCGTGTGTGTATATATGTGCGTGACCGTAAGTATGGGCCTTTTGTTTTCTTAAGTCCACACGTGCGTTTTTTTGTCGCGTTCCTGGTGTTGGTAAAAGAACCACGAATGTTTTTTCGCTGTGTCCTGTGTGTGATGCTTTCTGTCGTCCTTGCCTCTCTTTGTCTGGTAATGGAATGCCTTAGTTAATTAAATTCCTCGTTATTTATACTTTGGGCGGGGGGAACTAAAGTGGATCAAAAATAGGATTTTGTTAAGTTTTATTGCGGGTACCAAAATTCAAGCACGTTGACATTTCTTGAACGATCAGTTTCGTATAATTACTTATTCATTTTAGAGCCTAAATATTTTTCTGTTAATTAGTTTCTGAGCCGGATTTTCTAGAATGTCCTTATTTTGTGTTTTTAGCTGATTGGTTGATAGATATAAAAGTGTAACTTCAATGTAAATGCAATTTTGATCCGAAATTTCTTGAATGTTCTTATCTATGTTTTGGAGGTTGATTATTTTAAGGCTAAAAGATGTGTATTCTATAAATTAAATTGTATAGGATTTGAAAATTCAAACTGTTTATCAAATCCTAGTTGAGGTGTTAGGTACAATATAAGAACAAGCAGTATGCCCCGTAACTCAAAGTGGTGAGCAAAACTTGATAATTTTATGAGAGTGAATAATTCATCTTGGAGTCGTAATAACTAACATGACTTTGTGAATCTGGTAGCCGGGAAAGTTACACTGTAACGGTGGGAACCAGTTTAAATGTTTTCACCGAGAATATCACATTTATCGGTTAGAGAGAGACTTCTTATAGTTATACAGAAGAAATCCCTTCTGTTTTACTTATACATCGCCAACTACTTCACAAGCAAAAGCAATAAATAGAATAAGACACCACAAACGTACATTTCAAAAGCCGGATGTTGTCTAGACGATGGCCGAAACCAAAACAAATAAACCACTTTGCAGCGCAGGTAGGCTCCACGCATCCATTAAGTTGAAATGTAACTGTATATTTATAATTAGAAAGATCCTTTTTTTCAACCAATCAGGAAATTTCCCCTCAAAAAATTTTAAGAGCCGATTCGATCCAAACGCGATTATAAAATGGTCAACGGAAGTTCAAAAAAGGTCAGTCGGCTCAGAGACTTCGAGAGAGAAGATCGTCACGCGTCGCATTCGGACAAGAACAAAGGTGTCTGGTACGCCCTATCAATCAAGCTCGCATTCCAACACTATAACAGACGGCTTTTAGCTTACTTGCCCACGTTACACACCGTACCACAATACCAAACAAGCCGCTCAAGAACCCACTCTTCTTCTGAACCGTTATCTGGCAGAAGAAGGTCCGTATTTCTTCTGACATACCAACTTTTATTTATTTAAAAATAAACAAAATTAAATCCATTCCTCTCATCCGTTGTCTCTTGCAACCACACACTTTGTATGTTTTATCTAAAAAAAACATTACATGTCTTCTGAGAACTGTATCGTTAGCCGAGATAAGAGATATGTCAAAGACAACATAAATGCATACACAGCAATATATCAAAGAACAACATGTAATACGCGAACAGGGAAATGAAAAGAAGCCTAGACGTGACAACAACATACATTTTCTAAAAAGTAAATACGAGCCTACGATAATACTGCAGAAAAGGAAAACTAGATTGTAAGAAGCATGTTTTGTGGTTTCATTCGGTGAATACCGCGAGTGAAAAGGAATTGAAGTGAAAGTGAAAAGTAAGGTTTATGCGCAGTTACGATGTAAGTTGATGTTAGTGACCATTGTGGTTATTGGCTCTGTTTCATCTTATGAACGTAGACGGGCCACGTGACTTCACTCGCCTAAATGACAAATGTGAACGATTTGTCTTTATATTGTTTATATAACCAATGTGCCGGTGTAGTTGTAGACATGGTTAAGGTATTTATGTGTCTTTATTTTTATGAATTTTAACTTGTGTAAGTTAATAACAGTAGACAATCGTCAGCTGCTTTTATTTCATCGATAGTATAAGTTTCACTGCGTACAAGGCAATGGTTTTTCTACAAGAGTCAGATAAATCAATAAAAATGCAGATCATTAGACATACATTGTATACAAAGAAAAGACAATGGATGCAACAATATACCACAGTGTGAGATTGAAAGCGAGTGATAAAAAGTAGAATATAAAGGTGACAGTTGTGCTTGTAACTTTATGAACACTTAAAGCAGCCTAGAAGAATTTTGAAAAAGAACTGAAAGCCCGAAGAAGAATTATAAACATCATGATGACAGCATTATTCAAATAAGCTGAGAACAGCGCCAGAATATTGAAGTGACCGACAGTCACTTGACGCCCATTGAGAGCTACGGGATATTTCTTGGTAGAAATGTGATAATAAGAAAATAAAGACTATCGGGAAGAGTGTTGGAGAACTAAAGATCCTTTCACAGGAGGTGGAGAGTTGCCTTGGTTTAATGGCTAAAGTGCTGAACTGAGAACTCGAAGTAAGCGAGTTCGAACTCCAGTCTCGCTATTACGTTCATTTTCGGACTTGTACTCAAGGGAAAGGTATGAAGCACCTCATTCTTCCAGCCAACGGTTGAATAGCATCACTGCTAATCTTCGAAAAAGATGGTGTAGCAAAAAGAAAGAATTTCAAATTATTATTTAGTACGGGAATTGTTTTGGCTATTGGAGCTTCGAATTTATATATTTCGTCCAATGAGAATGACTGATGCTATTCTGCCCAGGTCACCTCCCCCGGGCAACAAAAAGGCTGTGTATTGTCCCTCGACCTCTTTTCGCTTCCTCCTTGCTAGCAGCAGGACCGACAAGCAACACGAGAGAGGACATTTTCTCTCTCTCTCTCACTTACCCCGGCCGATTCCAGCAGCAGACACATGGACATCTCAACACGAAAGAGCACATTCAACATTGTTCCTCTGCTTCCTTTAGGAGACCGTTCCTTACCAATTATTTCTTCCTCCTAAATCAAATGGACCTCGAAACTTCTGGCTGAATGCTAAATTCCTGCTCAGCTATTGACAACTGTTTTCTTCTTCCTGCAACTTACAGCACAAGGGTTTCTTTTTGTTTCAAGCTGTTATTAAAACTTCCAAATTAAAAAAATATCAATATCTTCGTCAACTCATTTGTTCTTCCTTTTAATATAACAAGAGGCAACAGAACTCTACAACCTCAACTACCATTTTGTATAAAATGGTAATATTATCTGCCCTCATGTCATAATGGATTTGACATTAAATAACCCAAGAATGTAGATATGCCATCAAACAAATAAATAAAGACCAATGACAGCTAAAAGATATAAAATTAGATAATAATATAAATAAAGTCTCGATTCTTATACGAATCTCCAGTTCTATTATAATTATTATGATTCTCTTTGCGATTTTTCCATCCGAAGTAACTGGTGATTTTACAGAGATTTGAGCGAAATCAAATCTCCTTAAATCTCCAGGACTCTTCGCAGTATTCAAGCTGATCTCAGTAATACTGTAGTTAAGATGGTCTCAGTTCTCCCTCGGATCTCTAGTTCTCCTAACTATATTTAAAAACTCACTCTGCTGGCGGAGTTTGACCAGGAAATTGACTATAAATCTCCCCGTTCCACTTTTCATTGTAACATTATATCAATGCATAACACCAAAGTATGTTTTTGCAAAGACTTATTGGTTAATAAATGTTTTTGAGAGGTCAACGTTAATGGTCCCATAATGAACACTGCTTGTACACAATAATACGATTTTTCAAAAATTTATTTTTTCCAGTAACCAGATCATAATTTCTGTTTTTGGTAATGAATTTTTCAGCCTGAGGTCCACTTTTACCGTTCAATATTGTAAATAGATAAAAACTTTAAAAGCTTTGGACGTTTTAAAAACTTCTATGTTAGAATAGTGACCCGAATTCAAATCTTGGTTTCACTTCCCCTGACTAATGCCCAAAGGAAAGACGTGAATACATATTTTATTGTCCCCAGCTATGGGTAATTAGTAAGACTGGGTTCTTTAGCTTTGGTTAGGCATATAGGCCTCATATTCTTTGGTTTTTGATAAATTCAGAACACGTAGATAGGAATATTCCAGAAAAAAAGGATCAAAATCTCAGTTACATAGAATTTATACTCTTATATTTTTAAACCAATCAGCAAAGGACACATAGAAGAGAATATTCTAGGAAAAGAGGATCAAAAACTAACTTGTAGAAAAATTTGTCACAGAAACAAAAATAGATAAGTTCTAGAATAACTAAGTAATTTCTATGAATCTGATGGGTTAAGACAGGCCACGGGTTGCGTTTTCGCCGACGTCCGCGCATTTTAACTTTATTTGACCTGTAATAAACCTAAAATATTTTACTTTGATCCACTTTTATTTTACCCAAAATAATAAATAGCGAATTTTTTTTAGTTCAAAGAGAGAGACCGACAGATCCGCAGATAGGCACATCGACACGATAAGATTGACACCAGATGACCCGCTAATATACACGGCGGTTAGAAGAGTGGTCAAAAAACTCATTCATACCAGGACACACGCATATACATACACATACACTTGTAAATTAGTACCAGCCTATCATCTTTTAATTCGGACATACACATAAACACACGTTCAATTTGACTAAGAACATTCGTGTTTTATACACACACATAGGAACACCCTTTGTATAATCATTGCCATTGCGGAGTTGATATAATATATAAAATTGTTTATATTTTATGTTCTTGTTTTGTGTCAAATTTCTCGTGTCTACATTGCTTGTGAAAATTTGTGTTGTATAATTGTTGAACAAACACCCGAAGTTTTACTTTCCGTGGAACCTCGGGAATTACTAATCCTCCACAGGCAACCAGTCTAGAAGGAAAACATTGAATTTTGCTTCTCTTAAAAATTGACCTTGTGTAACATTCTGTTAATCAATCTCTCACTTTGGAAGGTTAGTTTACATTCGAAATGACAGCGTGCTGTTTCGAAAAACAGTTGGCGTGATTTCTTTTTAGTTTTATTATTATTGGTCCACTACAGTTAACTCAGATCAGATTCTGATTTTTGTACCCCAGTTATCCGTGTTCTAATCTGAAAATTTACTCAATGAATGGTATTTAATAGCAAGTATGATTTGGCCACTAGACTACAGGTTCCTTCTTGTATTTTGATACTTATTTTGCTTAATAGTTTCAACTGACTAGATACAGGACCGAGACTTCATATTATTGAGTCTAATAATATAATCTTAAAAAAAATTTCTGCAAAATTTAGCGAACTTTTTGTTACAAGATACCTCAGTTCATCAAAGTCCATCGCATGTCAGCTATGGTGAATCATTACTGACACACGTATCATAGGCTCACCATCAATGTGTTAGAGCTTGCCTCGGGGGTCCCATTAAAACCACACAAATTGTGTTGGCTATAGCTCAAGTTTTCCTAAAGTTATGCAAAGACAACTGACAGACACAGACGGACACACAAAAAAAGAAGACGTTTGGTGAGTTATAATAAGAGAAGATTTTTTTATTATCTTACTCTTTGTGAGTTTTCACTCCAGTATTGAATAGTAACATCTCCTGGAGGCCAAGTGACAGCAAGTGTCTTGAACTGTTCAGAACTCTTCTCAGTATTCTAGTCAATTTCAACATGTTATTGTTGTACCTCTGAAATACGCCATGTATGAATAATTCAAATTTTCCACTCTTTCACGATTTTTATGATTTTGCTATCCGTATAATTGCTTTCCGTGTACATTGCTTGAAGCATATTACATCATATCAAAAGCTGACTTAGGATTCTAAGATACTAATACTTTCTGCAAACTGAAACGCTGACAATTTAAAAATATACGAAATGTTGTACGGTAATCTTTTAAAAAGTGACATTAACTGAAAAATTAGGGCGAATACTGAAACAATTACTGACGTAATGAATTTATTGAAAATCTCTCAGAACTTCTACCCCAGAAGTTTTCACATTCCCAGGAACTTTTCATTCCTTTGCAATCCTAAGTTTCTTCAATTCTTTCCCAATTCTAGTTTGCCATTGTGTAATTTTTTTTTCTTTAATAAGTACTTATAACTGAAATTCCTCTCTTGCTAAAATTTCTTCCCATTTAATTCGAAATTTTTCCTCTGTAGCCCAGTCAGCTGGGGCTGCAAAATACACCGACTGCATCTCTGTAGAGGGGTAAGATCCTTCCCCGATGAGTATCCTGGATATGACACCAATCAATCTGATGGTGAGGCTCCTGTAATGGGGAATGCAGAGTACTCCTTCATTGCCATCGCTCCCAGGCCCACTCTGTCCTGTAGTGGTAGCACCTGATAGGGTCCTATCTATGAGTCAAATAGAACTAAACTGTGTAATGCTAAACTGAATTGTTTAAAATAGAACTGTTTTAACATTTAACAGTGTGGAAACAAAAAACTATACTTATGCTAAAATGATTTATTTGAAATAGAACTGTTTTTAACATTTAAACTGCGTACTTATTCTAAAATGAATTGTTTGAAATAGTATTGGTTATATGTATAAAAATGGATTTGGCATTAAATAACATACAATGATTGATATGCCATAAAACCAAACCAAACCAAACCAAAATAAACAATCTATTGGTGAGACTCCAGTCAAGGAGCTTTGGCGAAAGTGTAGTACCCCTTCATTAAAATAGCTCCCAGCTCCACCCAGACCTGAAGTAGCAGCGCCTGATAGGGTACTATCTATGAGTCAAATAAAAGTATTTAACATTTAAACCGTGTGAAAACAAAAGACGTATGTTAGATTGAATTGTTAGAAATAGAACTCTGAATTATTGTAATTACCTAAAAAAAACTGGGAACCATTTCATTGTATGCAAATAAATGAATTGTGTTGAATAGTGTTAAATATCAAGACTTGTAACCACTTCATTGTCTGCAAACAAATGATTAATATTGAATAGAATTATCTGTGTTGAATAGTAATAATTGAAACTATTAAACTGTGAAGAAACAATTGAAATACTTGTGAGCATACAATTTAGTTATAATTCATTTGAAAATAATATTACCAACTATTTTTTCGCCCACAAATGATATATGTATAACCTTTTAATTGTGTTCAAACAAATAGTTAATAGAAAAATAGAATTATTCGGGTTAGAAATACTTGAAACAATTTAACTGTGTGCAAAAAAGTGAGCTCAAGCTCATTTTAAAATGTCATCTACAAAATATGTTTATGAACCATATATATTTAATATACATGTATAATGAGAATTTGGCATTAGATAACCAAAATAATTGATATGTCATAAAACACAAACGAACCAATTTCTTATTCTGGAAGTCAGTTTCCAGTTTGAGAATTATTGTTCTATCCACTATTTTGATATCGAGTAGGCGCACACAACTATCCTTTATTACCCAACATGACTCGAACCTAAAATCATTTCTTTTAATTGTGCTACATTAGTTTTTATTAGCGGTCAGTCATGTGGAGAGGTATCTGTAGAGAAGAGGAAAATCTCGTATTTTGTTTTGGCGCGCAATTTAATTCAACACTGAATCTCACCCAATCAGGATGACTTATCTTATTCAGCCCGGACCTTCATTTCCGGCTAGCAAAACGGGTGAGCGGCCAAACTCAGTCTCTTCGGCTTGAGACGGCGACTAGAACAGACGTGCCTCTGGTCGTCCCTGCTTAGCGATGCTTTTTAGCGAAACAAGCCACCCAGTGTGGACATCTCACTGTGGCTTTAACACTAGCAGCAGTAACCTGGACACTCAACGAGGGAACCATCTAATTTATGGATTCTTTACGAGGAATCCCAGTTGAACATATATTAGAAACATTCAGCATGCCTTCCACAGGCACCGCTTCATGTCACCCCCAAAACTGACTATGTCGATTCGAGCGTAACTCCGCTCTCGACAACATGGAGATATCGCAGACTCTCCTCCAAAAACCAGATACAAAACTACACGGTGACTTTAAACACATCCCTCACAAGTCCAACAACACGCTGCCATCTCAACATCCCGCTAAGCCATTTCTTGCAGCTTACAAAAGCAAACCATATTCCATGCTGCAAATAAAGAACTTTCGTTGTTGTGTTGTTAAAGCAAAGTTTCGTAATTCATTTGTGGTGCCCCCAAAAATATAGTGTTAAACAAATAACCATTTCACCTACCGCTATATATCCATAAGTCCGATGGGGAGGATGAGTAAAAAAATGCAGCGAGGGGTGCTAGTACAAGTGGTTTATTCGGTAAGAATTAGCTCAAAAATAGTTAACATCATATTGGAGGGCAAATGCTTTCCAGTGTGTGTGTGTGGGGGGGATTATTGACACAGAAAACAAAATCGGCAAAATGAGTTTGCATTTCAGCACTGGTGTCCTTGTGAAAGATTTAAACGAACGCTGAAGCGCTCGGGTTCTGGGAAATATTTCATCAGTTGTATGACACGACAGTTAACAAAGAACATAGTGAATGAGAAGAAAAACAGAAACATTTACAACAAAGAAAAAAAAACAAGGAAAAAATAAAATAAGAAATGGGAAAATAAGAGCAATAAAGAAACATAATAAAAATGATTGTTACTGGCACAGAATAAAAACTACCACAATGAAACAAAAAACTTCAGTAACTTAAAAACAGAAACATTAACAACAGAAAAAATTGTTAACATTGAAAAATAAAAATAAAATGATAAAATAAGAAACCGTAAAAATCAACAACAACAAAAAAAGAAACACTGAAACATTAACAACATAAGAATATCAATGACACAGACACATCAATAAAAACATAAAATATAACAACAAGAACATCAACAACAACAAAGAAATACTGACACATTAACAAAATAGGAAAACGATCGACACAGAAACACAAATAACAACAGCAAAAAAAAAAGTACATCAATTAAAAAAGGAGCATCAAAGAAAAGAAACAGAAAACTATCTATAGCAAACAAACACATTGATTCGGAAAACGACAAAATTATAAAAATGTGTCAACAGAGGAACATCAGCAAAAACGAAAACTAAAACAAAAACGTATGTTGTGTTGTGGGTCTCCAAAGTTGTCACTTGGTCCCAGACAACAAAAGAAATAAACAAATACGCATTAATAGTTTGATTCAAGCGTTCATTAATGTTTTGATAATTCAGGCCGGCCATCTTGTAAAGAGACGAAAAATTTTCGTAAATCTCTATGGAAGCCTCTACGAAGGGCTTCTAATTAATTTTACCCCTCACTCCACAAAAAACTAACAAACAAGCAAACAAACAAAAAAACAAAAACAAAAAAAAAACCCAGGTTTGCTGAGGAATTTCAACAGTTGAAATTCAAAATGCAGACTTTCCTATCATTGGTTCAAATCGAGGTGACTTCTAATATGTCACCCGTCTCTCAAATGCCTCCAAAGTTTAGTGTTGGTGGAGTGCAGACAAAACATAATACAAAAGCAATGAAAACACTTACAGCAAACAAGCTTATAGAGATAAATAACAAAAAAATCAGAAAACTATAAACAGCCAGACTGTTAATATCGCAGGGATATACTGACTCATAGTGGAAGTAAGGAATAAGTAGGCAAGACGTAATTTGGGAGATATACACATACTCACCACAAGCATTTATTACCGGAACCAAACGTACAAAAAGAAAATAGTGAAAGGAAAAACGAAGTGAGCGTCAAATGTAGTGGCACTTTCACATAGGTCACGTTTCTCGCTGTCACGTAGTAAAATACAATATTGCTCATCAACAGTTGTTGCTCACAGCCGCATTATCATATACCCAAGGGACAATTTCAGTTGATATATTTAACATAAACAGAAAAATTAACTGTAACGAAGTACAGGGTCAACAAAAAACGAAAGAAAACAATAAAAAACAGAAGAGAAAAACAGAAATGTCAACAAAAGAAAAAAACTGTAAAACGAAAAGAAATGTAAAGTTTGCTTTAATTTAATTGTTTAATTTAGATGGATTACTTAATGTTAAAATTTGATTCATTTGTAAAAGATTGGTTATAATTATATTTTTAACATTTTATTCCAATAATTTTTACTAGCCCTTAAAAAACATCTGTTATAATAATAATCATTTATTTACACCGTTATATGGTATCAAGTTTTCCTATATAATTCTAATAACGCAGATATGGGCTAAATTGTATCCCAAATGTTCTTCTAGAAGGATGTCTTTGGCATTGGATAATCCTAAAAGATTGATATGCCATCATAGAAAGAAAACAAAACCAAAGCAGAATCTAAAAAATTATACTTAATTGTATGAATCAAAATAACTATTCCTATCTAATATCAATCATTTGTTTACTTACAGTTTTATGGTTTAAAGTATTCCTATCTGATATCAATAATTTTTAAGCACTGATATGGTTTCAAGTAACTAATAATGAGAATCCTTGGTAAACAATTATAAAGTAAAAGTTGGCAATCTTAGTCAAGGGTGACCTGAAGGTTCCCTTTTCAACAGCTACTACACCAAGGTGTTGGGGAGGGCGCTACTCCTTTCCCTGGATTGCTCCACTTTACCCTTGATCCTTACCTTATAGTGCTGAGGGTTAAGCAAGGCAGCATCAAGTACTATTTTTTGAGTCTTTGGCATGACTTGACCTGTGATTGAACCCCAGTCTCCTGGATCATTGGCAAACACTCTACTCATTAGGCCAATGGGCCGGTAGCTTCAAGTAATTATTTTGATACAAATAATTAACAGTTATGTGGTTTCAAGTATCGATAGGAATCTAATGCAAATAATTTTCAAACAGATCTATTTGACCCATAGATGAGACCCTAACAAGTACTACCACTCTGAGATTGAGCAGACCTGGGAGAAATGGTTATGAATTTTTACCTTACACTTTGAAGAACTCCAGAACTGTAGCCTCACCAGTGGATACAGCTTAATATCATTCCCAAGATGTCAAGAAATATGAGAATGTTAATCATAAAGAAATTTGCAAACATTACTGATTGGTAAATCATCAACATGGAAATATTGACACATCAACAACATTAACTTTGAGACATTCACAAAAAAGAAACACAGAAATATTTATAATAAAGAAACACATTAACCATTAGAAATACAGAAATAATAACAATTATAATCATGAAACTTAGAAACATAAAAAGAGACACACAGGTATTAGCAGCAAACATATAAGCATCAACAACAAAGAAACATTGAAACAAAAAGCATAAAAACATCAACAACAAAACACAAAGAAACCAACAACAAAGAAAATCATTTGAAATGAAAGAGACATAGAACTGTAGCAAAAAAGAATCTTTGATGATGACAAACAACATAGAAATACCAAAAACACAAAAACATCAACATCATCATAATCAGCAACAACGATAAGATCATATAAATAAAATAAAAAATTTCTGAGTTATGCAATAATTCTATTTCTAAATGTTAAACTATTCAAAGAAAACGTTCAATTCCCATCAGCCAATCAACTTTCTTATCAAGCAGACCCTGTGTTTTTTCTATAATAACACTCTACTGATTTTTTATGATAACGTTTGGCTTAAAAATAAACTGAGACATTCAACTATCTTTAGGTGCCAAACACTAAAAGACAAAAAAAAAAAATTAAAACTTTAACAGATGGTTTGTATTATGTTGAGAAGTGAGATTTTTTAAAAATATATCAAAATTAAGAAAAAACAGAAACAACATAGAAACATTGAAGCCTCAATTGGAAGTTCTATTCCACTTTTCAAGAATGTATATTTATTTCTTATCTGGATATAACAGATATATATTTTCTAATCATATTTTTCATTTATCTCATTCATTTCTACCCTTTATTTAGGGAGTTTGATCATAAAAGATAACCTTAACACTGGTACCACTATCTCCTTTGAAGTTATGATTGACTGATTTTAATGGCATGTTAATCTGTCGAGGATTATTTTATGCCTTGCGGTGAGAGAAATACATTCATTCTATCCTTATATTTATGTTTTTTGTGTAGTTGTTTTTTAAGATGTTCTTTGTCCTTTTGAATACAAATAAATTTTTAACAGATCTATTTGACCCATAGTGAAACTACCTCTTTGTGTTAGAGTGAACCCCTTTGAAGTAATCTATTTGGACATGTATACAGTGATTATACAAACAAGGGTAGCAAATGTGCATGCTAGATCTGACAATTAATTTTTATTTATTGCGGACTTTTTGTCCTCATCTTGGTAGTTTTTGTGTTGTTTCTTCTTTCACTACGTTTCGGCCAAATTTCACCTCTGGCCTTCTTCAGGTGATTTACCGCGACCTCAGTTAGGAATGCTGTATCCCCAGTAATTACTGCCTTCTATAGTTGTTGTCTATCGCACCACGTTTTTGACCAAGTAAACCTCTGGGTAGGATTTGAAACCACTATCTTCTGACAATGCTCACCTGGAACCGTACAGACTGAACAGTTCTATCCGCCACGCCACAGGCCCCAAAGGGTGATCAAGGATGGATTTT
This sequence comes from Sepioteuthis lessoniana, assembly GCA_963585895.1. NCBI lineage: Eukaryota > Metazoa > Mollusca > Cephalopoda > Myopsida > Loliginidae > Sepioteuthis > Sepioteuthis lessoniana. Next base: position 91,202,616 of record OY757908.1, read on the forward strand.
TTGGTCTTATAAATCCAATTATTTGTTCTCCTTATCTGGTCTTCCATAGTCGGGTCCGTACCGAATTTGTAATTGTCTTTAATTGGAATCATTTTGGCCGAAACATAGTGAAAGAAGAAACAACACAAAAACTACAAAGATGAGAACAAAAAGTCCGCAATAAATAAAAATTAATTCTCAGATTAAGAAGCCTCATCTCAAAAGGATTCCAATTAAAAACAATTGCATGCTAGATATATCGAATATTTGAGTGGCTCTTCAAATCTTTACCCCCAGGCAAGACACCCTAAAACTGAAAGTGAAAGTGAAAATGAATTGCATGGACTCTGTAACAAATCATCTAGAATCATTGGGATGTTTTGACAGCAAATCCAAAATTAAAAGATATTTTTCAAAATCCAGGCATACTAACCTATCGTTGATCAAATAACCTCAGAGAAATGATGAGTAGCAACAACAATAAAGTAACAATAAAGAAATCCATGGGAATCCCACAATAAAATCCACAAAACTTTGATAATCATGCAATATCAAGAACATTCTATGTTGCAAACACCTCAAATCAACCAACTCATTCACTAGTTTTAAAACCAAAAAGACTTTCAAAATTTACCACAAATCAAATTGTAGAAGCAAAAATGTAATTTATTTACTGGAAGACACATGCAGCCGAAAAGAATATGTTTGAAAGTCAGAATGGCCATTTTATTTTAGATTAGATAACTACAGACACAAGATCAAATCTATGGCTCAGAACAATTTAATATTAGCTGAACAACACCTTTGCACAAATGGTCACGATTTCAACAGAGATGCAAAATTCACAATCATAAAAAAAAAAAAATTAAAAGATACATGAAATCAATAATTGAATAAAAAATAAGACAGTCTGAAAATCTATATGCCATTTGGGTTTAATATTAAACTTAATCATTCGAACTGGAAATAATAAAAATATAATAACCACAAACACTAACAGAAACAAATAAATCCAACAATAAGTTGCTGCTGATTAGAAAGGCTCCTCCTAGAAAATGACAATATGAAAGTTAACTCATAGCAAAGTTGAAACACACTCCTCCTCTGCCTAATAAAAACACATTAAAGCAGATGCTCTCACAATAGAAAGATAGATGTATCTATGAGAACAAACGAAGACACTTTGATCAGACAACATTCTTCAGACAAATGTATATGTTAGGTCAAAAGTACATTTTATATATATATATATATATATATATATATATATATATATATATATATATATAATTTTTTTCTTTTTTAATGCCATACATTTTAAAACTTTCAATACAATTTTTTAAAGTTTTTTTATGCCCTGATGAAGGTGTTATGTTCTTATATTAAAAAAATGTAAATATATAACATGGGGAAATAATTCAAGCTATTTATAAAATCATCTTCAGAAAACCATGTGTTTTTTCCTATTTGTACTTTTTCATATATATATATATATATATATATATATATATATATATATATATATATATATATAAGTTAATATACAATGAGGAAGGAAGTTACTTACCAAGTAAGTAACTTCCTTCCTCATAGTATTTTAAAAGTTCTTTAAAATATAGTATGGTATTCAAATAATATGGTATTAAAATATAATATGGTATTCAAAAATATGGCATTGAATTTTTTTTTTAAATTTAGTATTTAAAATATTTAAAATACTATATTTTAAAGAACATTTTAAAAGATACAATATCTTATTTTTTCAAAACTTTCCCCGCAATATTTTTTATAAACTTTCAGTATCATGTTTTTCAAACTTTGCAGTAACAATATAAATTAGTTCAAAGGTAAATAGCACAGAAGTAATTTATTCAGGTAGTGACATTTCAGTACAAGCTTTGTGTTGAAATACCTTCATCTGAAAGATTGAAAGTAAGTTATATCTATGGTTTAAACTAACTAATGTGTAACAAACACTTCTTTTTATACCACTATAGAGAAATAGCCACTGGAACATGTGTTTGTACATAATTTTGTTTTTCCTAGAGTAAGTATATTTTACCTTTGAGCTTGTTGCATTTTTATATGAACAAGTCCATGTTTTTTTCTAAGGAAAGTGTAAATTTTTTGTTTCAAAAAGTTATGTAAGATACATGAATTCTTATTTCTAACTGGATAAAAAGTTTAACAGATGTTCAGTTTTGGTTAAATTTACCTGCTACAAATTTTAAAAGTAAAGTTGGCGACCATAGTCGAGGGTGACTTGAAGGCTCCCTTTTCGATAGCTATTACACCAAAATGTAGGGGAGGGCGCTACTCCTTTCCCTGGATTGCTCCATTACCCTTGATACCCTTATAATGCTTAGTGTTAATCAAGGGGAGCATCAAGTACCATTTTTTGAGTCTTTGGTATGACTCAACCTGAGATTAAACCCAGGTCTCCCAAGTCATTGGCAAACACTCTTTAAAAAAGACAGATACAAGGTATTTTTTAAAGAATTTCAGAGGAAGTCTTTGTAACATAGTGGCTAATATACAGGACTGTGTCATCGTAGTGAGTTTGATTTCCAGTTGCACAATTACATTCACTTTTGGACTAATACCCTAGGGATTAAATAGTAATACTACTGTTCTTGCACAAGAATAGCTTTGGCATTAAATAACCCATGAAGGTTGATATGTCATTAAACAAAGAAACAAAACCAAGCCTAACCAAACCAAACCAAACCAAAATTTCATCAATTAAACATGAGTGCATATTGAATGATTATGAAAATTTAAGAATCAAGTATTTCATTCATTATTCTTATAAGTGTAAATATATTTTACCAGTCAGTAATTTTAGAAATGAATGTATGCAAGAATAAATGATTTCTTAGTTGTCAACTGGAATTTCAACAGGTTCGGTGAGTTGATATCAAAATCTTAATTCATATAAAGGACAAGATGTATATATCAAATTTTTCAATTGTAAAAAAGCAAAGAGCTCAATTTACAATAAAATAAAATTCAGTATGCATACTTTTGAATTGTATTTGAAAATTCCCAAACTTCTAAATTTTTTTTGAAGGGTTCAATTTACAATGCTAAACTGGACCCTTTGTGTCAGTCAGGTTAGTTTATCTAAATCTTTATATTTTTTGTGAAAGCAAATAAAGTAGATACTGAGATGAAAATTCCCCCACTAGAAACCAAAGTATTGATTTTTTCCCCAGTCACAGAAAAATGAAGTCATTAAAAAATCATGTTGTTACATTAACTTTAGTTGTGCTAAACAATGGCCATCAGGAGGCCATAAACATTGATCTGTCAATGTTATTTATGAACTTGAGTCCTCAAAAACATAGTTGATGTTATTCCTGTGTTGTAATTACACAAATAAAAAGAGTTACAAATTAATTCATGTTGAGTTTGTGTGATTTAAAATCTGGCCCGTAAATTCTACGTTTTATATGATTAACTTCTAGTGGACAAGTTCACCTACCTCAGAAATAGCATCTTATCAAGTGAAAATGACAACAATAAGTGACTATTGAAGGCATGAACAGCTATTGATAAAACTTTCAATACCATATCTTTTGGCTTTCTATACCATACGATCATATGAATGCCAGACTTATCTGATAAAATAAAACACAATTTTTTTCAAGCAGCGGTCGTGTCAATTCTACTATATTGATGCACCACATAGACACTGACTAAGTATATAGAGAAAAGGCTAGAATGAAATTTCACAAGAATGTTACAAGTTATATTGAATAAATCCTGGAAGTAACATCCCACCAAACAGCAGCTGTACAGCCACTAACCCCCATCTCAAAAACTAACCAAATAAGACAAACAAAATATGTGGGACACTGCTGGAGAAGTAAGAATGAACTCATAAGGAACATTATCCTATTGACCCCTTCACATGGTGGTGCACATGTTGGATGACCAACTAGAACTTATCTACAACAGCTCTGCATGAACACAAGATGTAGTCTAGAGGACCGTCTGGAAACGATGGATGATAGAGACGAATGGCAAGGGAGAGTCAGGGAAATCTGTGTTAGCAACATGACATGATGATGATTATGATATAATTAACAATAATAGATATTCATATATCAATTTTCTCATTATGTTGGGATATGTATGTAGATATGAATGCACATATATAATCATACTCCCCACCAAAAATGGCACATCATAGTGAGATTTTTATTAGAGCAATCCAGTTGAAATCCAGTTACTCTATTATGTTCCCTTTTGCATTAATGCCCTTGGGAAAGGTTTTAACCCCTTTTTTCCTCCAGCTATGGGTTAAATAGTGTCATTGCTATTATTTTATGAGGATGGCTATGGCATTAAATAGCCCATGAAGGTTGATATGCTATTAAAGAAAACAAACCAATCTTAAAAGTACTCTAACTTAGAGAATGAAACAATTTTGTTTTCAATTTGCGACTGAATGATTATTTTGCATGGTCTGATTTCTGCTGAGACTCATTTTTTAAACTTCTAATAATTCTCACTATAACATTAAGATGATTATGAAATGCTAATTAGAATCTTCTACTCTTTCCTAAATAGAAGAATTAAAATCATCTTATTATGTTAACCAATCATCTAGCAAATTTTCTAATCAATATGATTTTACAATGAGTTTTAATAACTGTCAAAGATGACCTTTGAGTAACTTGTGCTAAAAAAGATTTGGAGAGGTTAAATTAGCAGGGAATGGCTATGTTTTTATTTATTTATAAATTTTTATGATTGTTTGTCAAAGGCCATTTTTAGCCAGGTAAAAAAAAGCAACAATCAACAAAATAACTTTTGTATAAGCAATAAATCACTTATGTTTCCATAAAAGGTTATCATCCACACTAACATCATTTGCATTCAAATAGAAACTTATTTATTCATATTAGAATATTTGAATGAATAAATCACTGATAAGAGTTTATCTTGAGGGAAAAAACACAAGAAAACAATTACAAAAGAACAATGTCAAAAAAAAAACATTATTTGTTTCTATTTTGACTTTTCGATCAAACATTCAAAGGAAAGAAAGAAAGAAAAGTGAATTAGATCAGTTGAAATCTGAAGCCTTCACCAGAAAAGTCAAACCTCTCTAACATTAAAATGTTCAACCAAATGTTGAAAAAAGTTGTAATTGTTATTATGAGAGAAATTCATTGCTGATCCAATGTGAAAGAACACGATCAGGAGCTATAGAAAGCTCAAAAGAGTGGATAAATTGTTTATTATTTGTTATTTAATGGCATATCAACATTCTCAGGTTATTTAATACCAAATCAATCGTTTTTTTTTAGAAGGACAGTAATGGTACTATTTAACCCATAGATGGGAGGATAAAGGTGTTCATGCCAAGGGTATTGCCAGAAAATGAATGTAATAGTGTGACTGGAGTTCGAACTTTCATACTATGATTCCGCATTCCAGCACTTTAATCATGACACTACGGGGATGCCCCCGAGAGAATAAATGTCAATTTTGATAATATATGTAAGTGTAAAATGATTACGATGATAATAAATTATACTAATTATTTTATTAGTAATTAATTATATATATTATTTTATTATTTAATATGGTGAGGTTGTGGACTGGTGAAAGATCTTTCAGAGTAAATGTACTTATCATTGAAGTCAATGAATGTTCACTGACATGCATGTGTGGAAGGATATGACAATCACCCCTTGTTATAATAATATTTAATAATTCACTTTAGCATAAGCACGCAGTTTAAATGTAAGTACAGTTTAATTGTCAATAACTTTTCTATTTCAAGCTATTCAGTTTAGTCAAACAATTCAGTTTAACATGAGTATGCTGTTAGTTCTATTTAACCCATAGATAGGGCCCTATCAGGTGCTACCATGTGGGGCCTGAGTGGACTTGGGAGCACTGGGAATGAAGGGGTACTCCGCATCATTTGGTGCTGTGTAACTTTTGATATTCACAATGGTCTCTTAACATTACATAATATATATGATATATTAGTAATAAAAATATGAAATCACAGTAAGGATGTATGTATTTACACAAACCCTCTACCAGCAACAGAATGAGACACAAGGTCAGTCTTTTAAGGGGAGTACAACTGGTTTATATTCAGTTTTCCTTCTCCTAGACTGGTTACCAAAATAAGGGTAAAGGGGCCAATCTTTCCTATATCTGGGTGGAGAGTAATTGGATTCATATCTTTCTCAAGTTTGTCAATGCTATGAAAAATACAAGTTGCCTCATCCAGGATTTGAACTCAATTTGCGGAGTCTATTTCCAATGACAATAATCATGAGCACTTCATGGGAATGATGTATTATACAAATGGGTCAGCATTTTCTTTCATACTAATGATTGCATATTTAGTAATAGAGAAAGTACTAAAAATATAGAAATTAAATATATGAGGTGCTTTGAATAAGTTTCCAGACTGTTTTTGTACAGGCATTTAAAATTGTCGTAGACTCTTGAAAATAGACTATGTTATTGTTATACATCTTATGAGATGACTCACCAATTTTTATGATTTCAGGTTCAAAGGAACAGCTACAGCAGCAATTGGAATATACCCTACTAAAGCCTGATTGCCACAGCTGGTGAATTTCAAAAATGCGATCTGGACGTGAGGACATTTTAGAAGAAGGATATGCAATAAAATTCTGTTTTAAACTTGGAAAAAATGCAAAGAAACATATGGAATGCTTTAGACTGCTTTTAGAGCATCTTGCATGAATCGAGCATCAGTTTTTGAGTGGCATAAGAGACTCAAGGAAGGCAGGGAGTCTGTGAGGGAGGATGAGAGGTGTGGGAGGAGTAAGGAAGTCAATACACCAGAGTTAATTGGATAAATAAAGAATTTCATGGATAAGGACCGTCGTGTGTCTATAGAGACAATAAGTGCACAGTTTGATGTCAGTGTGGGAACTGTATACATAATTATTCGCGAGGAACTGAAGATGCAGTAGATTTGTGCAAAGCTTGTCCCAAGGGTGCTGAGAGAAGATCAGAAAGAAAGACGTTGTCATGACAGCAGAGAGATGGTCGAACTGATCAATTCAGATCCTGCAGTTCTTGACGCTCTGGTGACCTGCGATGAAAGCTGGATCTACTGCTATGACCCATAGACCAAAAGACAGAGTTCCCAGTGGAAGCATGCTGGCTCTCCAAGACTCAAAAAGACTAAACAGAGCAAATCCACCTACAAACTTTTGATGATCCCTTTTTTTAACAGCACTGGCATGATCTACATGCACTGGGTTCCCACTGGAAAGACAGTCAACAATGAATACTATGTGGGAGGTTTTAAGGGAGTTCAGGAAGAGATTCCGTTGGAAGAGGCCAGCACTTTTCAAATCGGGTCAGTGGCATTTCTACCAGGACAATGCACTAGTCCACAACTCCATCCTTGTCACAGACTATTTGACTGAGATGGGCATCAAGACAGTTTCTCACCCTCTGTATAGTCCAGACCCTTGCTCCTTGTGACTTTTGGTTATTCCCTAAGCTCAAGGAAAAACTTAGAGGCTGTCATTATGATACAATTAAGGAGATGAAAGAGGCTGTGATGAAGGTCATGCTCACACAAAAGAACTTTGATGGGGCCTTGCAGAAGTTGTTGGGATGGTCCAACAAGTGCATTGCTGCCGGAGGAGATTACTTCGAAGGGGAGTAGAGTTTCATGCGTGTACTATCAATAAAAGTGCTCATACGAAAAAAGTCTGGAAACTCGTAATATATGGAAAGATGGCGAAAATTAAATATGATATATAGAATGGATACTGAAAGTTGGCTCAGATAAGAACTGAATTTGTAAATATCTTTTGAAGACTTAAGGAAACTTGACAAATGACATAGCATTTTCTAAAAAAAAACCCTTTTCCAATTAAATATAATCTGGTTTGTATGTTTATTATGTCTCAAGAAGAAAGCATAAGGAAGTGCATTACCATGATTGGTGCATTTCGTGTGACAATTGCTAATAAACAGTACACTCATGCACAGTAAATTTCCAGTTTAACTCTATTTTAAAGTCTGTCTTTGTAATGGTTATCGTCGTAGGAAATGGACACGGTGACATGAGTTCAAGTCCTGGACGAGGCTGATTGCATTTCACATAGCACTAATACCCTTGGGAAAGGTATAAATCCAATTATTCTCCCTCCAGCTATGGGTAAATAGTAGGGCAAACTGGGTTCTTCAACCTTGGTGAGGCAGCTAGTCTAGGAGAAAGAAAACTCTGAAGTCAAACCTGTTAAACTCCGCTTAAAAACTGACCTTGTATCATATCCTGCCTGAGCGGAGGGGTTGGGTAAATATGTATTTTAAAGTCTGTCTTTGTGATGTGACTCCACCTTGACAAAGCACTTTAAAAAAAAAAACGATTTAAAGTTAATCATAGAGCTGGCCAATTTTTCGGATGCATATTACCTGTAGACAAATTGGAAGACAGTTCAACTTAAGCTACACAAAAGTCAGTGGTTTGATACAAAAGCACAAGATAATAGGCAATTAGATAAAAGGATTAGCTTAGGAATAAAAGACCAAGAAAAAATAATTATCATATTGGTTGATTACTTGTGCATCTTGTCAGAATGAACCAAATTCAACAAGTTGCTTTCTTTGAAACCAATGGCATACCAATTCTTGAATATCCCTCTGCACTTCTGTAAGATGGAATCTAAAGGCTGACCATCTTGATTCATGGTGATTACTGCTGTTCATTACAAGACATTTGCAGAAACTATTCAGAGGTGCAATGAGTGAATTGGTTAGAAAATTCTCACTTGTATGAAAGTGCACTGATCTGATGAGAGTCAGTTTCTATTGCATGTGATTGATGGTTCAGCTTGAAATGCATATAATGATTCCAATATCTAGGAAGCAGTTCCATTTGGGGATGGCTCAGTTATGATCTAGGGTGGCTGTTTGTACGACAGCAAGTACTTGACAAAGTATCTCGTGATACTACAAGGCAATGGCCAAAGGTACCCACTGGTTTCAAGTCTTTGAAAGAATCATAGTTCTTCATTTTGATGATCCCCCAACTTCATAGAAGACATTACTCAATAGTTCTTCATTTTGATGATCCCCCAACTGTAACATTACACCCCTCTCCCCCACCACGCATTCATCCTCTTTCTCGAACAATTCCACTTCTTACGCCGGCCGGTGATCAAATAGTGGTTCGAGGCTGGTAACGCACATTTCTTGCCACCACACAAGAATATGATCGAGGGAGACAGGAGAAAATAAAACAGACGAACAAACACGAACAAAGCTTGGGGTTAACCAAGAGCAGAAGGAGGTATGCAACACTTCATTTCCATGTGCGGACTATCGCTAGCGTGGGTTACTAGTGAAAATTCCACAAGCACTGGAATGCCGACATCTTTTGACTCAATCTTCTTCGCTGTGGCTGGACCCTCTCTTCTCTGCTACTGTCTCCGGAGTCCGGGGTTGACTGCCCCTGTCTGTGGTTCCACGCCAACTCTCTTTGCTGTCCCGCCTCTCTGCTGTCCAGTTGCCAACTGCTCTCGTCCGGGTCCCGTCGTCAACTGCCTGCCAGCTCCTTTGTCCAGCCAACTCACATTTGCATCCCCTTACCACTTCCAGATACGGCCAGATTTCAGATCCAAGAATCCTTTGTCTGGTTTCACGCCAAAACAGACAAAGGAATTGTCTGCTTTGGCAGGCCACCCACATAGTGCTACACAACTTCATAAAAGATATTGCTCAACTCCATAGAGCTTGTACAGTTATGAATTATCAGCAGTTCTACACTGCTGATACTCTTCTATGACTTGCAAGAAGGCTTGATCTTAACCCTTTTATAAGTTATGCTGAACGATTGATTCTTCTCTCATTACAAAACTTCATTCCTCTCTGGTCCTAACTCACATCTTTCTTTGGCATTTTCACATTGCAATATTTACATTTTTCTCATTCTGTCAGTCGATAGCTGCACTGGTTTTTATTTTCAACTAAACCACTGTACAGGAAATTTACATAGGTCATGCACTCCTTTTGAAGAGAATGTTTGTTTGATGCCGACATGTGACCTCACCAACCATTCTTGCTGGATCCTTCATCACAACACTATAGAACATTTGTGGGACATTTTGAGACATAAACTGCAAGTAAGAGTTTTCCATGTTCAAATAGGTAAAACTTTCACATGCATTCCAGGAAAAATAGTGCAATATTTCCCAAATGTAAATCTAAAGATCAATAAGCAGTACAAGGAGGCATTTAGAAAGTGTATATTGTACAAATTGTAGGTATACAAAATGCTGACATCACCAATAAGCCTAAGAATATGCATGCATTTTTTAGAATTGTGTGCAGAAGCAAACATGTGTCTGACAACATTATGCTATAAATGGCTTACTTTATAAGTTGTAAAAGTAAGTAAAGTTGGCAACTGTAGTCGAGGGTGACCTAAAGGCTCCCTTTTCAATAGCTACTCCACTAAGGTGTAGGGGAGGGCGCTACTCCTTTCCCTGGATTGACCCACTTTACCCTTGATCCCAACCTTATAATGCTGAGTGTTAAGCTAGGAGGCATCAAGTACCATTTTTTGAGTCTTTGGTATGACTCAACCTGGGATTGAACCCAGGTCTCCCGGGCCATTGGCGAACACTCTAACCATTTTGCCAATGTCCAGTACTTTATAAAGTTACCTTTGAAATACACATTTTAATTATGATTTGATGTTATTCATTTTCATTTACTTATATTCATGACATATACAGTTTTTGTATTTCGACATAGTAAAAAAACTATGGTAATATTTTGTGGGTCAAATGAATTATGTTCATAGCAGAAAAAACAAAATAAAAAAAAAACAAAAAATAGTGATACTTAACTTTTGAGAAAGAGTATATATACACTCATCCTATCAGCCTTTTGAATTATTTGTCTTTAAGACTCAGGCCTTCCCCAACATTAGCAAGATATCAGGAACAGTGTGCTTTACTCTAATATATGAGTGGATAATGTATTAGTAAAAGATTTTCTTTCTCACCGACCTGTTACCTTACAAAAGTTACAAAACCCAATCTGCCATATTAGTTTTTACTCGCAGTTGAGGAGAGAAGAAATGGATTCATGACTTTCCCAAAGTCGTTAGAAAGAAGTTAAATACTGTCTCATACAGAATTTGAAATGATTCCATTTTCCTTGGTGATAATCAATACACCACCCATGCATACTGAACACACACCCACACACACACACACACACACACATATACATCATCATCATCATCATCATATTGTGGCGTTAGCACGGATATCCCTGACCCTCTCTCGCCACTTCTCCCTATCTGGCAGGTCCTCAGGGCTACATCCCATATCCTCACACAGCTGCTGAATGTATATTCGAGCTGGTTGTCCTGCTTTTGCCCAGCCATATGTGGGGGTCCATAGGGGTACATCACTTATGAGCCTGTCCCTGCTTCTCCAGCAGTGTCCTGCATGTTTGGTTCATCTAACTTAGATAGTTTTCATGATGGGAGGCAGGTGGCCGTATAGTTGGTGCCTTGTGGAGTGTTGCCGTCAGGACTTGTTCAATATTGCTCATAGCATTCTTGTGTAATTGCTGTCTATCTTCTTTTTTAGCCGTTTTGTTAGCATCCAATTGGTGCATCTATACAGCAGTATCGATTCAACTGCTGCCTGGAAGAAACTGTGTTTCATTTTTTTGGTCAGGTCTGATTTCCATATGATCGATAGCCTATCGATCGCAGTCCATGCCTTCGTTAGCCGTGTGTCGATGTCCTTTTTGGTTGATGAGATGCTGCTTCCTAGGTAGGTGAATTTGTCTACTAGTTTCAGAGAGGTTCTGTCTAGTATAAATATGTTAGCATACCATAGGCTCTTAATAAAAAAGCATTTATTTTACACAACAAATATATAAATTTCAACATAATCTCCTCCTTGTCAGTTAATATTAAGTGGTGAATATCAATCATATAGACAGAGACTTAAGTAATATTTCTGATCACAATTCATCTAATTACTATGTATCAAACAACAGACTTACTTATAACTCCTAGTGCATATATATATATATATACACACAGATAGATAGATAAATAGATAGATAGAGAGAAAGAATGAGAGAGAGAGAAAGACAGATAAACAGTCATATATAAGTACCTTTGTGAGTATTTACATATATATGTGTGCGTGTATATATATATATATATATATATGAGAATTTATGTAAATTCATATATATGTGCGTGTGCATCAATATAAATATGTATGTATAAGTACACATTCATATTTATGTTGATGTATTGTTCTTTACTGTATGTGCACACAATACATATGTATGTGTACTTTTATATAGAATAAGGTAAAGTCCTTGGGGTCCATTCACAGGGAGGCAAGATAATATAAAATAAAAATAAAACTCAGAAAATGTTTTGTTGGAATGACTTTTCAATAATATTTTTCTCCATCTTACTTGATTTAGATTTGCTAATGTCACTCCTCAGAGAGTACATGGAGTAGAGGTTGGTCACAACCAAATTTGGGAAAAATATAGAATCAATATAAATAATACAAGAGGGGAAGCATTTTCAGTTTTTTAGTGACTAAAGACTTGTTTAGTAATGCCAAAACATTTTTTATTAGAATTGTTTTTTACTCCTTCTTATATTACAAAAGTGACTTCAGAAAATAATTTATGAATTATTTTGCTGATAAATGCAACTTTTAAAACTTGAAATGAATTAAAGTTGTGGTTAACTTATTCAAATAGACTTAAGGTAAAATATCTGCAGTACATCTGGTTAGTGAGTGCCTAAGAGCCACTAGTGATCTTTGTTTGATATTCTGCTGGTTGTGGATTATCCCTGTGTTGTTGACTTCTTTGTTTTCATGTTTTGGTTTGGGTGTTTGGGTTTTATGGCATATCAACCCTTGTAGGTTATTTATTTAATGCCAAATCCATTTGTATATGAATAATCAGTTCTATTTCAAACTATTCAGTTTAGCATGAATACACAATTTAATTGTCAAAAACATTTCTATTTCAAGCTATTCAGTTTATCAAACAGTTCTATTTCAAACAATTCAGTTTAGCACAAGTACGCAGTTTAATTCTATTTAACCCATAGATAGGGCCCTATCAGTTGCTACCAGTTCAGGCCAGAGTGAACCTGGGAGCAATGGCAATAAAGGGGTGCTCCTCACTCCCCAAAGTTCCAGCATTACTGGAAACTCACCATCAGATTTTTTAGTGTCATATACAGGACACTCATTGAGGGAGTCTTACCCCTCTGCAGAGAAGCAGTCAGTGTATTCTACAACACCAGCCGACTGGGCAATTTCATGTTTTAAACAATTAACAGTGAACAATAAGGAATCATTCTAAAATCTTTAAACAAATGATTTTTTATACATTAAAAACAACAAAAAGCAAAAACAAAATAGGATTTCCAAAATTAATTGAATAAATTTTGTTGTCAGAAACTCTAAGATGAATTATTGTCATTATCGCACAAAGTATTTATAGTAGTATCCCTATATTTGTTGTTCTGATCACTTAGTTCTAATATATTTTTCTGTTTTCTTAGCATTATCTTAAGTTTGAAATTATTCAGACAAGCATTCTCATCTTTGTTATTTTAATTACTTTGTTCTTATTAATTAATTTTTCAGCATTCAGAGCATTATTTAACATTCTGAACTAATTACAATAGTATCCTCATATTTGTTACTTAGTTCTCTATGCTCTTACAAATGTATTCTTTAGCCTTTCTAGTGTTATCTAAAATTTTGAATTATTGGGATGAGTATCTTCATCTTTGCTTTTGTGATTATATTTTTTTAACCAATAAATTCTTCAACCTTTCAAAGTTCTGAAATAAAGCATTCTGCATATATCAGCAACTAGCTGAAATAACTGTTTACACAGGGTAAGAAAATATAACTATAATAATAAAAACTCATCACTATAATCTGAAAAATGAATTGTCTGTTGTCTTGAATGATGTATCTTGGTCTTGAAAAATACTGAAAGATTTCTTGAAAATAAATTATTCAAAGATGCCAGAGTGTTTACCATGATTTTTCACAAATATTCTCGGATTTTTCAGGATGATATATATCCTGAAGTTTTTTACTTTGATGGAATTAACATATAAATCTATCTTCGCAATTGTTTTAAACAGATAAACACTTTATCAAGTCAAGTGGATCTATTACATTTTACAGGTGCTCCCATTTTGTTCTCTGGGTAGACATGGGAGCAATGGCAATGAAAGGGTGACTCCACACCCACCAAAGCCCCACCATTGAAAGTATATATTTATATCCCTTTTGGCATTTTAGTATTATATATTTTTATTGGGAGATGGAGGCATAACCTCATTATAAGAAAATACCATTGGTGAATTCTAAGACAGTGAGTTGACAAATCAAAAACAAGAGTATTTAAAAGCTTTTTATAGGCCTTATTTGGATGACTGTAATGCCATTGCTTTCTCAGCTTAGTGGTAAAACAGCTGGTGTAGAAACATAGGCCTCTCTTTAACAAAACAGGGCATTTGAATTTCACTGGGAAGTTTTGCTTTATTGCTTTTTCTGATACAAGTTATTCTTTGCTGCCACAGACAAAATGACTGAAGTGTGTAACCATTATAAAAAAAACTAAAATTAAGATGAAGAAAAATTCAAGTTAATAATAATGATGAGGATAAAAATAATAATGCAAGTAGTGAGAATATACAGTCAGGATATAGAAATAGAATTTGGCATAGAAAATTGTACCATGCTAATAATGAGAAAGCAAGAAATGACAAATGATGGTAGAAAAAGAACCATCAAACCAATAAAAAATCATTATGCTTAGAGAACAGGAAGCTTACAAGTACTTAGGAATATTGGAAGTGGACACCATCAAACAAGTGGAGATAAAAAATTTTAAAAGAGTATCTCAGTAGAATGAGAAAACTGCTAAAAAACAAACTATATCACAGAAATCTCATCAAAGGGACAAACACCTGGGCTGTCTCCCTTGAAATGGACCAGAGAACAAAAAATAATGATGATGCATAAAGTATTACATCTGAGAGATGACATAGATTATATGTGTCAAGAAAAGAAGGAGAAAGAGACTCATCAGCATTGAAGATAGCATTGATGTATCAACATGACGACTTTGTAACATATTGATCTTTGACCCAGCTGTCAATTAAGAAACGGGTGCATCCAAAGATATCAAGATATAACCTTGACCATGGATGGGTTGAATTCGGTGCTAATGCGAGGCTCACAGGAAGCAGGTGGGCGTCAAACAATTATATAACCTGGTGCCACAGAGAGTTCGAGTTAGTTGGAGTCAGTTTGTTAGAGTTCAAGTTGCAGTTCGAGGCAGTGAGAACCAGCTCCCAGCAGAGGGCTTGAGCAGCCCAGCAGAATGAGAAAGAAGTGCTCCTATAGTCAGAGGAACTTGGGGTCAATATGTTGCAGTCTGTTCAGTCTCCAACTCACTTCTCACACATAACCCTTTCATAAACAGAATGCAACACTTTGAAGACGAATGAGACATGAGAAGAAAAATTTAGAAAAAAAAGGAAAAAAGAACAAAGGAAAATGCAACAGACTGGGAGAAACAAGAAAAAAAAGAACAGACCAATAACGAAGAATAGAAAAAAGAAAAGAAAAGAGAAACACTCCAAAGGCTATAAGTAAATTGCTCATTCGAATAAGTTTTTTCTCTTCTCTGTCATATTTGGGTTCGTGAAAAAAATTTAAATTGATTATAATAATGGAAAAAAATGAGTATTAATAACAAGTGAGAGGTAAAATGAGTCTTGTTGGCTTGTGTGTTAATGTTATTAGGCCTTTCTAAAAGATAATATTGGAAATAATTTTAAAAAATCGATTGAGCCCAACAACAACTTGAAGACAGCATAAAGAAGAACAAAGAAAGACTAATTATAGCAACCAGAAGCAACACAAGGATCAACAAAACAACAATAACTAGAAAACAAAAATGGGATGAAAAATAACTGTATAGATATTTCAAGTGACAAAATATCTCATTTGGACATGACTAAAAAAGGGAAAGAGAGAGACTGAATTTCTTCTAATAGCATCACAAAATAATGCCATCAGTACCAACTATGTCAAAGCAAAAATAGATAAGACACAACAAATTAGCAAATGTAGGTTATGCAGTGATAGAGATGAAACAATCAATCATATAATGAGAGAATGCAGCAAATTAGTGCAGAAAGAGTATAAGACTTGACATGACTGGGTGGGGAAGGTGATCCATTCAGAATTGTGCAAGAAGTCTAAATTTGTGTATATATACAAATGGTACATATGCAACCTAAAATCCATCATGGGGAATGTGACACGTTTCGTTCTCTGGGATTTTAAGATACAAACAGGTCCCTCAATCTTGGACAGATGATCAGATAGAGTGACAGTCAACAAAAAAAAGAGAACCTGCTCAATAGTGGACTTTGCCATCCTGGCAAACCACGGAGTAAAATATGAAAGAAAGTGAAAATAGAAATAATTACCAAGATTTTACTAGAACTAAAAAAGTTAAAGAACATGAAGGTGACAGTGATACCAATTGTCACTGGTGCACTTGGAATAATCCCCCCAAAATTGGTAAAGACTTGGAAAAAAGAGGACAAGTGGAGACCATCCAGACTACAATGTTATTAAGAATGGCCACAATATTGAGAAGAGTCCTGGAGACTTGAGGAGACTTGCTGTTACTCAATCTCCAATGAAAAATCATCAGCTAATGCTTATGTGAAAAACTCTCAAAGGAGTAAGACAACAACAACAACAATAACAACTGTCTTTAAAAAGTTTGTCTTGCTGCTAGAATACAACTTTAGCACAAAAATATATGAGAACTGATGATGCAATTCTCCAATTCTAGAGACTGATTATGCAAATAGGAATATAATTGATTTCTTGGAGGCAATTTCCTTCCACATTGATCTTCAAAAATATACAAAAATTAGATATTGAGTCCTAATATAATCAACAGAAGCATAGCCAAATTTTAAAGTTAGAGTCAGTAAGCACATAAAAAACAAACACTAGAACATGTAGCAAGTAATTTCAAATTAATTATGTACTTTTGTTTTTATTTAAAATCAAAACTCAAGGGAAATAAAGTATTAAAGAAAAAGTATAATTACCATAATAGCATTAATATGTTGCCTGTTCTGGACATGTTTATTGAGGCATGTCACCTTGTTAGAAGTGCATTAATATGAAACTTGTTTTAGTTGTTCTTAAGGAATTGAACACACATAGAACTCTAAGACCAGATGTTGTCTATTTTTGAAGTGTAAAAGGACATGTGCACATTCTTAATCTTGAACTATTGGAGCAAACAAACAATTTTTCAAATTTTGTTTCTATGGTTTTCAATTGAAAAGTTACAGTATTTTGAAGTTGACTGTTTTATCAAAAAATTAATGATAAAATTTGTGTTCAAATTATCATCAAAATAGTGATGCAATCTTTAAAATGGCTTTCTAGCTCACGTATATGCTCATTCAAGACAAAATCCGCCACTGGTTTCTAGAAATGTTTGGATTGTTTGGACTGTTTAATGACTATTACAGTAAAATTTTCTCTTTTAAAACCAGATTTTAAGGTAAATTCACTTGAAAATATTTTTTTATGTAAAAAACACTAAAATATTTTCTATATACCTGGTAATATAATGCAAAAGCCAAGGTAGAAGTACTACTCATATATATATTCTAAAACAAGAATATACATATTATCTTTTTAGATTAATTTTATTCAGTTCTTTGAAGCTATTTAGAAAATACCCATAATAAAAATAATGAAATTTATGCTATTTTAAAGCATTTATAAAAATATCATCACAACAAATTATTAGAAAAAATTGTTAAACAGGATGAGTGTGGCTCCTCTATTTGGTTTTTGATCTATATTACATGTTGAATGCTGAAAGTGAGTGATGTGTTTTGCCAATTGATCTTGTGCTGTAATTTCTTGATTTTTTCAAGCATATATCAAAAGTTTAATAAATATTAAATTCTTTCCAATGTGAGACAATCTAGAGGTCATAAATGGCTTATATCTCTAGTGTAGTTTTTCATATTTTCTGACAATGTTCAATCAAAATGTCCAATTTAGTCCACTGTGATACAGTTTTGAACACTGGGAGATTAGTTAAATAAAATATTGAATCCAGAAAGTTCTTCCAAGTCTATGCAATTAAGTTTTTCAAAAACACATAAATAGCAAAGAAATATGTATAGTGAGAGTTTACTTTTATTATACAAAAGAATAAAAGTCAAAATCATCAAAAATGTGTTACTCTCAGGGAAAGAAATCATTCCTTTTGCTTCTCCATCAGCTGCAACTCTGTTTATCTATTACATCTATACTGGTATATTTTTTAAAGCAAAAATAAATTATGCATATACTTTTCTTTACATCTTTTACACAAGTAAATGATTTTTGAATCAGCTCAAGAGATCAATTAAAAAATTTGTGATCAGTTACAAATAATGAATAATGCATAACTGATCTCTCCGCAAGCTACACAACTGATTATCAGTTACATCTGAACTAGTATATTTTGAATATATATTTTTTTAAGACTATTAAGGATTGTATACAGATAGATAGATAGATAGATAGTGTTTACATTATATACTAAGGTATACATAGAAAAGATAGATAGGTATATAATTCTTAAATTAACATATGAAATAATAACCAATTTTTAAGCAAAACAAAATTCAACAAATTATGTACCAACTTTTCTTTACAATGAATAAGTCTTTTACATAAGTAAATGATTTTTGAATTAGTTAAAGAAACCAATAAAAAAATTCTGTGATCAGTTCCCAATAATGAATAATACATGATGAATAGAAAATTATACATAAATACATAGTTTGGTAAAATCCTACAAAATTTTGTTAAATTCAGCAGGAAAATATAACTGGTTGCAAGTAATGTTTTCCTATTATATTATCTGGATTACAACTTTGTGCCACTATTCAAATATTTCTGTTGAAATATCACACATTGTTTTATCTACTTGTTTAAATTCCTCTGCTTATTTGTTGCTGCTTATTTTGTATTTTTTTTCATTCTCGTTTCATGCTTATTTGTCAGAAATGGAAACTTTTATCAGAAGAAAACATTGAATTTTTGCATTTGACAGAGTACATGAATGAAAATTCAGGTAAGTCAAAGAGATGTACTCTGTCAATGATCATACTATGCCAGAAACACGATATTATTCACCAAGGTATCTAGATAAAGTGCAGGGCAATGGATTCATGCCTTTCTCAGAACCATGTGTGTGTGTGTGTATGTGTGTGTATTTACACACACACACACACACACACAAACACACACACACACACACACACACACACACACATATATATATATATATATATAATCATCAAAGAAGATTTATGCATAAAATCATCAAGGAATATATATATATATATATATATATATATGTATGTATGTATTAAAGCATATATATATATATATATATATATATATATATATATAATCTAAACGTACTCACAGTACAAATTCCTTTGACTTTCTCCCACCATCCGTCTCTATCAGCCATCAAAAGTCATCTTGATGGTATCGTGTGCCCCCACAGAAATGATGAATTGTTTGGCAAAACTGGTGTATCCATATTTGGAGAACGTCACTTACGAGTTCGTCTTTACTTCTCCATCACTGCCCAGCATATCTTGCTTGTCTTACTTAGATGCTTTGTGAGATGGGAGGTAAGTGGCTGTACAGCTACTGCTTTGTAAGCTGCTGCGACTAGTATTTGTTAGAAACAGCACGCGCACGCAGCATCCTAGCATTTTCTCCTGGAATTTTGTTAAAATGAGAGCCCTTTTGGGAGTGTTGAAAACATGCAACAGGTTGTGACGAACAAACTGAAGGCAGTATCAGTTAAAGACTTTCAATTCTATTTTCAAAAATGGAAACGTCTTCACCACTGAGTGTCTTTCTAAGGGATCTATTAAAACATATATTTTTTACGTTATCAGTTTTATTACTTTACACAAAAAAAAACGTCTGGCCAATCATTACTTTGTATCAATGACAAATACCGCCATAAAATTTTCTGGAAAATGTAGTACTATGCTAGGAATATTTGTGTGTGTGTTACACAAAGTCAATTATTAAGAGTATTACAACAAAATGAATTGAGTTTTCTTTCTTCTAAACCGATTGTCGTACCAAAGCTGAAGAGACCAGTCTGTCCGACAAATAAACCCATAGCGGGGGATAGAAGGGACGAATTCATGACATGTCTAATGGCATTAGCGTGAAATGAAATGCAAACAGCATCGGCTAAGAATTGAAATTGACTCACTGAATCCATTTCCTACAACGATAACCGTTACGTCACAAGCGCTGCTGGTTTGCTTGGACAAAAGTATTGAGTCAATAATGGTTTCAGTTCAAAATTCCCCGAAGGTCACCAAATATGAGTGGATACTTGATGAATACTGGTGAGTATCTGAGCAAAAATACTTTGACTGTATGGACCAAGAAAGGTTAGTAAAAAGCTGGAACAAACAAAGAAAGATGAAAAGACAGAAAAAAAAATGGGAAAGAAAAGAAATAACAAACAAGATTGTGGAGAAAGAAAATAGAAAAAAGACATAAATAAAGAAAAATAATGTATGCCAATTTGATTTATTTATTAGGTCTAAAAAAAAGTTATGAAGAAAGAAAGAAAGAAAGAATAGAACAAAACAAAACAACAGAATTTTAAAAAATGAAGAAGGCTTAGAAATAAAACAAAAAAACGAACGAACATTGAATTTTCACACACACACACACACACACACACACACACACATGTATGAGAGAAGGTGAACATTTTGTCGGTGAGTGGGTGACAGCAGGAGAGTTTATGAGTGCATATATATGTATTTTATATAAATTAGCCTAATGAGTAGAGTGTTCGCCCATGGCCTGGGAGACCGGAGTTCAGTCCCTGGTCGAGTCAAACCAAAGACTCAAAAAAAGGTACTTGATGCCTCCTTGCTTACTACTCAGCATTATAAGGTAATGATCAAAAGTAAAGTGGAGCAATCCTCTCCGACACCTCAGTGTAGTAGCTATTGAAAAAGGAGACTTTGGATCACCCTCGACTACGATCGCCAACTTTACTTATATATATATATATATATATATATATATATATATATGAATGTATATATATATATATATATGTACATATATATATATATATATACACATGTATTTATTCTTAAGTATACATGTTTAAGATTAGAAACATATCCGTGTGTGTGTGTGTGTGTGTGTGTGTGTATACATATATATATGCACATACATATATGTAATATGTACAAGTACTATATATATGTACAAATATTATATATATATATATATATATATTCATGTATTCATACAGATTTAAATATTCATATATATTTCTATATGTTGAGAGATATATGCTCACACCCACCCACACACACACACTAATATATATATATATATATATATATATATATATATATAAACACATACACACACACATACACACATGCACATACACATACACACTCTCACATATACAGACGAAAGAAAAATTCCAAACATTTCCACACTAGGTCCTACCGAAAAACTACCCCCACTTCCATGTTAAATAAAAAAAATGTTTTCTTCTACAACTTCCCTAAATATTTGACCAAAGTCTACAGCAAAACTTCCTTTCTTCTTTGCCAGTTCCTTTCCAACATCAGGGCCTGTACCACAACCACCATCACCAGATCCTCTCCCTCCCTTCCTCAGCACCGTCACCACCTCCACCACCATGACCACCAAGAAAGGCTTCTTGTAAACCCTGGTTCCACCGTCTTGCTCCCTCCCAATACCGCCATCATCTACTGTGACATTAAATCAAAAACGACATCTGATTGGCTTATCTTGTGGAGGGAAGAGACCTAATCAGATTCTAGCGGCAGTTGAGCAGTACTTGAGGCCAGACAGCCATTGATTTTGTCAGCTAAACGTCACAAACATTACTTCACTTCTTTACCATTCCCCAAACCCTGAACCGATTCTGGTTGTTCTCGGTCAGCTAAGAAGAGAGAAAAACAAAAAAGTCACCTTCAGTATTTAGAAGGAGAGAGAGAGAGAGAGAGGGAGAGAGAGAGAGAGAGAGATTAGTTGGTGAGGTGGGGAGTCCATTGGGTTGTACGAATGGGCTAAGTTTGTATGGATTTGAGAGTGGTTGGGCTTGACGTGCAAAGGTATATACAGTATAGGTACAAATGTGTTTCCCCCAAAATTTTGAACAACTTGCCATGGAATAATAGTTAGCATTGAAGTCTCGAACACCAATTATGCTGCTGTAAGTTTGCTCCTAACTGGGTGACCCATTATTGGGATTTTGTGCCAGATTAAGGTTAAGCTTAGTAAATACATCTAACCACACACATGTGCGCACGCATACGCTCACAGGGAACCTAAGTCTCAGTCCAACATTAAAGCGACTAGCATCACCTATTTCGTGTTTATAATTGTTGCACAAATATCTTTATCATTGATATTCTTTTCGTTATTAGTTGAGGAAGAAGCAGAAGAAGAAACCAGGAAACCACCAATAATAATAATAATAATAATGAGGTTACTCACTTAAATGATTCATAATATATATATATATATATGTATATATATATTATATGTAATATATATATATATATATATATATATATATATATATATTATAATATATATATTATATATATATATATTATGAATCATTCAAGTGAGTAACCTCATAATCTCATGGAATTAAAATTTTGCTTGGTTCAAATGTTTTTACTTGATCTTATATATATATATATATATATATATATATGTGTGTGTGTGTGTGTGTGTGTGAAGGCACGAAGGCAACTGGCTAATAAGTTCTTCATTAGGCTTGGGAGGAGCATGTCTTAAACCAGCCGTGGCTAACCGGCTATTTTCTTTGCTTAGGTAGATATTTGTGACAGCAAAATTTGATTTCAAGTTGGGTAGTTTCTTATTAAATCCAAATGGCACCGCATATGAAAGCATCTATCTTCTTGTTTTTACTTATTGATTTTAAGTTCATATTCTTTTCAATTCTTTCTATAATGGTGAATTTTGTATTTCAGTAAGAATCGCGGCCGTTCGAGTGAAAGTGTTGTTCTACAAGTATCACTTTGCTATAATCCATAGATTTTGATTCTGTGTCAATAGGCATTTAGTAAAATGGCCATTCTGACTTTCCAACGTATTGTTTTTGCAAGCGTGTACAGTCTCGTAAATGAATTATATTTTTATATAATTACAGTTTGCAGTATATATATATATATATATATATATATATATATATATGTGTGTGTGTGTGTGTGTGTATGTGTGTGTGTGTGTTTTCCGTGGACCTGCCTTTCTTTATGTCATGCCATTCCCTATTAAGATATTGTCTTTTGCTGGTGTTCATAAAACTGTTTTTCTCCCGCCTGTTTGCTAATATAACCAAGGGAAACCACACTGACCTAAAAAAAACTCTTTCCAGTCATACAATCTTGTTTGGTATCCTGCGATAATCGATCACACTAATTATGGTCTGATAGCCAAACTAGCCAACCAAATTTATGCGCATCCGAAGGGTTCATTTGTGTTGGTTCATTTCATTTGTTTCACTTTTGATCCCAATTTACAAAAAAAATGAAACTTTTAAAATGTTAAAATAACAGATTGTACTCAATGATAACAGATTATTTTTCTTGTTACCGTTAGTGGAAGGTGGAAATGCATGTGTCGTGGCGGTTATAATCGTAGGAAACTCGACGCGTTCAAATCCAGAACGATACTTTTTGAGTTTCACTTCAAATGACTTTGAGAAAGGCACGAATTCATCTATTCCCCACTTAGTTATGAGTAAATAGTAGGGTAGACTAGTAAGGCACTCGGTCTATGTTATATGACTGAAAGAGATCTCTTCGAATTTATTGTACACACAAAATAATGATTCCAACTAGCGTCCACGAGAGCATTCACCAGATGTTATGGTGCTGAAACTTTCTTCAAAATGGAATAAGAGGCTTCTACGTATATAATCAGCGCATAGCGAAATGTCGATGAAATTGCCGAAAAATAAAGATAATTAAAAGTAATGTTTCGGTCAATCCGTGACCTTCGCTGTAAAAAAAAAGGAGAAAACCCAATTTGAATCGATTGGAAGACAAAAACGCTATAAAAGACAAATTTCTCGACAGCGGAGCCAGATCAAAAGAAGGCAAACGACACCCGCAGACTAGAACTCTAGCTCTGATAGAGAGAGAGAGAGAGAGAGAGAGAGGGAGGTGAAACTCGAATCATCCACATTGACTTTTCTCTTCTCCGCTTTGAAGGACTAAATTGTACCTCACCAAACATCCCTCTCCTCTTCGTACTCGTAACATCTGATTGAGCGCATGCGCGTAAATCTAACAATCCTACCATTTTTAAGCATTAAACATTTTTCTTCTTTCTTTAATTCCATATCAATACGTTTATTCAAACCCATTATTTGGACTTTTAACTTCTTTGTTTTCAATATAGTCGTTAAAATTTCGACGTGCTTTCGTGTTCTTTGTTTTTGCAACTGTGTTTTTCCTTCTTTCCTTGCAATCGTACGCTCATACGCTGATATAACAGTCTTGAAAGAAAATCTCTGAATTCAAAACCTATGGACTGTTTTTCAGAGCATCTGTATCACATTGTTGCATTATTCGTCTTTTATCAGATCACCTCAAAAGTGGGATTGAACCCACACAAGCCCTCACCAGTGTAGGGTACTAATGTTAATGAATGAAAAGGCAATATTAACAATAGTGCTACAATAAATAAATAAATTCATTTCTTTGTTGGGAGCTGAATTGTAGAAGGGTATACAGCGATTTGTGTATCAAGTCACGGTCGTAAAGACCAGTTCTGGGACCAGATCTCTATCCAACTTGAAATTGTAACATGACACCGTTGTTTGAAGATCAAACAAACACGGCGCCGCTGAGAAAACAGTTAGTACGTATCACTCCGGGTTGGCGTGAGTAATTGATCTGTGTTGTCTAGAATATTGCGTGTTTTTATTGCATCAAGGTTGATCCCACGCACACGCGTTGACTTTCGAAAATTCTTTGGGCGCGTATTTTAGAGACCTCCTATTGGCCCTAAAAACCATTTTCAATTGTTTATTTTTTAAACATCTGCGTGGACGTTAGTTGGAGATCTTTGTGCCAATTTTGATCCGTTTTTTCCAGAAAATTCTTTTGACAAGGAAATTGCATCATTCCCTATTACCAGTATACAAAAATAATCTGTGCGAATAGTCTTGAAGTTTTTAGCTTTAATTTTGGGATAATGACAATGCTACGTATACTGAATGGAAAAAAAAACCCACCGAATATAATCTATTTTCACGATTTGATTTGAATAGTTTGAATATGTTGGCTGTTCCACGCATTAATGTTGATTATTTTCAAGTCTAAACATGGACTTATGGCAGAGAAAAGCGTGCCAATATTAGCTGATTAAGTGTTGAAACTTTAAGCAAAGGTGTTTTTATTTAAAAATGATTTTAAAAATTAATGTATCAGACTATTATAATTGCATATTTAAATGGACAAAGCGAATAGGGTATAAAAATCTTGTTTATTCGAGATGTCACTCGATCATAACACACAAAAACAAGGGAAGCAACTCCCACAGTCCCAGTACTGCATTTTAACCATATACAACAGACCTTGTTTCTCGACCTCAGTTTGAATTGTTTTTATCTGGCCAATTTTGTCAAAAGCAGAGTAACGACAAACAAGAGAAATCGAATATCAGGAGACGGATGTTTGTAACACCGAACGAGCAGGGAAACATCAAAGAACAGCAGAAAAGAAGACCCAATAAAAAAAAAACAAAAAAAAAAACCCCATAGCTTTTCTTTCACATTTACCTCAATTCTCAAAATTCTATCTTTTCAACAACATCTAAAGAAATATTAAAACAATAAAAAGAAAAAAGAAAACAAAAACAAAAAATGAAATAAGAAGTAAAAGAAAAAGGAAGCTTCTACATTTACGAATGTTGTTGTGTTGTTGATTCACTTCCTTCCAACCCTAGCTATCACGCCACTTTTGTTACGAATAAAAAGGGAAGTTGGCGATTGTAGTCAAGGGTGACCCGAAGGCTCCTTTTCAAAAGCTACTTCACCGTGGTGTAGGGGAGGGAGTTCTCCATACCCGCGATTGCTCCACTTTACCTTTGATTCTTACCTTATAATGTCTGAGTACTAAGCAAGGCGGAATCAAGTACTATTTTTTGAGTCTTTGGTATAACTCGACCTGGGATTGAAACCGGGTCTCCCCGACAATTGGCGAACACACAACTCATTGGACCAGTAGCCTGGTATGAACAATTCTTGAACAAATAATAATAAAGTCAACAATAAAGAAAACAGGACTCAAGGCTTTTTAACAAAACGATATATTAACAAGACATGTCAACATTTGCAATAAATGAAGTGTTAATAGTGTAATATAAAGTTTAGGTTGCAGTATAATGAGTTATTAATATGTTTAGTGTGTTTTGCTAAATAATTGTCCTAACGTAACTTATCTTGTTACTTGTACTATATCTCAGCCCAACTTGTAGTTTGGCTTTTAACATGGTCAACGGCTTGCGGTTGCTGCAGAGAGAGAGAGAGAGAGAGAGAGAGAGAGAGAGAGAGGGAGAGAGGGAGGGAGAGAGAGAGAGGGAGAGAGAGATTTACTCTCGTAATCTGAATTTATGCGGCAAAACTAAGCCTAATGATGCATGTCTTGTGTGTCCCGATTGTTTGCCGGCAGTGGCCATAACCTATCACTCAAGTTCTCTTATGAAGCGATAGTTAAGGGGTCATTACTGTAGGTCTTATATTATTTCTTTTACTGTTTGCTTCTGGCGAAAAAGGATTTCGCCAGAAGGTCTCATGATAATCAAAATCCTCCATGTGACACATTCGTTTTGGTGCTATGCGGACCGATAATATATAAGCAACCGTCTCTCAACTATCTTTCAAAGATGATTCTCTTTTCGTATTCTGTATTCTTCAATGTAAGATAGTCATAAAACACACGAACAAAATATTAAAGTTCCTTATCTTGCTGCTTGTTTTCACTTAGAGCCTCGGCTATCGACAAAGCCAGAAATTTCACACTGATATCTTGACTATTGCTTGTTATACTCTTTTCACCACAATACTTTCACATTCTGACAAGAAATAATTGCGTTATTAACCAGTAAACAGTGAATGATTTTGGATAATAGCTTGAAATCATTTGAAAAGAAAAGAAAAGAAAAGAAAAATGTAATTGGAGTCCCATAGAAGATGGTTGCCAAAGTGGGGGAAATTATCCAATTTCATTTTGACATTCATATCTCTTTCTTACATTCATTTTCCCCTCGCTCTTTTGCTTTTTGCTATTTTCTCTCCATCAAAAAAAAAAAAAAAAAAAAAAAATGAAAAAAGAAGTCATATGTCTGAGATATTTTCCGAGAAATATTTCTCTTCGATGTATTCTGAATCATTTTCAATCAAATTATTTCTCTTGAAATCGAGATCCATAGAAAGAAAAGAAAAAGGAGAAAATACCTATACTCTTTGTCACTTGTTTCGTTTTATACGAGAAAAACATTCCAAGATTTGCCAATTCTGACAAACATTCTAAAAAACAAGACAAAAATACTATAAAAATATTTAAAAAAAAAAAATAAAAAGATAAATTGACTGCAATTCTTGTAGCCTAAAATGATTCAAAATAATTGATATCGGATATTGATCGAATAATGATCAAGTATAAAAGTCTAACAAGTAAAAAATGTTCTCCTGCACCCTGCATTTGATTATCTGAAATGAATTAGATTCAGATCTTAATATTGAAGGGTATAATTTGATTCTTTAGACACCAAAATTGTACGGAGAATCTTGTTTCGCATGTGCAAAAATTGCCAGCGCTCTTTTTTGAAAGCTAGGAACTGAAAATGGTTGGCAGTTTCCTCAGGAAACTTTTTCACACAACTTATACATAATTTAGTCGTTAAAGGTGATAATTTCTGTCATTCACACTTCAGTATTCAACAATTTCTAACGAAAAAATAAAACCAAAACTTCCTGAATGTGTGTTTCAATTTTTTAAGATTAAACATACAAATAATATGGCTGGTCTTTCGTAAATGATCACATAAATGATCAGTACATGTTTTAAAATAATCAAACCTCATATTTATACAATCTATAACAGGCCCATTGGCTAAGTGGTTAGAGTGTTCGCCAATGTCCCCGGGAGACCGGCGTTCAATACTAGGTTGAGTAATACCGAAGACTTAAAAAATGGTACTTGATGTCACCTTGCTTAATACTTGGCATTATAAGGAACGTATCAAGGGAAAGGTGGAGTAGCGCCCTCCCCAACACCTTCGGGTCGCCTTCGACAACGGTCTACAACAACTATATGTTCCTTGGGTGTTAACAGAGGTCTATACCCTGACATGCAGACACATAAAATGTTCTGATAAGAGTTTTATTATGTCGCAAGACGACCGAAGACTTTGAAAACTTTATCAAATCCTCTATTTCCCGATTATCGCTGTTAATTGGGAGAGTCTCTAAAATCCGTCAATGCTTCATTGAATGCACTCAGGGAAGAATTTCAAAACATTCCACCATTCTAACATAGTTAATAATGTTAAGTGACCGCTGCCCAACTCTCACATTCGATTTTTCTAAGAAAATAACCCTCAGGGAATCTGTGTAAGAACCAAAAGTTATTGATTTGCTTCTCCCTACGACTAGATGATCATCTTCATCACCCCATCACCCTGTGATCAGTTGCAGACAACTTAAAAAACATGGTACCAACAAAAATTGTCCCTTTTTTCTTTGTTTTGCAAATATGTCCAGCATGAGATAATCATATTGGCTATTATATAGTGGTAGGGCAAGCAAAATTGTCACTCCCCTCTATCTGTGCTTAGCCCTTTTGATATACTCTACTATATCTGAACAACTACATTCTTGGCATGCTCATATTATACCCTGGTCAAAATTGGCGTCGTCCTTCAAAGTGTAGGAATTTTATTTTTCATCTGTGTGGAACTTGTTGACTATAATAGAAAAAATTTGTTTGATTACTGTGGCCTTGTAAGTCTAGCAAATTCTGACTACCGAATAAAATTCAGAATTCAGTTTTTATGGTGTTCACTTTAGATACTATAAATGATCCGACCATGTTTGATTCTTAGATGGTTTTACAATACAATGTCTAGGATTTCCTCAACTCATGTATAGTATTGTTTACCCTAAATTTGAAGTTATGGGTGAGAATGTTTGTTATCATCTCCATTTCAAATATTTGTCATCTGTTAATCATTATTGTGTAAGATCGAAACATAGAATGTAATCAATGTATTTTAAACCTAACCAAAACTTATTTGTATTAAAAATTGTCTAAAACAGATAAAAATATAAATATAAGTAAAAAGTATACCAAACAAGTTTCTGAAGGTACAAAATTTTATAAGAACTTTGAAAACGGAAACCTATTTACTTAGTTGAAATCCTAAAAACTTTTTCAGCAAATATTCATCAGAGAGGAAACGTTAACATTAAAAGATCGAATGAGATTAAAAGTCAACCATAGTATGGCTTAGACAAAGACAATGAGCTGAAAAAATTTTCTGTGCAGCAACATTGTCGAAGGTACAGACTTTAAAAATTCAAATAGCTCTAAAAAATCAAAGGGAATTTTAAAAAATACATCGGTTGTTTAAGAAACTGAATCATTTTGAATCTTGAAACAAATATTTTATCTTTCTCCGAATAATACATTCAAGGAATAATATTCTGGTTTCTTAAAAATCTGCTCACAAATTATCAATTGATAATTAGTGGAGACATTTAGAATCATTTGATGATTTAATAATATGAAGTTACCGAAAAATGAAAATACAATAAAATAAACGTTCCCAGAAATGAAAAAAGTTGATTCTTGCAATATTTGAACCCTCATTCTATGTTCTTTGGACCTTGTCTGACTACCACGTAATAGTAATCTTGCGAGTTTCATTATTATTCTTTTTCTGCTACATTTCTTTTTTTTCGAACTATTATTTTCAACTAGTACCTGTTTCAGTTTAATCTTCCAAGTCAATCCACTTCTCAATTCATCGCATGGATCGATCATAATTCAGCGAATAATCTCAGATCAAAGTTTAGTTCATAAATGCACGAGGTTATGGACTTATTGATCCATTTAGCATTTACTATTTAAAGTTGTAATATTGAAAAAGAATGTGAAAATGATGTAAATTGATAAGGAACATAAAAAAAAAAACCCGCAGTCGGAGAAGAGACAAGGAAAAAAGTTTGACCTGTAGAATAAATTCAAGGCCTCAAGAATTTGGGATTTGAGTTCAAATCTTGCAAGAGGCAACTTTTGTTTATTTGAGCGGAAGAGTAAACGCGGTAAAATTCGTGATAAGTTAAATGTGATATTTGGAAGCATTTGTATTGTAACAGTTATCGTTGTAAGAATTGGACATGGCGACCCGAGTTCAAATCTTGGATTCAGCTGTTTGCATTTCACATACCGGTAGTACTGTTGTATGCTTTCTCCTGCTATGAATGTAAAGTAGAGCAAACTTGGCTCTTTAACTTTGGTTTTGAAACCGGTTTAGGAGAAGAAAAACTTTGAATTCAAAATTGTTAAACCCCACTCAAAACTGACCTTGTGCCTCATCCTGCACCTGGTCGAGGGATTGGGTAAATACATACACGTTATATTTGAATCCCAAGTGTAGAAAGAGCAAAGTTGCCGATGATTTCAAACCTCCTTCTATGTGATTTTGAAAGTGGGTTAAGCGTGCCACTGACACAAACGGAAGTTGGGGTCCACTGTTCAGAGAACCCCTATACAAGAAGCTTGGTCGGATACTTTGTGATCGTAGACAGTCGAACGAGAGAGTCCTTAATGAGTACTGAGATAGAAGAAACTCCATAAAAGAAGGGTCGGTTTATCACGGTTCCTCGCAAAGAAAGACCCACTTGAAAGCAAAGGACTCGCAAGGACCGAACAGTTTTCACACATTTCCAAGGTCTCAGTAACTGAACAAAGAAAATAAACAAACAACGAAAGATTCTATATTAGGTATATATTCTTCTGTTTTCTCTCAACCACTAGACGATTAGTCATTATCATTATCATCAGCAAAATAGCAGCAACCGCTTCCGGTATGTATGAGTCGCTGGACCACGCAGACAACAGTGAGCGATGACAATGCTATAAAGTTTCCAATTCTGATTTTAGAGCCAAGAAATATCCCGGGGGAAAAGAAATGTTTTCTTCCAAACTGAAAAATTTAACAAAAATAACCAGTTATTTTTGGAACTTTATAAACTTGACTAGCAACAATTTATCTAAGAAATGATCGCCACATAAATAGACTCATGTTTGAAATAGTTATATATTTTCTCATTGGAACTAGTTAGAAGCCAGGATTGCTAATTCTAATTTTCAAGTTAAGCAGGCCTCTCTTTGGAAGACTGACATAATTCATTTTTATTTCTAATTCATCCACATTTGGAATTACCGAGAACCAATAAACAAATATATAATATGTCTATGCACTGTTTGTGTGTATAATGCTGGTAATGTATCAAAATTAGTCTTTAGTAAATTTATAATTTACATGATATTGCAGAAAAAAATCATATAATTTCGTAATCTAATGACTTGACTAATTATCTTTCAAATGATCTCGAATTTTAATCGCATGTGTAGAAACAATTCAACATTCTATGTTTAATGTTTAAATACGTTTTTCCCTCCAGTGAACGGCGTTTCTCTACCTAATATGAAAAAAGCATAAAATATTAAACATAAAATTCTGTGTTGTTTCTATACATGATGTTGAAATTTTAGATCATTAGAACGAGAATTTGTCAAGGGATTAGATTACGAAATCATATAAGCTTTTTCGAAAAGCATTATATATATATATATATATATATATACTCACACACACTCATTCACATATAGGGTGATAGAAATGTAACTCCTATATAATAAGGAGTAACTTTTCAATATATATGTTATATTCTTGTGTATGGCAAAGCTAGCAAGCTTGCTAGAGAGAGAGAGAGAGAGAGAGAGAGAGAGAGAGAGAGAAAATCTCGACAGGTACATCATTGTACCGCTTTCTGGTTGGCAAATGGTTAGGAGAAATAGTAAAAACAACTTCAACAAGAAAAGGCTACATTTATATCTAAAAGTGAATAAGACAATTTTACAATATTCATGTTTGTTTCGACGAGATTAATATTACATCATGAATGAACTTCTTGGAGTCCGTATATTAGGTTGTTATTTTATTGATTGATTGATTTTAAGGGCATGACAATCTGATGAGGGTTATTTTATGCCAAGAGGGAAGGAAATCGCATACATTATAAGTTCATATTTACTTTTTTTTGCAGTTGTTTCAGATCTTTTTTATATACATATATAAATTCTTCTTATTAAGGGTTTTCGGTTATAGGCGTAACGGTTATAGGCGTTGGTTCCCTAAGCTTTTAAGGAAGTTGCAGGCTCAATCCTGACTGCAGGTGAGTAACAATACAGGAATACTTAACACTTGTACTCGGTTATGGCTAACGGAATCAGAACAGGCGACCCCCGTGGATTCAATAAAGGACGTAGTTTGAAGTTCCGTAAAGGTTCCCGAGTTCGACCAACACCTGAAGAAAGCAGAAGGACATATCGGCCGAAACGTTGTGGAAATAACAATAAAGATGAAGACAATAGTCCGAAAACCCTTAATAATAAGAATCATCAAGCTTCGTCTCAGAAATTTAGACACCACATCGTATATATATAGTCCAATCAAATGCAAATTATTTCTAAATAGATATACTTGACCCATAGATGAGACCCAATCTGGTACTTCCACTCCGTTTTAGATTGGGGCTGGCAATAAAGAGCTAAATCACATTCCCCAGATCTCCATTAGATGCAGTTTATTGTCATACTCAGGACATCCCTTTTTTGTTGGGGGTGGAATCTTATCCCTCTGCAGGGGATGCAGTTAGCTACTGGGTGCGAAAGTAAAATTAGGAACATTCTTGTATGATAATAAGTAAAGTTGGCGACCTTAGTCGAAAGCGACAAGAAGGCTCCCTTTTCAATAGCTACTACATTGTGGTGTAGGAGAGGGTGCTACTCCTTTCTCTGGTTTGCTCCACTTTACCCTTGATACGTACCTTATATTGCTGAGTGTTAAGCAAGGAGGTATCAAGTACCATTTTTACAGTTTTTGGTATGACGCGACCTGGTATTGAACCCAGGTCTCCCAGGCCATTGACGAACACTCTACCCAATGACCCGGTAACTCTACCCAATGAGCCGGTAACTCTATTATAAAACAAAAATTATTTTGATTTTGCGAAATAAACAACAAAATAAGAAGATAGACACAAAACAGTAAATTTACTCAATATGAGCCACCATTTTTTTTTTCAATTAATGTATCAACACACCTTCGAAACAATTTGCATGTCTTCAAACTAAATTCTTCAGATATTTTATTCCGTTCCTCGTCAATAAAAATATTTAGCGAACCAATATTTTGATAGGATGTTGCATTTGTTTGTTTTCTAAATCCTCCCATATAGCGTAATCAAGGGTTAAGGTTTGGACTTAAATCTTCTTTAATTGCTGTTATCACAGTTTTATCGTAGACTTTCAATTCATTTGTATGTTTTCTTCTTGACATTGTGGGATCCTTCTTAATCATCGTAGGGGGAGCAGTTAAAAAGCCATCTTTTCGCTTTTGTTCGATCCTTCATTCCACACTTTCCTTAAAAAGGTCTTTTTCTGTAAAATTTTTTTCTTTGCTTTGTATACGGTAGACAAAGAAACTTTGCCTTGGTCTCGGCGTTAAGCAAATCATGGATTCTTTATCGTTTCTTTTCTTGCTCTCTCATATTGGGATGAATTTATTTAAAAAAGTGCTTAAATAATACAGCTAATAATGAAAATTTAAATTTATGGCGTATTTCAAAAATTGGACTGATCAGATTTTTTTAAAAATTTAAAGATTATTCCATATTTTAATTTCATACCTTGCAGTAAAGGCATGAATCCAATCCTCCCTATTCCATATTTTGCTTCCGCACTGTAATTCTTAGCCCTATCGACTGGGCAGGTTCTTGTGGAGGCCAGGCGAAGTTCGGTGGATCTAAAGGGTGAGTGAAAAAATCTGGTTTATGGAAAGAAAAGTAGGTTTTGGACTTTATGGAGTTCTTCGTAGAGGTGTGACGACATGGTTAGAAGCGTTAGTGGGGGTCTTTGTGCTAGACATGGTGACGTGGATAGGACCGTTGTCAGGGACTTTTGTGTGAAAATAGCCGGTAAAGTCAGGAAGATTCTCTATGTGTTTAGCTCGCGGCATAATGTCTCCAAGGGTCCACTAGTGAGTTGGTCATTAGACCTGAAGGCCAAGCTGCAAAGCCTACCGTGTATACTAATCAGGTCATATGAAAAGAGGCAATTGAGAGGTAAGGCTCGATGGAGAGGTTAAAAAAAGGACGGAGATAAGTAAAAGTATTCAGCGTATTTATGTTTTCGGAAGTATTGTTTGGTCATATGACTTGCTTACAACGGCGACCATCACCCTATCAGCAGGGCTTTGGATACACTATATCCCCTACTGAGAGAGGTAAGACCTTTTAAAGTGGATGTGCTGGGTATGATACTAAACTGCCTCTGAAGGTGTGAAATAATTTCTTGGATGGTTAATTTCTATAATTATTTCATTTTTTAGTTTGGTACCGGCTAATTGGCCAAGTGGGTTGAGTGTTCACTAATAGTCTGAGAGACCTGGGTTCAATCCTATGTCGCGTCATACCAAAAACTTTTAAAATAGTACTTGATACCGCCTTGTTTAACATTCAGCAATATAAGGTACGTATCGAGGGTAAAGTGGAGGAATCTAGAGAAAGGAGTAGCATCCTCTCCTACATCTCGGTGTAGTAGTTATTGAAAAGGGAGCCTTCTGGTCACCCTCGACTACGGTCACCAACTTTACTTTGGTCACGAATTGTTCAGGTGTATTTAAGTTTACTAAAATCTTCGAGTGAAAATTTAAGTCGAATTGGAAAGGTCAAACGCGTGCGCCAGCGAACATGATAGGGGACACCTGTCATGTCTTGACAGGAAGGCCAAACGCAAGTAAGATAGATTCATGTCTTGTCATGTTTGATTTGGGTAAAATGTAAACATGGTGAAATTTGTAGGGGATACGTGTGATGATCATAATGAGATGACGCAATAACTGAGATGATGTCACACTCTTGATATACTAAACTTTAGAATATATAACAATTAGTGAATTTGAAAACTAGACAGTTGAGGCAGTAGTCAGTTGGATTTTGACGTTGTTACGAATCTATCAGGTCGGGAGGTGTAGACCCCTACGATCTCTCTCTCTCTCTCTCTCTCTCTCTCTCTCTCTCTCTATCTATCTATCTTGTGCTTCGATGACGGCAAGAAAACTGTATGCAGTCTGAACAGTGAATACCTTCGTATCGAGATAATAAAGCGACAATTTCTTTCTATAGATATATTGGATATATCATCGTTGCGCCTATACGTTTCAATGAATAATTGTTAATTGTTAACAGAGAATTTTTCTTTTCTTTGTGTAGCCAGCCCTCAGGCAACTTACTCCTTCGAACCATCCCGACCGTCAGAAGAAGTTTCGGATGGATTTTGTCATTCCCCATCTTTCAAACACAACGTGGGCATTGAGGGAATTGATAAACAAACTGCCCGAAAATGCATGTGGTAGTCAAGGAACTAAGGCCACAATAATATCACATTTAGTACAGTTACAAGCATAGTACCACATTTATTGCCGTGACAACGATAGTGTCACATTTGGCGCTGTTACCAGGATATTATCACATTTGTTATGTGACGGTCATAGTACCACATATGGCGCCGTGATAACTATAGTATTACATGAGGGTCCAGTTCTGTAGCTCTGGATTTGTGGAGTACCATTGGCATTATTTGCAGGTCCTTTTTGATCCGGAGTAGCAGTACATTTATGGGTCAAATAGATTTGTATTTGATAGAAATACTTGTTATATAACCGTGTGTAAGAAAAACTCTTCAGAAACTACTCGAAAAATATAAATCTAAACGCACAATTTCCTAATCTCTAAGCATAAAATAAAATCAATCTGCATGCCATTAGAATCAATCAAGATCGGAGATCCAATTTTTGCTGTGAAAGAAACGGTTATGAATCATAACAAGATTTTACTTCGAGTGCGACATTGTTGTAGAGTTTCTAAACACCCCTTCATCACTCTACCAGCCATAAATAGCCAACAATTAAAGACTTTCAGGGTTGATTTAAAATCTGAATCCAATTGATGGGTCACACATCGGCCGGCCGTGGTATCAGCGGCATGGATCTGGTCGGGCGTGTCACGTCTCTGAATTGACATACCTCGTGCCTCAGAAAGCCGTCTTCGCAGGCTCTAACCCTCCTTGGAGGGGCTAGGTTTGTCGCCTGGTGCCTAAGGCACCTCTTTTTAGTGGAATGCCAACTGGGCCAGTGGCATTTTTGGAAATGTTGGGCGTGTCTTGGTTACGGCTCTGCGCCCGGACCCACCTTAAAAAAGGCCTTGTGTCACATTCGTCCGTTTTGGTGGAGCGTGCGACAAATATTAATGATTTAAAAGCTGGATCCGGTTAATGGGTCACACTTCGGCCGTCTGTGGTATCAGCGGCACCGGTCTGGTCGGGTGTGTCACGTCTCTGGATACGGTAGTCAGCCGACGCTGCCTGGCGCGGGGGCGGGGGAGGCCTAGCATTCATATTACGCGGCTAAGACTGACATTCCTCGAGTCTCACGGGGTGGGGTGGGGGAGTTGCCCAGGCTCTAACCCTCCTCAGAGAGGCTAGATTATTGCCTGGCGCCTGGTGCGCCCCCTTTTTAGGGTAATGCCGACTGGACTCGAGGCATTTTTGGGAATGCCAGGTGTGTCTTGGTTACGGCCCTGCGCCCGGACCCACCTCAAAAAAGGCCTTGTGTCACACTCGCCCGTTTGGTGGGACGTGCGACAAATACTGTTGATTTAATAAGCTGATTAATATTCGGACTGAACTTACTTCGTTTGGCTATACCGCATTTTGATCCTCTTCAATTCTTGAAAATTCTCTTGTTTGTAACTTATTGTACTGTGTCTTTTTTCTATGTATCCGTTTGCATTAGATATTTGTACTGAATAGATATATTAAGCACTCATTAGTCGTCTAAATTTCCGAGACGAAGCTTGATGATTCTTATCACATAGCGTAACGGTTATAGGTGTTGGTTCCATAAGCTTCTAAGGAGACAATCATCTGGAGGTTGCAGGTTCAATCTTGACTGCAGGCGAGTAACAATACAGGAATACTTAACACTTGTACCCGGTTATGGCTAACAGAATCAGAACAGGCGACCCTCGTGGATTTAATAAAGGACGTAGTTTGAAGTTCCGTGAAGGTTCCCCAGTACGACAAACACCTGCAGAAGGCCGGAGGACATATCGGCCGAAACGTTGTTGAAATAACAATAAAGATGAAGACAATAGTCCGAAAACCCTTAATGATAAGCACTCATTCTTCTCTGGGTATCATTCACCTTGACGATACAACACATATAGATCTGGCTAAGTCGTAAGCTAGTACGACCTGTAGTCACACTCTTAGGCTCACTTTCGAACCAATATTCTTGTGAAAAGTATGAAACCTCTTATTCCTCCAAATAATTCTTGTTAAATAACACCACTAATGACTTTCAACAAGGATGGATTTGGCATTAAATAATCCATGAATATTGATATACCATTAAACAAAAAACAAACCAAGCAAGATATAGAAATCTCCCGTATTTACTAGTGAATAGGTCAAATTCTGAAGACTTGATTTTAAGACAAAAATTAACGTAGATTAAAACATGAAGAACATTTTTAAAGCTTGAAATTAAAACACAATTTAATGGATTAGAAGCTGCTCTTGAATTCAATAATTAATTCGATGAATTAATGATTTTGCAACTATAAAGGTGCGATCTATTCACAAGATCGACTGATACACGAGCCTATAAAGTCTATAAAGTCTATATATTTACAAAATTAGTTCTTTCCTTAACTTGGATTAAGGATGAATTCTTCAGTAAAATCTTATTGAAAAATCTATTCATAAATCTTTGGGGACATCTGTCTTGCGAACCAGGTGGAGGGTAAAAATATTACCTCATTCCTTCCTTTCATCATTGACAGAGATAATGATAATAATAATCTCCGAATCATCAAATTCTGACTCAGGGGCTCACAAACAACCGTAATAAAAATCAGGCAGTGATTGTATTACGTGAATAGAGACAGACAATAGCCTATAATAAGGAAAAGGAAAAAAATGACAGTGTTGGCCGATATATGTGTCTGCCAGTTCTTTTTACGTTGCTTGGTGCGAATCTGCGCACGCGCAAACTCTATTCTAGAATGGACAGACGACTTTTTTACGTATATTCTTCTCTCCTTTCAGGACATATATTTTTTCCTTCGATTTATAATTTATTTCACGCAGAATTAAAATAGAAAAAATAAAAAAACAAAAAACAAAAACAACATGCAAGCAAAAAATAAAATCACTGAACTGAAATGATTTTTCAAACTCAAAATAGAAGAAGGTTATTCGTGTAGTGTAATGGTTAACAAGCTGACTTAGATTAGCGGGCGATTAGATATTCAATTCTCACTAGGTTGCCTATACTCTGGCCTGGTACCACTCTAAGTAAAGCGTAGTAAATAAAGACTCCAAATAAACACCGTTATTTTTATTTTATTTAGATGAAACTTTGATTTTAATGGTATGTCAAACCATCTTGGGTTATATCATGCCTAGAGTTTAGAGTATCGAGTTCATTGTGCATTTGAATATATATTTTTTGAGTTGTTGTTTTTAAAGGATTTTTTTCACATGGTCTTAATAATTCTTAAACGCATCTATTTGACCTATAGATGGGACACTAACAGATACTACTACTCTGGGTCATAGAGGACTTGAGAATAATAGCAATAAAGGGGATACTCCACATTCCCCACAGGATCAGAACTGGAGCTTCATCACCATCTACTATTTAGTGTCATACCCAGGGCACCAATCTGTAGTCAGCGTATTCTGAGCCCCGCCTGCAGTCATTATTTGAATATTTTCCTTCATTTGTCTAATTCTAGTTGCTTTTTATCGCAACTCACTTTAGTCATCACTTCTTGCGAGGAACAGCACGCATCGTAATTCCATATAAAGAATAAGCCCTCAGTAAGAATCAAACTCCCAAATCAGACTTTTCGGTGTGTTCAGATCTCATCGGGAACGCGATAAAAGTCAAATAGAATGATGAAGATAAAAAAATCAAACGAGTAAATTTGTTGATAATAAAGATAAACATAAGTTAATCTACAACTGTCAGTGATTTTTAAGTTTTAGTCGTAGAAACTTGTGTTGCAAAGGGTTAAAACCTCACTGTGTCGGTGATAGTGCTATAGTTTCAGTAGCAAGTAGGTTTTATGATTTAATAACATTGCTAGTTCCTCAGTTATGTGATATCAAAATAAAAGTTGATTTCTTCTTGACTAATAGTCAACCAAAACACAGTGAAATGGTTTTATTTGCACACGGAGAAATATTTTCTAGTATTGCTATTTAGCATAAATATTTCTATTCGCATACAGTTAAATAATTTCAAGTATGGCTATTTCACACTAATCATTCTATTTGATACAAAATATTTTTTGAACACGGTCAAACGGTTTCAAGTAGAGTAAATGATTAAATAGTATTATTTGACTCATTGATGGGACCCTAACAGGGTCAGAGTTGACCTGGGTCTAATGGCAATGAAGGGTTACTCCACACTCCACAAAGTTCCTAAACTGGAGCCCTAGCCGACGGGAGTTGATAGAATGAGATACATATATGTAACCCTTTAGGGTCGGAGACCAGTCATAGAAATCTTATTAACCAGAG
Source organism: Sepioteuthis lessoniana (assembly GCA_963585895.1). Taxonomy (NCBI): domain Eukaryota; kingdom Metazoa; phylum Mollusca; class Cephalopoda; order Myopsida; family Loliginidae; genus Sepioteuthis; species Sepioteuthis lessoniana. The sequence goes on from OY757908.1 coordinate 91,242,790, forward strand.
GAAAAAGAACCCGACTCGAATTTTGGAAAAATAGAGTAGTGTATGACAAATGTGTATGACAAATGTGTATGGCGGAATGGATTTTTGAAATGAAGTGAAGATAAAATTTGTGTTATTTTCGAGGAGAAAGAATTTGACGAATGAATTGTTTGATGAATAGAAAAATAATAAATTGTTATAATTTAAAGTAAAGCGGTCAGAAGGTAGGTGAATTGTTTTGACGCTGTGTTTCTGACTGTTTGAAGGGAAAAACGAATTCCGATGAAAGCCAGAGCTGATCCATCATCAAAGAATTCGAATATAGATCTTTTTTCATACGCGTTATCAGAAAATAATTCAAATAAAAATTAGGAAAAAATTGATATTTTTTGTTCACCCCTCGCCATCCCTCAGATGAAAAAATACATAGAACAACAGGATTTGTCACTCGCAAAGGTAGACCAGCCGGACCGTGCAGAAGTAAGCTTTTAGATTTCACGCACTCAGGGTTCTGACCTTATTTCAGACTGTTCAGAATGGAGAAAAACCCTGTTACATGTTGTTTGGACGTGATTTAGTTTTATTGATAGACAAACTTATAAAGAAGCGATGAGATCCTGATTAATGCGACACCTAGAGATACCCTTGAGTCAGACATGTGGATATAAAGAAGCGAAGCGAAATCGAGATGATTTGATACTTTAGGCAGACCAGCGTGACACAGAGACAGAGTCTGAGAGCAAAACGTAAGTCGCTGAGCAATTTACCTGAAGCTCTGAGTCTTTGACCTTGTACCTGACTGCCCTGAGTATAGAAAGTGAAGAAAGCCGACCATAATACAACGTTGCAAAAAAGTAAAGCAGCTTAATGTAACGCACTTGTAACGTGATATGGTAGGTTCAAGTTATAAAGAGAACGAGAAAATTATTTCTGGGGAAGGAGAGAGAGAGAAGTCGAAAAAGTAGACATAGAGTCTATGGGAAAGGCCAGCTGACCTCTGGGTGACCCGGGCTGAAGCGCTGGTTGTCGGTCAGCCAGTTATGACTACGTCAAGAAAAAATGAATGACTATGACAAGAAAATACCGGATGTTACAAATCTTCTGTGCAAGTGTGGAACCACTGGAAACGAATATGGTCCTCCCTCCGATACCAGGCGGAAGTAAGGGGACGACCTGATTTGAAATGGAGTTAGCTAAAAGAAGTGACAAGATCCGAAAAACTCAACCCTTCGACTCAATGGCCGAATCCCCAACTCTCGACTCCCTGGTCCAATGTCAACCTTCAACTGACTCTTTTTCAAAATCTTCAAACTCTCAGGCCCATCTCTTCCGGGCATGACGTCATCCACACTCCAGCCCATTTTCTGTCCGGGGTTTATTATGACAATGGTGATTGTCATATCCTTTGCGCACTAGCATAAAACTGTACGCAATGACTATGCACCGGAACTCTTAACCGAATAGTTCAAAGCCTAACCAAACTGAATGATAAAATATTATAACGAAAAATGATTAATATAAAAGAATCATTCCATAATTATATAACACTATTGTTTTATTTGAAGATGGCATGTTTCGCACCCATATGTTGAACGAAGAGATTATTTGAAATTTGTGGATGGGAATTAAGGTGTACGTGGCCGAAATCTTCACCTGTCTCATGGTATGCCCTGGGAAATTGCGGACTCGGGTTCGAATCGAACTTGAAAGAGTAAAATAGGTGAATAAATGGATAAGTAAATAAGTACGCTCGTTAGCTATAGAAAAAAAGAGAAAGGAGATTGACGGATGGGAGCAGTTTGTGTTGTTTGGGAAAAGAATTCTCAGGAAATTTTTATCTCACTTTTGGTTAGTGAGCAAGAAACTAGTATTGTGCTGATTTGGTCGGTGGAGAAAGGCAAAGAAAAGAAGAGGTGGAAATGTCAATAGTTTGATTACGAGCTGTGCTTAGTTTGAGTAGAAACTTACCAGAAAATGGAAGGGGAGCACGCGAACCTTTCTTAGCTTATGTTATCCGGAGGAAAAGAAAAATAGAAAAAGGAAGATGTGATTCATGATAAGTAAAAAAAAACATTCGAAATTCTGGTATGAGCAAAGTTAAGAACGAAAAAAAGAAGAAAAAAAAAAAAAAGAAAAGAATGATATTTAGCGAAGTAAGAAAGACATTGGCTCTAAAAACAAACAAACAAACAAACTTGGTTTGTGCGAAATAAAAAGAAAGAAAAAAAGGAAATAGGAAAACTGTATTGACTTTATTAAGCAGAGTAAAAAAAAAAGAAAGAAAAAAGAGAATGAAACAAGGACAGCAAGAACAAATATTAACGAACTGTGAACTATTTAACGATTCGCCTGTTTATTTTACTTCCTTTGAATTGTATTGATTTTTTGTTATTGTATTGTTTTCATTGTGTTCTTATACGAGGAATTGACGGGCTGTTAATTCGTGAATTGATCTCTGACTAAAATTTACCGTCTCCAGGATGGGTGAATATATATATCATTTGCGAAAAGTGTTTTTGACGTACTAAATATTGTTATTTTTGAAAGGCGTGTTTTGTTCACTGTTTTGGGGCATCGACTTTTATTTTCCTTACTTTCTTATTTGTGCAGTCTCATTCCTTTACACGCAGACCGGTGACTCCTTTTAGCGATTGATATGTTATCTGGATTTAAAAAAACACAACGTGGGCAGATAACGAATCGGTCGTGTCATCCGAAGGTATATCGGACCAGAGGAACGATCAGCGGATTGGAAGCTGAATCACCCCGTGTTTGACGAGGATGGCTGTTCTGTCATATATGAATCGACGTAAATAGATCCATAGATAGATACGAAAAAATGAAAATAGATCAACTAGTGTCTGAAGACAATTAATTTTGCATAATTGGTAATAGACCAGGGCAGAGATCGTTTCGTACTACTTGTACCACGAAACTCATTACAACCTGCCATATTGTACTGAGAGGTTCATTAAATGAAGATGGCGCTCCGAAAACATAAAAGTTATGAGAAACATCCAAGTGAACTCATGTTCCTACATAGAAAGAGAAGTCGGACAAGGAATTATGTTCCTTTCTAGCCAGCGTTGCAGTTTTCCTCGGCACCAAAAAAATATAAACATAGATTTACATAGCATATAAGATGATTTCCTAGAAGTGACTGTGATGTTGCCAAATACAAATGAAATTTGGGAACCCCAGGTGTGAAACGTGATGATCCAGAAATGACCCTGATGTCGTCAAGTACAGGTTGAAAAGTGTAAGGTAATCAAAGACATCGGGAAAGAAGTTGGAGTGTAATCAATATATCTTGGAAATCTGGCATCAATATAGCCCGCCCATACTGAGGAATAGCACTCTATTTTGGGTAAGACTTAACAGATAATTGAAATATGCTATCATACGGACAAGAGACCAAAAGATCCGTGATCCGTATCATCAAATGGCATTTGACTATAGTAAAGTCAGTTTCGACAATTGTTGAAAAAATTTTCTGTCCCTGTTTCCTCTCATCAACTGGCCCAGTCGCCTTTGGCTGTAGAATATACCGACTGCATCTCTGCAGAGGGATAAGACTCCTCCATCGAGTGTCCGGGATATAACACTTAACAATCTGATGGTAAGGCTTAAATAATGCTGGAGCTTTGTGGAATGAAGAGTACCCCTTCATTACCACCACTCCCAGAGGGTCCTATCTATGGGTTAAATAGACCTGATTCACATTTAAACTGAGTGTAAACAAATGACATGCTAAATAGAATTGTTTAAAATAGAACTGTAAGATCATTTAACTGTGTAAACAAATGCGGATGTTTAATTGAGCTCTTAGTGATACATAGTAATGCTTCGAACCATTCAACTTTGTTGACTTACTGAATTGTTAGAAATAGAACTGTTTGATTATTTAAGTGTGTGTAAACAAAAAATTGTACTTATGCTAAACTGAATTTTTGAAATAGAACTATTTAATGATTTGACCGAGTAAAACCATTTAACTGTGTGAAAAAAAGAGCTCAGACTCGTCTAAAAATGTTATTAACAAAATGTGCTTAGAAATCATATATTTAATATGTATCCATGTTTAAAGAATTTTTGGCATTGAATGACCTACAATGGTTGACATGCCATAAAAACAAACCGAACCAAACCAAACTCTTGCCAACAGACGATCAATTCAGTTATCGTGTTCTGTTGAGCATAGTGCAACAATAAACTGTTCATTTTATCTTTTTTATTTCTGTTTTTATTTATCATTTATTGGAAGGTTTATTTATTTCGGAGGTGTATATAGCGTAACGGTTGTTACATGTTCAGAGAATTTTCTAGACGCAGGGACAATAATCACCTTTCTGGAGCGAGCTCCTAAACGTCTAGTACATTCCCCAGAGATCCCGTCGCACATACATTAGGAAAAAAAAGCAGATGTCCATTTGGCTAAGCTCCGTTCTTCGAAGACGGAAAAAGATGAACAAGACCCAAGGACAAGATAGAAAACGGAGCATTTAATTGAACAAACAAACAAACAAACCAACAAACAGATAAGCAAACGAACAAACATTAATGAATACATGAAGAAAGAATGTCCTGTCACTTGAAATGTTTCCTTTTGGGGGTATGGAATGGTTCTTGTAGATCCTCGATCGAATAACACAGTTCACGAGAGAGAAAGCGATTTAATATGCAAGACTTATATGGAGCGAGCAGACAGTCTTTTTATTTTTTCCTTTGTCGTCTTCAAACACATTATCCCTTTCTCGTCTTTTTCAGATGGAATATGGCAGCTTTTCCATTCTTCAGCGATACGGCTACCAGCTGCAGTCTTGTTTAATGTCGAGGGTAGGCTGGCTTATTTTCTGTCCAAACCTGAAGAAATGTCTGCTGATTTTTTCAGTGGGTCCTCATAGTGCTTAAGTCTGGAACTAAAATTCTTCTCTTACCACTTTTTGGTCTGAGTTTGTTGCCACGCACCCTATGTGTATCATTCCTCTGATACACTATTTTTAACTTGTGGGTTCGCCTGCTGCTACGGCCTGAAACATCGGGGTCATTTCGCGTTCATTTTCTCCCTCGCTCTTTCCTTGTTATCGTCTCTCACTCTCTCTCTCTTTCTCTCTAACTTTTCTCTCTCTTTTCTCTCTCTGTCTCTCTTCGAAACACGGTTATAGTCATCAGAAATTGACTTGGTGAGCTAAGTTCAAATTCTGCGAGGTGGTTTGAGTTTCATTTTTTGCTAATGCTCCCAGAAAATCCAGGAATTTATCCTTCTTCCTAGCTTCGGGTAACTAGTTGTGTATACGTGGTTCTATAGCCTTAGTTAGACAACTAGTTTTGGAGAAGGAAAACTCTGGATTCAAACCAGCTTTACTCTGCTTAATATAATTGACCCGTAGCGTAAACATATTAAATAAAAAAAAAAAGGTCATCTTGTAGACATAACAGTGAATTCGATTTCATCATTCTCAGTCTTAAGTAACTATAGTTATTGCATCTAAAAAATAAGTTTGTCTTTGTCGTGAAACAACGTCACTATTTCTCAAAGGATCTTTAGCAAATTTGACATAAATATCCAGATTCAACCCAGAACAAAGAAAACCAGAGTCCACGTTCTCTCGAGAACATTCCTCGATAATATCTGCAGAAAACCGATCTGTTTTTGATCCAGCTACAAATTTCTGCCACAAGAAGCTGAAGAGCATTCATATAAATTGTGAACGAGATTAGAGCAAATCCGACTTAGAAGTATTCTAACAACCTCGGGAGTCAAAATAAAAATCGAGTCAACTACACATATAGGGGATTCCCCGCGGTGAAGTGGCTAACATTCTGGACTGCAACATCGTATTAAGGGAGTTCTAATACCTTTGGGAAACGTATGGACACTCTTATCCCTCCATCTATTGGTTGATAAGTATTCCCACTGTTTTTCTACGTTGATGGCTTTGACATTAAATAAACCATAGCAAATCAATGTCAACAACACAGACTGTCATCATTTTTTATTCAAAATGATCACATAAGTTGGTAACAGATGGTAAAAAACTGCATGTTTACATATTTTCTATACATACTGACGATAACGTTTGTTACATATAATATATTTCTAAATTTACAGTATAAAAGAATTTAAATGCATCTGCAATACAATAAAACACTATATACCAACAATTACATAAAAAATACATAAAAATTCAAATTACATGTGTCACTATCTAGTCATAGATACTTTTCCCTTTGGAAATGTAATAACAACAACAATAACAACAGTAATAATAATAATAATAATAATAATAATAATAATAATAATAATAATAACAATAATAGCAACTCAAAATCTTGTCATTAGAACTAAATATATCAAAGCAAAAGTTGATTATTAGACGGATAATAGCAAGTATATTTTATGTGATGCATTCACTTCTTGTTTGGTTTGCTGTTTGGCTCACGTAACTAGAAGTAAATGCAGCAAACTAGTAGAAACGGAATAAAGAACAGGAACGTCTAGTTGTAGAAGGTAGTTCACTGGAAAATATGCAAGAAACTGAAATTTCAAAATACTAATAAATGGTATATGTACAAGCTAGAATCTGTTTTTGAAAATAAAACGCACAAACTTCTCTGGAACATTGAGACACAGACAGATCACCAAATCCAAAATACCAGACCTCGTGTAAATTTAAAAGAAGAAAAAATCATCACCAAGTTGATTTTGCTATTTCAGCAGACAACAGAGTTGAAGTGAAAGAAGCTGAAAAGCTAAACAAATACCAGGACCTTGCTAGAGAGCTGAACAGACTGTGACGGTGGCAGTTACAGCAATCGTAGTTGGGACCCTTGGAAAAGTTCTCCAAAACCAAGAAAAGAGGCTCGATAAACCGGATATTATAGAAATAATTGAATCTAAACTAAAGCTACTAAAATCGGCTTGGATACTTAGAAGAGTACTGGAGACTTACTGTCACTTAGATTCCAGTATAAAATCATCGGTAAGAATTGGTGTCAAAATCTCGTAACGAGTAAAATAATGAAGACCGTTTAATACCGTAATTAAATCAATATAAGTCGCTCTCTTGTTAAAGTTGGATATTGTATGTGTCAACACAGGCCGGTATTTTTGAAGACAATCCGTTCAATTCCCATCGAAACAACGATCCATGATGATATTATTGCTTCAATTCAGGGAGAAGTGGAGTATTCAGATAAGGAATTCATATTTATCTCGGTGATATTGAGAATTTGGATGAATAGAAAACGGTTGGTTGCTTGGTTAGTTATTTTAAAGTATATCAATCCTTTTTGGGCCATTTAATGTCGAATCAAGCCATTTTGATAAAAAATTTGTTTTAGTTAGTTTTGGATTTATGGCCTATCAACCTTTGTAGGTTATTTAATGCCAAATCCATTTTCATGCATATAAAACAGTTCTATTTCAAACAATTCAGTTTAGCATAAGCGTTGCATATTGACTCTCGACAGAGCTGGATGTTCCACCTGTATGACTGCAGGACGCGCACCGGTGTAAAAAAGAAAGCAGCGATGCGTAGGTGTAAGCAGCTCACGTGGGTTGAACCGGAAATGAGTAGGCGTTATGCAATTACAGGTACACAGGCACCCACAGAATAACGGTCAGTCTGTCTTGCAACCAGAAGAGGTTCGGTTAGTCACGGAGAGCGGCTGCCGGGTACCCACAGCAGTCTTCAGTCTCCTCTGTCTTCTCACGTTAGTTGTTATTCTGCAGTCTTCAGTCTTGGAGTCCCAGAGTGGCTTCAGGAGGCCAAGTGGCCCCCTGGCGAAGACTGGTTGAGAACGACTCGTTAAAGAAGAAAAGACGTATGGCTCTGAATATGAATATTGTACAACGGGGCTAAGAAGATGTTGTGAGTCAATATAACAGGGTTCAAATCCTTCAAGTGTTTCATGTCTTCGTCCCCTTGCCTCTCTCTATCTCCCTCTCTCTCTCCCCCTCTCTCTTCCCCCTCTCTCTCTCACACACACACATGTACAGTTTTTGTTTACACATAGTCAAATGTCTAAACAGTTCTGTTTCAAGCAATTCAATTTAGCATAAGTACACAGTTTCAATGTCAAAACAGTTCTGTTTCAAGTAATTCAGCTTAGCATAAGTACTCAGTTTAGTCTATAAGAACCATAGATAGGACCCTATCAGGTGGTACCAATCCGAGCCAGAGTGGACCTGGGCGCGATTAAATGAAGGAGTACTCTGCATTCCACAAAGTTCCAGCATTACTGGAACCTCACCATTAGATTGTTTAGTGACATATCTAGGACACTCGTTTAGGGAGTTTTACCCCTCAGCTGAGAAGCAGTCAGCGTATTATGCAGCCCCAAACGACTGGGCACTTAGAAAATGACTTTTGTCGCGAACTCAAACATCACAAAATTATAATTCAGTTCCAAATTGGACAGGAAATTGCTTTATTATCGAAGAATGCTTTAAATGTATTGCCTTAATAACAAATTCTTTCGGATTGGCTACTTTGTTGGGTTGCGATCTCCGTCTCTCTCTCTCTCTCTCACACACACAGACACACACACGCACGCATACACACACACACACACACACACACACACACACACACACATATATATATATATATATATAATTTGGTTTGGTTTGGTTCGGCTAGTTTATTTAATGGCATAACAATCTTCGTGGGCTATTTAATACCAAACCCATCCTTCTAGAAAAACAGCAGTGATACTATTTATCCCATAGCTTGAGGATAAGCGGGTTCATACCTTACCCTAGGGTATTTGTCCGAATGTGAACGTAATATTGCGACTGGTTTTTGAACTCGCTTACTTTGAGGCCGGAGTCTTGGGCGTTTGCAAATACGCCACGGCCACTCCACCCCCAGTTAGATAGTTACACATGGATGCTTTACTCTGTATTGTAACTAAAATCATTAAAGATAAATATATGTGATTTTCAACTCAAGAAATGTCCAATTTTGCCAATCGTAACCAATATGGTTGCCAAGATCAAAGCACAGACACTTCATTATAATCTATTGTATTTTATTGAACCAAGCTATTCAAAAAGATGCCATAGACATTACCATATATGCCGCTATATGTTGACTTTTCAAGGATGATAGTCTCGCAAAACATTACTACTGTGCTGTAAGTTCGTTCTTTACGAAATACATTACTTGTACAAACTAAGCTTTGCACATATGGAAACCCAAATTTCCACTTGCCCAGTCGGCTGGGGCAGTAGAATACTCTCACTGCTTCTCTGCAGAGGGATAAGACTCCCCTAACAAGAGTATTGGATATGACACTAAACAATCAGATGGTGAGGCTTCAGTAATGCTTGAGTTTTGAGGAATATGAAGTACCCCTTCATTGCCATCGCTCCCAGGTCCACTATGGTCCGGAGTAGTAGCACCTGATAGGGTCCTATCTATGGGTCAAGTAGAACTAAACTATGTACATATGCTAAACTAAATTGCTTTAAATAGAACTGTTTATCATTTAAACTGCATGCTTATACGAAACTGAATTGCTTAAAATAGAACATTTAAACTGAGTACTTATGCTAAACTGAATTGTTTGAAATAGAACTGTTTTTGTTCGCTAAACTGAATTGTTTGAAATGGAACTGTTTTTGACATTGAAACTGTATTTACTCTAAACTGAATTGTTTGAAATAGAATTGTTTTGACATTTAACTGTATGTAAAAAATATTCTAAACTGAATTGTTGGAATTAGATCTGTTTGACTAAACTGAATAGCTTGAAATAGAGATATTTTTGACAGTTAAACTGTGTACTTATGCTAAACTGAACTGTTTAAAACAGAACTGTGTATTTGTATAAAAATAGATTTGGCATTAAATAACCGACAAAAGTTGATATGCTATAAAACCCAAACAAACAAACCAACTTTACACAGAGCAATGGTCAATGACTTAGTCTAACAAGGCATTAATACTTTGTTATTGAGTTCTTCGCAATTGTGTAAAATTTGTAAAACTTTGTAAATTTTTAATGAATAATGATTAAAAAGTTTGTCCAGCAAATCAATATACTTATATATATTCCTATATAGATACCTTTTACCATTGATTCACTAAACACATTTACTAGTTCGCACTGTCGTTGAAGTTTAAAATACGTTCACTGTATCCTCTGTAGTCAGGAAGTATCTTGGGTATGACATTTAATTGCATTTGGTTTTTGAGTTCTGCAAAATGTGGCGTTCTCCTTCATTGCCATTGTCTTCTCTGATCAGGAGAGGTTGTAATAATGAGTCAAAAAGATCTTTATGAATATTATCTGTGTTAGATAGGAATAATTGATACCATATTAAAGTGTGCAAATTATTTGTATCAATAATTACTAGAACATATAATACTTTACTAAGGATTATTATTAGCTGCTTGAAACCATATAATTGCTTGTAAATTATTGATTTTTTAATTGAATATTTTCTTTTAATATTATATTTTTCTTAATTACTTGACGCCCCTGTATAGATCCTTTACATACATGCATCCATTGTCTCCTTTTTTATTTTTCTTGTTAGGAAAAAAAAAACAAAAACAACCCAGAAACATAAACAACCCCCGCCAAAAAAAAAGAAAAAAAAACCTGTACCTTTGATTCCTTTCATGTTTTCATCTTTTCGTTTCTCTCGTACCTTCTCTAATACTAACCCCACCAAAACTCACAACCTGGCCATTTCCAGTTACCACCTCGATTCTTCAAACTACTTAAAGTGAGAGCTAGAAATATTTTCTGTGTGGTGAGACTCTTCTATTTTTGGCTGAGGTGAAGCCCCACTCTTGAGGTGAAATCTTGAGCTTGGTGATCACCACCTCGTCTCTTTCATACATTTGCTGTTTGCAGAATATACATTCTCTCTTACAAATACAACTAGACACATTTGTCCAAATCGATTAGAGTTATAGACATTTCTTCTCTTCTTAGTATGCTCAGTGCTTTAATATACAAATGGACAAACGCAGTTCCGTGGCACATAGATTCTTATACAGTGGTCATATGGCTTTAACCCAATTTCTTTTTCTTTTACCTTTGAAGTCTCATTATTCCATCTATTATTCAGATTAGTAATTTACTTGTTTTTGAGATCATTACAAATCGATTCAACATCTTTCTTAAAATGTACCGTATAAAGTTGAATATCATCCAATAATATTCGGGACTATTTGTTGATTTTTGCAACTGAAAATTGTAGGTATACCAGTTGGCCTAGGCCTAGCTTAGTCCCACTCTTCACACACACGAAGTTTGTATGTCACATATTGTGCGACTCACTAATAACAACCTAAAATTAAGGTCTTAGAAAGTTGCCCGATACGCAATATATATGGTGTGTATTGACTCACTATCTCTACTACTGTGTTTTCCTCCTTATAGACTGGTGGCTCTACTAAAGCAAAATAACACAGTCTGACCTACTATAATAAGTATTTATTTCCAGAAAGAAAACACAACTGACCACATTTAGGTCTTAAATTTAGCTAGAGTGGAAAAGGCAGAAGTAATCCCAGACAATAAGACGCCAAAACCTCCTTCCCACCATTTGTCAAAACTACTACTAAGCTCTCAGTGCGAACTCGGGCACCAGACAGTGATGGCAGGAAAAAATTAGCCGGCAGACGGGATTTGTTACTCACTTCTAGAACATCCGATAAGTATTCAAACAGGCAAGAAGCTTCCTGAGAAATTCAACAAAAGTTAACCGAAAGTCAGCTCTACTGAAATTCTCCTAAGTTAAACAAACGATGAAAATTCAACCCGAGAATTCTCCTGAAAAACAACTTTACAGAAAACTCAATTAAAATCAAACGAAAGCTGAAACTTTTCAACGAAATCACAAAAACTATTTAAATTCAAAGAACTTTGTTTTTCTGACTCTCTCTCTCTCTCTCTCTTTCTAAGATAAGTTCCAGCAAATTACATCAAAATTTGCAACGCTTTATATTTCCTTGTTTCTTGTATAAAATTCGTTTCTAAAACTGTTGTATAGTGGATCATACCACGTTACTTCCTGTATTGCGGAAGTATAAAAGATGCCGTGTCTCTTCAAAGACAGAGACAGAGACAGAAGCGCTCTGAAAGACGTCGGTCAGTAGGACACCAACTTCGGACGTAACACTTACAGCGAGAGACTTATAATATTAGTCGGACTGTACCACTTGAGTTAACAAATAATTAGTTTTACTGTTTATCGCTTCCTTACCACGATACAACGAACACTTTATTGTCTGTATAATCTTTTTGAATCAGTATCCGAACTAGAAAACTGCGGAACTTAATGTTGAAACTTACCATAAAAGCCTCTCTAAAACATTATCCCCTTATATATTAAATTTGGCTTCATTGTCATCTCTTTATTATATTTTGATATTTGATTTCCATTTCTTTAATACAAATTTGATACTAAATTCCTTTATATTCAATTTTGATATTATTTTAAATTTCTTTCAAATTAGAAATTTTGTTGATAAATTTTCTTTAACTATTTACCCCAAATTGGGGGAAGAACAGATGGATTTATGCCTTTCTCGGGTGTTTTAGTGCAAAGTGAAATGCACATACCCTCGTCCAGGATTTGAACTCGGGTCGCCGATTCCATTTCCCATGACGCTAACCGTAGGCTCAGTGCTCCTCTTTTTCATATGTATCACTAGCTGAAGTATCCATTTCTGTAGGATAAGAGGTAAAGATGGTTATTTTGTAGTTTTTCTAATCAATTAAACTTCTATACTGAAGAGTTACAAACGGAAATTGTTGCTATACGAACTAAATCAACAGATAAGAGATTTACCAATTCGATTTTTACATAACCTTATTCAATTAATTGTATTTAGTGAAAACTTTCACGGAGTTTTATAGAGAAATATCTTTTTTTCCATTGTGACCCTTAAGGAATGATTCGATTAAGACAGTTTCTTTTCAGGGCCCTCCTTTACACCTTGGTGTAGTAGCTATGGAAAAGGGAGCCTTCGGGTCATATGTATCGAGTATTGTGCATGCTTTTTTCCTTGCTAAGCAGTAATTCTCTAAAACAAAATTACATTTCTGGCTTGAAAAACAGCTTATAAGCGAACGTTTAAGTAACGTTTAATTGAATAGTAATAATTATTTACCGAGACATTTTTTTTCTTTTGAGGTTTTGGAATTAAAACACTTTATGATTAGTCATGCTTGTCAAGCAATATGGTTTATCATTGACTATTGTTTCTTGTGAGTGAATCACTTTAGATAATGAATTATAAGGAACAAAAACGTTTTGATATTAAACCGTTTCCCCCGGTTTAATAAATATGCATAACAAAATTGGTCTCACAATATCAAACCATTTGATCACCTATAGATAACAGAAAAACAAATTCTTCCTAATTAATATAATATCCACTTTTTCCATGAAGAACGTATATAATTCTGTAAAAATTATTGAATTCGGTAACTCGTTATCAAACCGTTTTGGCTGTCTCTAGATATGGGACAATTCCTTTACCACCTAGATCCCGACACAAGAAAAATAACAAGAAGACTTGAAAAAATTAAATTAAAAATAATAAACCAACAGCGTTCCATCGTCTTTAACAAAACTTGCTTGAAGATAGATAGATAGATAGATATGTGAAATCTGGAATGTATTCAGGGATTTTGAGCATCTTTTGAACTAATTTCTGGTCCTTGACGTGACTTGTAAACCGAACCGAAGTAACATTACTGAGAATATAAGAACACTCACATGTAGTGTTAGAGAGAAACTACTGAGTGAGTCTGTGCACCATGTGACCGTTGCATTTTCAATAACCGAGCCAGTAAATTCTTTAAGTCATGTATATCAAGTATTGAGCATTCTTTTTTTCTTTTTGTAAGACACAGTATGGCCTAAGCGTGTTAACTCCAAGCTATAGTGAAGATTTAGCAACTTATGATCTCTTGCTTTTCCTTAAGCAAACACTGCACTTGAAACGTCCTATTTGGAAGAAGGGGAATATGCAACTGATAACGATCTAGAAAGAGAACTTTGCCGTCTGAAAAGTAGACGGTACACTGAAATGAGTAGAGTGTTTGCCAGTGGTCCGGGAGACCGGTGTTCAATCCTAGTGGAGTAATCCAGGGAAGGAGTAGGGCCCTTCTTTACACCTTGATGTCATAGCTATTGAAAAGGGAGCCTTCGAGTCACCCTCGACTAAGGTCGCCAACTTTACGTTTTTTTACCGCTGACAGTACTTTGAAAAGGACTAAAGTTTATTTTAACTAGATAGGCTATTTTTCGTTGATAGTTAATGATTAGATAATGTTGCATATTGACTGTCAATCTGAGATTTCCCTGCACAGGACGCGCATGTGTAAATAAGCCGACGCAGTCACGTAGTTGAGCGGAAACAGTGGGCGTTGTGAAATGATATATGCAGATGCCCACGTTAGATACAGTCAGTCTTGCGTCAGTCTTAGCTTGTGGCCAGAAGAGATTCGGTCAGTCACAGAAAACGCCAGTGAGTGGTTTGGCGTCCCACAGAGCGGCCTACAGCGGGGCTCCGGTTAAGTACTTCCCGACCGAGAAGCAGAAGAAGTGCTAAGTGGGACCTTGAAGAAACACAGCATGGTATGGTCAAGAGAAGAAGAAATTATGAGCTAATGTAGCAGTTTGTCTTCGTCTCCCTCCATCTTTCTCACACCACAGAAGTTTTTACCCCTTTCGAGGAAAATAAAGACGTATATATTTTGGTGAAAAGAAAGTTTCATTCCTTCATGGCGTTATATAACTGTAAGTTCCAGACAAACTTTTTATATTTGAGGTGTTTTCAAAAGTATCGAGACTGAAGCTGCATTGACCAAGACTGAACAGAACTATGAATGAATCACTTATTTTCCTCTAAACAGTTTCCTTGGCATTCAACGCATTTATTCTAGCGAGTGTAGCACTTTTGAAACCTTAGATATAGTATAAAGCTGCGCTTTTGTATTTCTCTTAATATTCTCGGTGTCAAATCTTATTCTTGAGATGAATTTTCATTTTTAGAAAAAAGAGATGTCGGATACTGTACGACCTGTTTCACTGTTGTTCAAAAAGTATTAAGACTGCACACTGACTCGGTTAATCTACTGGTCCTGTCGGCTCGAGCTGCAGAATACACCGACTGCATCTCTTTCCTGGATATGACACTAAACAATCTGATGGTCAGGCTTCAATAATACTGGAGCTTTAGGGAATGCGGAAAATACCCCTTCATTGCTATCACTCCCAGGTTCACTCTGACCCGGATTGGTACCACCTAAAAGGGTTCTATCTATGGGTCAAATAGAAGTAAACTGTGTGATTACGCTTAACAGAATCATTTGAAATGAACTGTTTTTGCATATAATTGTGTTTCAACTGCGTACTTATGCTAAACTGAATTGTTTGAAAAAGAACTGTTTTTGACTTTTAAACTGCGTACTTATGCTAAACTGAATGTTTTGAAATAGAATTGTTTTGAAATTTAACAGTTTAAAATAACTGTGATTATGATAATTGTTTGAAATAGAACATTTTTTGACGTTTAAACTGTGTACTTATGCTAAATTGGATTAAACAGAACCGTTTTGACATTTAACAATGTGTAAACAAAAAACTATGCTTATACTAAACTGAATTGTTTGAAACTTTTATCAAAATGACTTAATTCGGCGTTAAATGACCTGAAAAGGGGTGATACGTCGTAAAACAAAACAATCAACCAACCATTCGTTTAATCTACATTGTAGATGTTTAAAAATTATTATTTTATCGTTCCATTGTGCACACGACTTCATTTATATTTTTTTAAAAATACAGCTTTAGTCTTGATACTTCTGATCACATCTCATGTATATAATATATATATATATATATATATATATATATATAAGGAGTTTTAACAAATTTTTATAGATTATTTGATCAACATTCTTAAAATATACAAGTATTTTGTAGGAAATTGCCGCAGGTTTCTTGTTTTTCAAAAGGCCTAATCTTTCCCACAAACAAATTTCTCCTCAACTAATCCTATACTTGATGCCATCGCCTTAAGGTTTGCGCGGCATAATATCGAACAGTAATTTCTTCTTCTTCTACTTCTTCTTCTACTTCTTCTTTAAATAAAAATTGATCAGTAATTTTCAATTATTGGTACCTGGTCGTGTTTACACAGATCTGATATCATCAGCCGATTTTTATTAGTTTTCAAAGTCAAGTCAAACGATGTTGCAAGCAGCGACGCGCAGATTAAACTTCACACAAGTTTGTTTGATCCAGCAAGGCTCTATTACTCATTCTCTACTGCCATCTTTTAAATTTGACCTTTTTTGGGGGTGTGAGGGGGCATTGATTCCAGCGGTGAAATTGAAATATCCGGTAAAAGGAAATCACGACAAAAATAAATAAATGAAAAAAAAAAAAAATGAAAAAAAAAAAAAAAAAAAAAATTAACCTAAAATCCCTATATATTAATGAGATTGTTTTTATTACAGAGGTGATAAAATGGTCGGCTACAGAGTTTCAATGCAATACATTTTAATACCTAATAATATCCGTTTCGATTGTTTAATGTCGCACTAAAAATAACAAAATCTTATTCTATATGGTTTTGAAGAAAATTAGCTTTTTATTAAAAATGTTTGTGAGTGTTCTTATGTACGGGCGATAATGTATATGAAAAAGTATATTATGAGAATCATCATCATCATCATCATGATACTCAAGGCGTATTGACAGCACAGATTCTCTTGAATATCGTTCGCTATCCGTCCCTATCAGCCATCGTTGTAGATGGTACCATAATATTGATAATAATATTAAGTAGGTAAAGTTGGCGACCTTAGTCGAGGGTGACCCGAAGACTCCCTTTTCAAATGCTACTATACTGAGGTGTACGGGAGGGCACAACGCCTTCCCTAGATAGCTCCACTTTAACCCTTGATGCTTACCTTATAATGCAGAGTGTTAAGCAAAGCGGCATCAAGTACCATTTTTGAGTCTTTTGTATGTCTCTACCTAGGATTGAACTCCGGTCTTCGGAACCATTGTCGAACACTCTACTCATTAATGGCCATATATGTTCTGTAATTCTGAGAATAATAATTATCAATGCAAGAGTTGTTCAGATTATTGAAATCAATTCTTTTTTAATTGCTTTTGCAGTGAGAAAAAACTTTAAGAGAAAGAGAAAAATAAAAGAAAAATAAAACAAAAACAAACAAAAATACCTTTCAACCGATCCAAACAACGACCTTCTTGAGATGTGCAATATCAGTTGAAAAAGTCTATGACAGAAGATAACCATTCCAATGGCGAGAATGTTAATGATCAGGAAGTACCGTCTTTAATTTGGAAAAGAGTTGTTTGGAATACTGAACTCATTTTAATTTTTGCTTTGGTTAGTACAACGACATTTCAACCGATCCGGTCTGATTTAAATAGTACACACAGTATATGTTTTTCATTTTTTTTTTTTTTTTCGCTGATCATCACCTTTTTGGAAGAACTGAAACCATTCTGTTGAGAGCATTTCTATTGTACATTTTTCCCACAAAATCTGGACTGTTGATTTAAAAAAAATCCTTTTTCTAGTAAAATAGTCTCAAAGGAAAGACGGAAAGACAGCAGACAATTAGAAAAAACTGACGGAGAAATGAGGCTTTAAAACATCTCAGACTTAGTTCTTAAAAATCATGACATAGCACGTATTTTAACAAAATAGAAACTGTTGATTTTTTTTATTGTTTCTAGTAGAATAGGATGCATGGATTACAATGATACTAAAGAAAGCGTCCAATTCGTTGAATTGACGGAGAAATTGAGACTTTAAACCATCTTTGCTTCAGTGCTTTAAACATAACTGACTTTCTCTAATTTTTTTCTGCAAAATTCTAATTGATTATTCTTATCGTTTCTGGTAGAATACAATGCATAGAATACATTTCTACGAAAAAAGGTGGTCAATTCGAAGATTACCGTGCTTACTTAGACCGTGGCAAATCGGCGGAAAATTTAGGCCATAAAACATCCCTGACGAAGTTCTTAAAGTGACTATGACACAGTACATTTTTTGGACAAAATTCAAACTGTTGATTTATTAGTCGTTTTTGGTAGAATTCTAGAATACTGATTTATTGATTTTAGCTGCAGTTCAAACTGTCTAGGGTTATTTATATCAAGAGGTTTGGGAATCGCGTTTATATTTACATTTTTTTGTGTTGTTGTTTCTTAAGAGCTTTTTGTATATTTTTCGAATGTTGTGTTTTGTCTGTATTCTTTGATCCTGTCTCGGTATCTTTTTAGTCTTCTTTCATTCGCCAATACCTTCTGATTTATTTCCTCGAGTTGTATTGTGTTTTTGTTCTCTTTTTGTCCTGACATATTCAAGCGTTTTTCCTATGTCTTAGTTTTTTTGCTTGTTGTCGTAGATTTCTTATCGGCGTTTCCAGTCTAATTTCCCATCCATTTGAACATGATTAATTTTTAAAAAGATCTATTTGACCCGCAGATGGGATACTGACTCGTACTACCATCCTGGGGCCGAGTGGAACTAAGAGTAATGGAAACGAAAAGGTACTCCACACTCGCTAGATCTCCAGAATTGGAGCCTCAAATTGGATTCAGTTTATTGTCATACCCAAGACAACCCTTTTTTGGATGTGTCAAGCCTCTTTGCAAAGAGATACAGAAAGAGTCTAGTGCTGGAGTAAGGCACAAAAACCAGCTGCTATTCGATATCCAGCGACGATCATAAGATATCATTTGTTTGAAGATACGAATAAAGATAATATTATCGGTTATTAACTATGAATGATAAGAGCTCTTCGGTTTACGACGATAAGGAGAAAGGGACTGGAGATTTAAGACTTACTGTCAGTCAATCTACAGACATAACCATTCGGAATACGATGTAAAGTTGCCTTCTATGCATAAAAAATATTATAAGGACAGACCGGAAAAGAGGAGTTATCAAATCGAGAAAATAAGAATAAGTCGAAAAACAATTTACATGGCTACCTCAAAAGAAAAGCCAAGGATATTACACATAAAAATACCGGGGAATGACTACATAGAGGAAATTTTAAAAGACAGAAACTGAATCACTATTAATAGCAACTCAACATAATGCCATTAGGATAAATTATGTAAAAGCTAGAATAGATAAGAATCGAGAGAATAACAAGTGAAGGATATAATATATATATATATATAGAGAGAGAGAGAGAGAGAAACAGAGAGATTGAGGGAAAAAGAGAGAAAGAGAGTGAGAGAAACGAAACAGTAAACCACATAATGAGCGAATGTTGCAAATTAGTCCAAAATAAGTACAACAGCAGCCACGTGTGGGTGAGGAAGAGGATCCACTGAGAATTGTGCAAGTGACTAATTATAGTCATACAGATAAATGGTAAATGCACACCCTAGAATCTGTCTTTGAAAATGAGACACAAAATTCTTTGGCATCTTGAATTAAGTTGGGGATTCTTGGAGCAATATCCTAAAAGAATTGAGTATGACCAGATTACAAACCAGATAAGATCGGCTAGGATACATTGAAAAGTCCTGAAAGTCTGTGGAAACTTGCTGTCGTTCGGATTTGTGTAAAAAGCAAAAGTTACAACTGATTTCAAAAATTCTATCAGAGCAAAACAATAGCAGAGAGAGTATAAGAGTAGACACGACTAGGTGAGCAAGGTGATCCACTTGGAATTGTGCAAGAAGTTTTAATTTGACCATATGAACTAATAGTATATTCACAATCCATCCAGGATAATGAGATGCACAAAGTTCTTTGGGAATTCGAAATGCAAACAGATCACCTAAACTCGGGTAAAAGAACCAGATCAAGTGATAGTCAACAACAACAACAACAAAAAAGAGAACCTATTCTGCCGAATAGTGGACTTAGCTGTTCCGGCTGACTACAGAGTAAAACTGATGGGAGGCAAAAAGAGAGATGAATACAGTCCTATTTCAAACAATTCAGTTTTGTATAAGTAAAGTTTCAATGTCAAAAACAATTCAATTTCAAGCAGTTTGGTTTAGCATAAGTACACAGTTTATTTCTATTTGACCCATAGATAGGACCCTATCAGGTGCTACCACTCTGGGCCTGAGTGGACCTGGGAGCGATGGCAATAAAGGGGTTCTCCGCATTCCCTAAAGCTCCAGCATTACTGGAACCCCACCATCAAATCGTTTAGTGTCATATGCAGGACACTAATTTGGGGAGTCTTACTCCCCTGCAGAGAAGCAGTCGGTATATTCTGCAGTCCCAACCGACTGAGCCAGCTACCATCATGGGTTCATAAAAATGAAATTACAAAATAATAATATTAATGCATGTGATGATGAGATATCTAAACATCTCATCCATCCTATGTCAGAAGACCAGTTTTAATTTTAGCAAACAGAGAGAAGAAAATTTATCCAAAAGAGTATAACGAATAGATGACTGAATGGAACTGAGAGAAAATGAAAAGCTGAAAAAAATATTTGAATCTTGTTAGAAGACGCGCCCAAGACAAAAAAGAAAGAAGAAAACATGTAGGACATGAATATAACAGTTCTGTCAATCATTAACAATATGTCTGGGACAGTCCCAAAGAGCTTTCCAAAGATATTGCGAAAGCTTCAAGTCCAGCGATGAATCAAAACTATCATAACTAAAACTAGTTAGATGAAGAAACCTGCTGTCATTCAGAATTCAATGAAAAAATACTAATTAGAACTGTCGTAAAAAATTGCGAGGAGTAAAATAATAAAGTCTATGATTGTAAAAAAAAATAGACGCAATAAAAATAAGAAGAACCCATAAGATAATACTGGTGCTAAAATTCAATGATTAATAATAATAATAATAATAATAATAATAATAAAATTTAAATTTGACCATACGAAGAAATGGTATATGCACAATCTAACATCTGTCTTGGAGAATGACACACACAAACTTCTCTGGGATTTTGAGATACAAATAGATCGCTTAATCTCGGCCAGACCACCAGACTTTATAAGAATCAAAAAAAAAAAAAAAAAAAAAAAGAAAAAAAAAAAAGAACTTGCTGAATTGTGGAATTTTCTTTCCTGGATAACCACAGAGTAAAATTGAAAGAAAGTGAAAAGAAGGATAAGTACCTCGACCTTACTAGGAAATTGGAGAAACTGCGGAATATGAAAGTGGCGATTATACCAATTGTAATTGGTGTTCTTGGTACAGTCACCAAAGGAACTGGAGGACTTGGAAATAAGAGGAAGAGTGGAGACCATCCAAAATACTGCATTAGTGATATCGACCAGAATACTCAGAAGAGTCCTGGAGACTTGAAGAGACTTGCTGTCACTTATACTCCAGTGAAAGACTATCAGCGTTAGCTGATGTGAAAAACTCTCAAGAAATAATAACAATGATGATAATAATTTGACAAAAAACAAAAAAGAATTGGAAACCCAAATACAGACGATTAGAATATACAGTCAAGATATAGGGATGGAATTCTGCATAAACAAATTCGCCATAAAAAGTGAAAACGACACATAACAGAAGGAATCGAACTACCAAATCAAGACAAGATTAGAACGCTCCAGGAAAGGGAAAGCTACAAATACTTGGGAATATTGGAAGGTGACATCATCAAACAAGTGGGAATGAAAGAAAAAAATTTAAAAACGAGTATCTCAGGAGAACCAGAAAGCTACTCGAGACAAAACTACACCGCAGGGACCTAACAAAAGGGATGAATACCTGAGCAGCCCCCTTCCCTTGTAAGATACTCGGGACCATTCTTGAAGTGGACTAGAGAAGAACTCAAACAAATGGAGTCGAGAATAAGAAAACTAATGACCATGCATCTCAGAGATGATGTTGACGAACTATATATATCAAGAAAAGAAGGAGGAAGAGGACTTATTAGTACTGAAGACAGCGTTGACGCATCGATACAACCACTCAGACAACATAAAAAAGCGCAGAGGAAGATTGATTACAGCAAACAGAAACAATAATGACAACATGAGGATCAGCAGAACGGAAATAAACAGAAAACAAAAATGGGAAGAAAAAAAAAAACTCTATGGACGTTTTAAGCGACTAACAAGCGACATCTCTCATGAGAAAACATGGACGTAGCTAATAAAGGGAAACCTTAAGAGAGAAACTGAATCTCTCCTAATAGCAGCACAAAACGACGCCATAAGGACCAACTATATCAAAGCAAGAATCGATAATATGCAACAAAACAGCAGATGTAGGTGATGTGGTGATAGAGATGAATCGATTAATCACATATTAAGCAAATGCAGCAAACTTGCACAGAGAGTATAACACTAGACACAACTGGGTGGGGAAGGTGATCCACTGGGAATTGTGCAAGAAATTTAAATTTGACCATTGGAGCAAATGGTATAAGTACAACCAATTATCTGTCCTAGAGAATGACACAGACAGAGTCCACTGCGATTTTGAGATACAAACGGATCACCTAAACTCGGCTAGATGACCAGACCTTTTTATTATAAAAAAAAGAGAACTTGCCGAATTGTGGATTTTGCTGTCCCAGCTGACTACAGTGTAAAATTGAAAGAAAGCGAAAAGAACGATAAGTACCTGGACCTTGCTAGGGAACTAAAAAAACTATGGACCATGAAAATGACGGTGATATCAATTGTAATTAGTGCTCTTGGTACAGTCACCAAAGGTTTGGTAAAAGGACGAGAGGACTTGAAAATAAGAGGACAAGTGGAGACAATCCAAACTACAGTATGGTTCAGATCGGCCAGAATACTGAGAAGAGTCCTGGAAACTTGAAGAGACTTGTCCTTTAAACTCCAGAGAAAGACTATCTGCTAAAATGATGTGAAAAACTCTCAAGGAGGAAAATGATAATTTGACAATAAATTTGACTATCTTAGCAAACGGTACTTGCACACCAGATTACATGCTGGGAGAAGGAGACGCATAAAATTCTCAGGTATTTTGGGATACAAACCGATTACCTAATCCTAATCAGAAGATCAGACCAAGTGATAATTAACAAGAAAAAAAAAAGAAAGAAAAAAGATAACTTGTCATATGATGAACTTTGCCGTCCCAGCAGAGCACAAAGCGAAAAAAAAAAAAAATCGAAAAGAGAGACAACTACTTAGATCTTGCCAGAGAACTAAGAAAACTATGGAATATGAAGAAGGCAGTTGGAATATTCCCCAAAGGCCTGGAAAGGAAACTCGAAGAGTTGGAAATCGGTGGATGAATCAAGACCATCCAAAGTAAAGATCAACCATAATACTGAGGAGAGTCCTGGAGACGTGAGGAGACTTGCTGTCACTCAGACTCCTGTGAAAGATCATCCGCTAACGCGAGTATGAAAATCTCGGAAGAAGTAACATAATAATATTATTAAT
This sequence comes from Sepioteuthis lessoniana, assembly GCA_963585895.1. NCBI lineage: Eukaryota > Metazoa > Mollusca > Cephalopoda > Myopsida > Loliginidae > Sepioteuthis > Sepioteuthis lessoniana. Next base: position 91,266,176 of record OY757908.1, read on the forward strand.
AATAGTAATAAGAATGACATAACGACGCACTAGAAGACCTTAAAATTGTCTTTTAAAAATGGCTGGCATACAACGTAAGGAAGATGAGGTTCAGAAGGAAGTTCATGGAGCGAGTCGCCATGAAAGGAATTGTGGATCTCTTTCTCTGGAAGAGTGTCTTCTTCATTGATGTTCACGACAGCATCGTGCATGAATAGTTTTTGGAGTAAGGGTGGTGGAGATAATGCAAAATAAAAAAGAAAAAGAAAAAGAGAATGATATGGTGGTGACAAAATTAGAAAGCAGACGGAAGGAAAAGAGTGGATGCTGACTGTGGTGAACTTTTGTAGAATCAGTCTTTTGTTTGGCGCGGAAGAATGGAACGCACTGCTTTGTCGGACCGAAAATATCTGGTTTGGCGTATTTACAGGAGGATAAAAAAATGTCTCAATCTTGATTTTACTTTCTTTCTCATTCCTTTTTCAGACTTCAGGAATAATAATAATAATAATAATTGGAAACCCAAAGATGAACTGAAACCATTCGGCATTATTAAAATCAGCGAGGGCTATAAGTGTTGAGGTCTTCGGAAGGCTTGTTGTCACCTGATATCATCACTGATATTTAAAACATCTGCTACTACTGATATAAATATATATATATAGTAATTTGCCCGACAGTAGTCGGGGTCGACCCGAAGGTTCTTTTCAATAGCTTCTACGGCGAGATGTAAGGGAGAGCAACACTTCTTTCCTTAGATTGCTCCACATACCCTTGATCCGTTCCTCATAATGTTAAATGTTAAGCAATGAAGCATCAAGTACTATTTTTAAGTCTTTACTTTGATTCGAGGATGGATTGAACTCCGGTCTATCGGACTGTGGGCAAACATTCTATCCATTACGCAAATGGGCCAAGAATATATATATATATATATATATATATATATATATATATATATATATATATATATATATATATATATATATATATATATATATATATATATATATATATATATATATATATATATATATATATATATATATATATATATATATATATATATATATATATATATTATATATATATATATATATATAATATATATATATATATATATATATATATATATATATATATATATATATATATATATTATATATATATATATATATATATATATATATATATATATATATATATATATATAATATATATATATATATATATATATATATATATATATATATATATATATATATATATATATATATATATATATATATATATATATATATATATATATATATATATATATATATATATATATATATATATATATATATATATATATATATATATATATATATATATATATATATATATATATATATATATTATATATATATATGTATTATGCATATATATATATAATGTATATATATATATGTATGTATGTATATATATGTGAGTGTGTATATGTATATTTATATACGTATATGTATATTTATATATTTTGTATATATATATATATATATATGGGGTGGGGTATGTGGGTGCGTGTATAGATATGTCCATAGCTACGGGTTAAAGAGTACTACTAAGGTTTTTCTGCAAAGATGGATTTGGCATTAAATAACACATTAATGTTAATATGCCATTAAACAAAGAAACTCATAGTTGAGTTTCTTTGTTTAATGGCATATCAACATATATGTTCTGTCAACACCCCACCTAAACAGAGAGAGAGAGAGAAAGAGAGGGAGAGAGAGAGAGGAGGAGGAGGAGAGTGGGAGAGAGAGAATAAAAAAGTGGACACACACACACACACACTATCTCTCTCGTTCTCTCCCTTCCTCATTTCCTTTTTCCGCTATTTCTATAATTTCTAAACTTCTGTTTCCTCCATTCTCTACGTGTTCTTTCTCACTTTTGCAATCTCTTTTCGTTTCCAACTTATTCCCTCTTCATTTTCTTCCTCCAATGATTTCTTTCTTTCACTTTACTCGAGTCATATAATAAAAAATCAATTCTATCAACAGATGTCCTTATTCTGTCATCTTGGACCCATACACAAGCGGAGCGGTGGACACTGGACCCATTTATCATGGAACGCATAGCGTAATGGTTATCGTTGCTGGAAATGGAATCGGCGACCCGAGTTCAAATCCTGGACGTAGATGTTTCCGTTTCACTTCACTCTTGGGAAAGACGTGAATAAATTTTTTCTTTTCTCACCACCTACGGCTAAATAATAGGACAGACAAGGTTCTTTATACTACAACTACTACTAATAATAATAACAATAATTGAGACTGCCCAAGAGACGGCGTTGTTGGCGTCAGCAAGGATACTGAGTAAAGTGCTAGAGATTCGTTACTCTCGGGAAAAACGAGAATAAATCTTTTCTCCCTACCCCCAGCTACGGTTAAATAGAAGGGCTAACAGGGATCTTTAACCTTGGTACGGCAATCATTCTTGGAGTAAATTAGATATTTAATGTAAGTTGCAAATTTATTACAACTATTCCTACAACTACAACTTCTAATAATAATAATAAGCAAAGAAGAGGACAAAATTTGCACGACGAGGAAACAAAAGAAATTCGTCAAGGTAGAAGAATAGAAGAAAAAGCAAAACAAATTAAAAAGAAAGAAAGCATTGAAAGAGAGGTATAAAGAGATACAGAAACCTTGGAGAGAGAGACAGAGAGACAGAGACAGAGACAGAGAGACAGGAACAGAGGGTGGTAAATTGAGTGTGGACATATATATATATATATATAGAGAGAGAGAGAGAGAGAGATGCAAACCATGGTTTATAAGAGAGAGATAAAATAAGAGAGAGAGAGGGGGGAAGAGGGGGAGAGGGAGAGAATGGGGTATCGTTTGAGAACATATATACATATATATAGAGAGAGAGATGCAAACTTTGGTTAATACGAGAGAGAGAGAGAGAGAGAGAGAGAGAGAGCAAGCGAGAAAGAGAGAGAGAGAGAGAGAGAGAGAGAGGGAATAGAAAGTGTAACAAGTAAGTGAGGAATATGAAGCATATATGTATAAATAAATCAAGAAAAGAGAGAGAGAGAGAGAGAGAGAGAGAGAGAGTATGTGTGTGGAGGTGTATATTAGATGGAAAGAAAGGGGCCGAGGGTGGTAGGGAAAGAGTGAGTGCCTTTTGTAAAACTTTTGCGGAATTTAACTCTACTGGTAGATATGGCACTTGGTGAGAAGAAAAGGTCGCCGTTTCTGTGGAATTTGTTTTGCGTACTGAAGATGTGAAATAGCCCCACAAGATCGGAAAAGAAACAGAAAGTATAATCAAACGAAGGAGAGAGAGAGAGAGAGAGAGAGAGAGAGAGAGATGGAGAGAGAGTGAAAGTAGAAGGATAGAACTGTGAAAATTTATTCTTTTGTTGAAGCAGACATATGGGGAGTGGGTGCGTGTTTGTGTACGTGTGCGCGAGCGTGCGTGTGGACAAGCACGTGAAAGCGTTCAAAGGTAGTAATTTTTTTCAAGGCAAAAAGCCAGCAAAAACGTATTTCAAAAGAAAACATTTCTTTTTATTTCTTTTTACTTTTAAAGAGCAGAGAAAAAGAAACAGAAAATTGGGGGAATAAGGGAAGGTGGAGCTAAGAAAAAAGAAGTTAGATAGATAGATAGATAGAGAGAGAGAGAGAGAGAGAGAGAAAGAAAGAGAGAGAGAGAGAAAACAGAGGGGAGAAAAAGAGATAGAAAGAAAGTTAGAAGAAGGAATTGACATAAAACAAAAGGGAAGAAAAAATAGAGAAAGAGAGATATAGGAAAGACTGAAAGTTAAAAAAACTGAGGGAAAAGGAGAGATAGGGAGGGAGGGAGGAGGGAGGGAGGGAGCGAGAGAGAGAGAGAGAGAGAGAGAGAGAGTGAGAGAGGGGGTTTGGAAAAGAATAGCGACGGTAAATAGAGGTTAGAAGTGGAGGTAGAGAAATATGGAAGCAGGAAAAAGAAAAAAAAGAAAAGGAAAACGGAAAAAGGAAAATGGAGGAAAAAGGACAGAAAAGAAAAGTGAGAGGAGAGAAAATGGGCGAGAGAGAGAAAGAAAGAAAGAGAGAGAGAGAGAGAGAGAGAGAGAGAGAGAGAGAGAGGTGTAAGAAAATTAGAAATACAAAGAATGACAGAGAGTGAAGGTGACCAATGAAAGTGAGATGTGAATAAAGACTATGTCAGGTAAAAAAAGCAAGAGTGAAAGAAAATAGGAAAGAAGTAACAGAAAGAAAAATAGAAAAGAAGAGAGAAAAGGGCAATGGTAAAAGAAAGAGAGACGATTGAGAGAGAAGAAAAAGAAAACACAAAATGGATGGAGAAAGTTGAAAGGAAGAGAGAGAGAGAGAGAGAGAGAGAGAGAGAGAGAGAGAGTAGGAGAAAAATTTGGAGAATAAAAGGGAATGAGACGGATAGAAAAAGGGATAAAGTGAAAGAAGGAAAACGAAACGGAGAAGAGGGGAGAGGGAAGAGAGAACGAAGTGAAGGTAGCCAAAAAAAGTTAAGTACACAAGAAAGAAGAGCCAAAGAAGAAGAAGAAGCAGAAGAAGAGATACCGAGAGGGAATACGAAACAGAAGATGTAAAGAGGGAAAGGGGGAAAGAGAAAAGACAGAAAGAAAGAGGGAAAAAGAGAAGGAAAAATAGAAAAAGACGTAAAGAAAGAATAAAGATGGAATGATTGAAAAGGAAGAAAAATATGTTGATAAAGTAAGAAAGAGAAGAAATGGTATTCCTCGGCTCTTTCTCGCTACTAAAAAGAACGTCCTCACAAAAAAAAAAAAAAAAGAAAAGAAAAGAAAAGAAAAAAGAAAATGAAAAGGAAAAGAAAAAACCCACGGAGGGAGAAAAGTCTGAGGTTGCAATGGAAAATGCAGAAGAAACGGCAACCAAGAATTTTACAAAAACGGAAGTTGTGCGCCGCTTGGTTAACGCCACCTGAAGTCGAGAAAAAAATCGATTTGGCCAAAGCCTCTGGGTGAAGCCAATTTTGAACAGTAAAATCAATAGCAAAAGAATGTGTGTGTATGCCTACGTGTTTGTATGTGCGTATGAGAGAGAGAGAGAGAGAGAGAGAATCTCTTTTTAGCTTTCTGTCTGTCTCTTTCTATCGCACAAACACACTGCGATAGTATGGACAGGTAGAGTTTATATAAAATGAGTACAGACTGTGGTTACACTGATCAAGAATAAGAATAAACAATGATAAAACGCTTGCTATTGAATTTTTCTTTCTTTCTTTCTTTCTTTCACTAGTTTTTCTTTATTATTTGTTTAGTTTTCCTCTTCCTTCTCCCCCAAGTTTTTTAGCATCTGTCTGTCTGTCTGTCTTTCTTGCTTCTGTTTTCTATCCTCTTTTTCTCCTCCTTCCTCCATTTCAAAGATTCTTGTTAACGTTTTTTCTTATTCGACCCCGATTCCTTCTTCAATTCGCTCTCTACTACCTACTTAAGTTTCTTTCTTTCTTTCTTTCTTTCTCATTTTTGCCTATATCTCCTCATTTTCATTCATTAATGATTGTACCTTTTCTTACTCTTTTTCTCTCTTTGATAAACTTATTCTATAATCTCTGACTCAATGATTACTTTTACGTTTTTTTTTTTTACTTCGAAATTTTTCTCAGCTCAATTTTTTTCTTTTTATCTTTTTTCTCCAGAAAATGTCGAGGGAAAGAGGAAAGGAATAAAATGATTGACTATAGAAGAGAAAGAAGCAGAAAGAAAGAGAGATTAAGCGTAAGAAGGGAAACGAAAAGGGGGAAGATGTAAAAAGAAAAAATGGAAGAGTCAACCAAGTGAAGGAAGACGAAAGAAAAGATCGAGATGCATAGAGGAAAGAAGAAAGAAAGAAGCGGCAGATAAAAAAAGAAAAAAGAAAATAGATTTTAGCGTTCCTTTTTCTTTCGTCAAAGAAAATTTCTTCTTCTTCTTCTTCTTCTTCTTCTTCTTCTTCTTCTTCTTCTTCTTCTTCTTCTTCTTCTTCTTCTTCTTCACCGCTTTGTACTACCGATCCTCCTTTTTATATTCTTGTACCTTTCTTATTTCTCTGCTTTCACTTGCTTTCTTCTCTCTTCGATTTCTTTTCTCTTTAAAGTTTTCTCTAAGTTTTTCTCTGTGCAAACTAATGAATAATATTAAATGTAACTATTAGTGTTAAGTAGTCATACTCGAAACGATTTAACTGTGTGAAAATAGACCTGTGTGTGTTAGATAGCAATACTTGAAACGATTTAACTGTGTGCAATCAAACTCGTCTGAAAATGAAGTTAACTACAAATTATTCCCAAAATATATATATATATATATATATATTGATATGCCATTAAACCAAATCACCTAAGTTTTCCTCTTTCCTATCTTTCATATGTATCTCTCTCTAACACTATGACATTATCTTTTAAGTCTGTTTCTTTCACTATCTCTTGTTTTGCCGAGTAGTCTCCGTGGAATAATGCCTAAAATGCTGGCCTCTGACACTGTATTAAGCGAATTCGAACTCCAGTCTCTCTATCACCTTCCCTTTCGAACTAGTACCTTTGGAAAAGGTATGAACCCTATTATGAGTTTAACAGTACCACTGCTATTCTATTTTATACAAGGGTAGCATTGAATAATCCACAGAGGTTGATGTGTTCTTTAAGAAAGAATCGGTCTCTTTCTTCAGATCCCTTTAATCTGCTACATTATTTCATCTTGTTTTAAGACAATTCTTAATATTTTTTTACCCGAACTGTACTCCCTATCTACCTTTGTAAAGAGTGTTTCAAAAACTTTGGTATCATTTGATATTCTGTGTTTAATGGTCTCATTAAAATTGTTTAAACACCTTTTCTTTTCCAGTAAACGGCATTTCTACACCAGAAAAGAAAAAAATTAAACATAGATGAGTTGTTCTACACATGCAGTTAAAATTTGAGATCATTTGCACGAGAGTTGGTCAAGTTATTAGATTATGAAATGATATCCATTATTCCGAAACACTTAAGTATCTTTGTCCACCTTCCTTTCTTTCTTACCGTTTTTCTATTTATTTTTTTTTCATTCCTTCACTGATTCTTCTTTATGTTTCTCTCTTTTTTTTATCTTCCTTATGTATCTTTAACGTCTCTTATTCTTTCTTTGTCTCCTCCCTTCTCTCTCTATCTTTGATCGTTTTTTTTTCTTCTATTCTCTTGGTATTCTTTTTCTTGCTCACGTATTCAAATAAAATTTTTTTGTCTTACCTCTTACTTTTCTCCTTCTTATTTCTTTTCGCATCATTGTATTTCTTTCTCTTTTTTTGCTTGTTTCTTTCATATATCATCTTTATCTTCCAAGGTGGGTGTAATGGTTATAACGCTGCACTACGGAATCGTAGTACACGGGTTCGAACTCTAGTCGCGTTATTACGTTCACTTGGGAAAGATATGAACCCCCTTATCCTCCCATCTATGCATTAAATAGTACCTCTACTGTCCTTCTAAAAGAATGGATTTGATATTTAAATAACCCGAGAAGGTTGATAACAAATAAACATTATCTTCCGACTGTCACTCTTTCGACTACTTCTTTATCTCTCCTTATTAATTGTGATGTTTTTACTTTCTTTTCTTAGCATTTTCTTTCTTTTCTTTTACCAGCGTTTTATTTCTCTTTTCCTCCTCTTCTTTTTCTTTCTTTGGTTCTTCTCACTTTTTTGTTTTACAGCACCCTCTTTTTTCCCCGTGTACCTTTGGTCTTCCTTGTTTCTTTACTTCTTTCTCTTCGTTTGTTTCTTTTTCTCTATCATCTTAGTTATCTCCCTTCTTTTACACATATTCTTCTTCATGTTTTTCTCTTTGCTTCCTGTTAATTTTTCCTCATCCCTCTACTGTTGTATTCTTTCTTTCTTTCTTTCTTTCGTTGTTTCATTTTACTTCCTTGTACTTTTTCTCTCCTTTATTTATGCCCTCTTTTTTTCTTTCATTATTTTCGCCTTCTTTACTTTCACTCACTCATCATTTCATTACAGTCTTTATTGTAACCTCTGACGCCTCCCCTATATCACTGTACCCCTTTCTTTCTTTTTCTTTCTTTCTTTCTTTCTATTTTATTGTTGTGGATTCATTTTTTTTTATTGTTTTTTAAAAACTTTTCTCTATCTGTTTTCATTTTTTTCTTGTTTCACTGTCATGCTTTCAACAAACCTTGCCCAGTCGGCTGGAAGTATAGAATACACCGACTGCTTCTCTGCAGAGGGGTAAGATCCTCACCCTCGCCAACGAGTGTCCTAAATATGACACTGAACGATCTGATGGGGAGGTTCCGGTAATGCTTTAACTTTGGGAATGCGGAGTAGCGCTTCATTGCCATCGCTCCCAGGTCTAAATGACGAATGGTTGAATCACCAATGCAATTACCTGGTCAACATTTTATATAAATTCGGAAAAAAAACAACAACAGCACACCAGCTTACGTCCTATCTATGGGTCAAATAGAACTAAACTGCGGTTTCTTGAGTTTACTGTTTTTTGTATTTAAAGTGCCTATTTATGCAAAACTGAATTGTTTAAAGTAGAACTGTTTTGAAATTTAAACAGCGTACTTATGCTGATCTGAATTTCTCGAAATAGAACTGTTTTGAAATCTAAACTGTACTTATGCTAAACTGATTTATCTGAAATAAAACTATTTTGACATCTAACTCTGTGTATTGCCCGGTCGACCGGAGCTGTAGAATAAACCGAATGCACCTCTGCATAGGGGTAAAACCCCCCAACGAGTGTCCTGGATAAGACATTAAACAATCTGATGGTGAGGTTCCAGTGATGCTGCGGCTTTAGGGAATACGGAGCACCCCTTCATTGTCATTGCTTCCAGGTCTACTCTGGCCCGGAATGGTAGCATCCGATAGAGCCCAATCTATGGGTTAAATAGAACTAAACTGCATACTTATGCTAAACTGAATTGTTTGAATTAGAACTGTTTGACTAAACTGAATAACTTGAAATAGAAATATTTTTGACAATTAAACTATCTGCTTAGCTAAACTGAATTGTTTGAAATAGAACTGATTATTTGTTTAAAAATGGATTTGGCATTAAATAACCTACAAAAGTTGATATGCCATAAAACCCAAGCTAGCAAACTAAACTTTTCACAAACGTCGAATATTTGCTTGCCCAGTTGGCTGGGGCTGTAGAATACACCGACTGCACCTCTGCACAGGGGTAAGACCTCCCCTAACGTGTGTCCTGGATATGATATTGAACAATCTGATGGTGAGGTTCCAGTGATGCTGGGGCTTGGGGGAATGCAGAGTAACCTTTCATTGCTATCGCTCCCAGGTCCCCTCTCGCTCAGAGTGGTAGCATCTGATAAGGCCCTATCTAACAGAACTAAACTGCTTACTTATGCTAAACTGAATTATTTGAATTAGAACTGTTTGATTAAACTGATTAGCTTGAAATAGAAATCTTTTTGACAATTAAACTGCGTACCTATGCTAAACCGGGCCATTGGCCTAATGAGTAGAGCGTTCGCCGAATGGTTTGGGAGAGCGGGGTTCAAACCCCGGTCAAGTCATATCAAAGATTTAAAAATAGTACTTGATCCCGCTTTGCTTAACACTCAGCATTATAAGGTAAGGATCAAGGGTAAGGTGGAGCAATCCAGGGAAAAGAGTAGCTATTGAAAAGGGGGCCTTCGGGTGACCCTCGACTAAGGTCGCCAACTTTACTTACTTACTTGTGCTAAACTGAATTATTTGAAATGGAACGGTTTTTGACATTGAAACTGTACTTACACTGAACTGAATTGTTTAATATAGAACTGTTTTGACATTTAACTGTGTGTAAATAAAATCTATACTTTTACTAAACTGAACTGGTTGAATTAAAACTATTTGACTAAACTGAATTGCTCGAAATTGAAATATTTTTGACAATTAAACTGTGTACTTATGCTAAACTGAATTGTTTGAAATTGAATTGATTATTTGTATAAAAATGTATTTGGCATTAAGTAACCTACAAAAGTTGATATGCCATTAAACCCAACCAACCAACCAACCAAATATTTGCTTTCTTTCTTTGTCCCTTTTTTCTTTTATACTCGTCCTTTTTTCATGTTAACATTTTAATCTTTATTTTCTTTTTGTCCTCCCTTTACTGCTAACTCACTCTACATTTCCTCCTTATTTTTTTATCCCATCTCTCTTTTTACCCTTTTAAATTATTATCGCCGTTTCTTTTTCAACCTTCATATCGATTTTAATTTTAATTTTTTTTCGCTTTCTTCTTTTTCTACTTCATTCTTCTAATTCTTTTATTCGTTCACTCTTCTTTTTATCAGGCCTTTTTCAACTTTATCACACTTGTCTTTCATATTCTTTATGCTGAACGTGTGCTTTGGTTTTAAGGGCTCCCATAGTGATCAACGTGGATCATTCGGCTGAAAACACATGGGAAATGTTTCTCTATTGAAATGAATTCAGAACCGTCTATTTATGACAGGAAGCATACCGTGTTAACGCCAAAATGTATTGTCTTTCTTTCTAATTGCCGCTTGATGTATTTTTGAGAATTTCCACGTTGTCCCTTAGCCTTCGCAATTCCGGAGATTTACTTGGCCGGTAAAAAGCTGGAAGAATAATGCGAAACAATGTAGAGTCAATACATTGATTTCAGCCGATTCAGAGCCGTATAACCAAATAAAAGAACTGGACTTCTAGTTTAGCGCCTTGACCATTCAGCCATAAAAAAGATAGGCAAGACAGTTCGTTTGAGGTTGAAACTCGGGTGGTTAACGCTGTATGGAGAAAGAAATCAGCGAACCGAGTTCAAATAACGACAGGAACAGTTTAAATCCACTTTGAATTAGTGCCCTTAAGAGAGACATGAGTCCATTTCAACTCCAGCCTATGGGTAAATAGCAGGGCAATCGAAACCCTTTATCCCTGTAAAGGCAATTCATTTTGGATATTTGACAGGCAAGAGATTGCTGCTAGTGCCATATGAAAAAGGAAAGAAAATGTTTTATGTTACTTTGGATAGAAGATTGCCATCACCGATTAATCCCCGTTGCTCTGAGACTTGCCATGAAGGTAAATTACCCAGCATGCACCACCGAATACCTTATAGACTATAAGACGCGTCCACTTCTAACAGAACTTGAATATTCGCCCAACCTAATTTTCATTTATTGCAAAGAACGCGAGGAGGAATGAGGTTTCTTCATCACATTTCTAGTAGGATCAGAATGAAATCCAACGTCTACATTTCTTGTGACGCTAGCATTACTCCTTCCGGCTGACCGCTGAGAGAGTGCAAGCTGTCTAAATGACGAATGGTTGAATCACCAATGCAATTACCTGGTCAACATTTTATATAAATTCGGAAAAAAAAACAACACATCAGCTTACGTCTAATGAAAGCACGTGGCCTGAATACGTGCCTTGCTTTCATTGGACTATCTATAACATTGATGCGTTTTATTGCTGAATATATTATACTAGTTTCAACTATTACCTTCAAACTGGTCATTTACTGGCTGCTTGCACATTGGCAAACACAAGGTTCTGCTCATACGGGAAGTGGCAAGTAATTGTTGGTATTTCATATTGTCATTTGTTCTTGAACAGTGCTCAGAAGCCGTGAATCTTTTATCTGGTTAACAAATGCGTATTTAGAGTTTTAAACTCTTCAGTTTTTCCATTTTCGGGATTGGTTCTGAATAGTGGGTTATATCTGTCAACTGTTACTTCGAAGAGAAGTAGAAACTCTTTTTGAATAGTCCTAATGATGCCCACCCCCCTAGAGCATCTAAACGCCAAGCACCTGCAGACGCAACTTCTTCCATCTTGTTTGCAAACCAACTCGGTAAAAATCCAAACTAACTTTCCGTCATCTTCTGTCTTCCACCACCAATCATATATGAACCAATCAACGCCCAGCTTTCAACTAAAACTCTTTTTCAAGCTCTCACGCTGGATATCACCTCATGATTTCCACTGTGAATAAGACCCTCAGTTGACTTCCTTTTGCTGGTACATGGCAAGTAAATGGTATTTTTGCTGACTGTTCAGCGGACTGTCTGGCATCCGTGCCAGACGGTTAATGCTCCAAGGGAGACTTGTAGCCGAAAGGCACCCGGCTTCGGCTGGACCACCTTCGGGTGGGCGAGCTGCATCATTGACACCTTTGTCACCCTTGTATAGCACTGGACCCCTTGGTCCAGTCTAAGCTATTATCAGGCATAGGTGCCTGGACCCAGATTTGGGTCCATGTTCAGCTAGGCTCATTAGGCCCACATTGCATTGAGTGGGATGATGGCCAGCAAAGTCCAGCAGGGCCCGAGCTTCAGTTCGTGGCCGACCTTCCCCTTCCCTAATTCCCACTTTAAGCCGACCTTCGGGCCATCGACCTTGTGTTAAGTCCTGTCAGGTGGGAGGCAGCGACAAATATAAAATAAATGGCAAGCACTGAATTGCTCTTTACATAACATAAACACATTACACGGTACTATTTACCCAACCCCTCCGCTCAGGCAGGATATGACACAAGGTCAATTTTTAAGCGGAGTTTAACAGGTTTGAATTCAGAGTTTTCCTTCTCCTAGACTAGTTGCCTAACCAAGGCTGAAGAACCTAGTCTGTCCTACAATTTACCCATAGCTGGAGGGAGAATAATTGGATTCATACCTTTCCCAAGGGTATTAGTGCTATGTGAAATGCAATCAGTCTCGTCCAGGATTTGAACTCGTATCGCTGTGTTCATTTCCTACGGCGATAGCGACTACACCACGGGCACCTCCAAACACATTACACGGTCTGTAAATGGGGCTTCAATAAACATCTACTTTATCCTCTGTACAGGAGTAAGACATCCCCACCTCAAGAAACCTCCTCAGTATTACACTTGGATGCATTTGATAGTGAGCCTCCAGTTCTGGAGATCTCGGTAGTGTGGGGTAACTCCTTCACTTTGACCTGGAGAATATTTATGGGTCAAATAGATCTGTTTAAAAATTATTCATACTCTATAAGACTGCGTGAACTCCCCACTCCTAAAAAACAACAAATAACAAACCAACGAAAAGAAACCTCTGCAGAAATGATAGAAAAATGTAAATATGGGAGTCCAATGAACGGTATTACATAACCTAAAATATTCCCCGACGTTCGAATTCACAAAAATTTGGGATAGCAATTTGATATGTGTGTATGTGTGTATATATATGTATATAAAAAGGGTTACCGAAAAGTAGGAGGAATTGGGCCATTAAAAAGTGACAAAAGATAGATGTAAAAATTCATAATATATTCAAATTTGTTCACGTTGCTAAAATTCTCTGAAAATTTGGTTAAGTTCGTGTATTACAAAAATACTTGTTGGAAACAAAAGTTGTTGCAAAAAACACAACAAAACAAAAAAAACAAAAACAAAAAAAAATACGACTCTTTAGTCTTGATTATTAAGTTAATCTTAGATATGAACCGATATAATAGTCCTTTCACAGCAGCAAAATGGGCCCATGACTTTTTTCTATGGTCAGTTTTACGACTTAGCTTAATATGTGTGTGAGTGATGTGTGGATCAGGTCACGTGCCAAAAATAGACTGATTCCTTGAGGTTAAAGGATCGTATTTTTTGTACCTTTATATTCACATTTTTTGTGTGGCTGTGTTTTTTCTTCTTTTGTACACAATCCTATCGAATACAAACAGTATTTAAATAGGTCTATCTGTACAATAGATAGGATCTTAACAGGTATTGCCACTCCGATCAGAGTGGGCCGGAACGACAATTCACCTGGCCCACCTGGCATTGGCGCCGAGCGGATAGTTGTTGATTGAACACTTGGTCTCATGGACCGTCCAACGAGGTTTATTGGCTTTGCAGGGTTGGGTTTATTGCTCGATGTCTGAAGCGCCCCAACTGGGGAACGTCGACGGAGCCAAGCATTTTTTGGACTTGCCACGCATAAGTCCCGTTATAATGCGCCGCATTCTGGCTTGGTGAGAAGTCAGTTACATACTGACATAGGAGTAAGTTAAGTAAAGTTAGCGACCATAGTCGAGGGTGACCCGAAGGCTCCCTTTTCGATAGCTACTACACCAAGGTGTAGGGGAGGGCGCTACTCCATTCCCTGGTACTCCACAATCTCTTGAAACTGGAACCTCACTAACAGACGCAATTTACTGACATACTCAAGATAGTGTTTGAGTGGGTCTTACTCCTTAGCAGGGGATACAAATCAGTATTCTAAGCCCGGCCGACGAGGCGCTCAAAAAGATGGAAGAAGAAAGATATTGTCTACACTGAGGGTTTATGAAACTTACCAGAATATTTTCCTTTTGTTTAAAAGTTTTGTGTGTCATGTTCATATTACTTAAGATCTGGTAAAAATTTATATAAGAATTGTTTTATCAAAACATTTTGTCTCTTAGCTTTCTACTGAGCAACGCTAATAAATAAATTCAAAAAACAGCTTCTGTGTGTGTGTGTATGTGTATATATATATATATATATATATATATATATATATATATATATATACGCACATTTTTGTGCAGATTCATTTCCGTTACTCAATTTAGATAATATATTTAAGAATACCCCATTGTTTTAAAGTTTCGAGGTCACTTTTAAGAGCAATTACTTCTCAATAATCACAGAACTAATAGTTTTTCTTACTTTTTATTTTATTTATCAGACACGTCTATTCCTTTTTATTGCCATTCGATTTCCAGTTTTAGATGCAACGTTTTCAACTTCGTTTCATAGTTTTTTAAGTGTCAGTCACGAACGGTGATTATCTCACGATAACTTTAAAATAAAATTAAATTAAAAAGTTCACTCAAGAAGCTTTTTTTCTCTATATTTTATTGTCATTTTATTCGTTATTCTATTTTAGTGGGTTCATTTCTGTGACATTCTGTAAAGACATGAGCTGTTTTTTAAATTGCTCACACTGTTGGCAATAGTAGTACCTGTTTGGATCCCATCTATGGGTCAAATCTGTTGAAAATTTATTCGTATTCGATAAGACTGTTTACACAGAAAATTGTTTCAAAAACAACGACACAAAAATGTAAATATGAATGTGGAATGAACGCGATTCTCTAACCACTTGGCATAAAATAACCCTAGACAGATTGACATGCCGTTAAAATCATTCAAGTAATCCATCTTTAATTTTGAGATCGTATAGGCATATCAACATATTAGCGAATGTATGGACTGCTATCAATAGGTTATGGGTCATATGGAAGTCTGATCTATCCGATAAAATAAAACGGGATTTCTTCCACGCTGTATGTAGCTGTTTCAATTCTACAGTACGGAGGCACAACATAGATGCTAAAAATGCTTACTAAAAAAGCTTGATTGGAATTACTCAAGAATGCTATAGGCTATTTTAAACCAATCCTGGAAGTAATATCCCACAAAACACCAGCTGTACGGACACCTACCTCCCATCCGCAAAATTTCTAAGTAAGACGAACAACACATGCTGGAGAAGCAAGGGTGAACTCATTAGTGACGTTCCTCTTTGGACTCCGGCACATGGACGCACCAGTGTTGATCGACCAGGAAGAACATTTACATCAGCTCTGTACGAACACAGGATGGAATTTTGAAGACTTGCCGTGAGCGATGGATCATAGGGACTGATTGGGAGAGAGAGTCAAGGAAATATGTGCCGTCAGCGCGACTTGATGATGATACGTATTTACATAATTTCAGTCAAAGTGCTACAGAAAAACTCACGGTTATTTTGGCCTGAAATGTCAAAAGAAGATTTAAAAAAAAATTTCTTCCTGTTTGCTAGACGAATCGAAAACCCGACTTGATAATGTTGCTTCTATCAAGAAACCAGTGGAAGATATTCATTATATTTTAATTGTCATCTCTGTAATATTGAAAATTCGGATGATAAAACAATGACGTTCAGCGCGAATGCAGACTCCACAAAATAATTATTTCTTTACAAATTTGACTGGAAATTGTTTTATTATCGACGAACATTTTAAATGAATTACTCCAACAAAATCTACGATGAGTCATTTTTTTACTGGGTTAGATTTACATTGGTTTATACAAATGAGAATTTTTGTATTGGGTAGCTCAGTTCAAATTTCGGCCGAGTCAATTTACATTCACCTCGCTTTGGGAAAAGCATAACTCTCTTTGCTCTTCTACTATGAGTAAACTAATTGAACAGAAGGAACTTGTAACCTTGGTCAATAAGAGATCTAAACCCTTGTCAGCACGTCATTGGCCAGCGTCATGCAATAGACAGAGAAAAAAGGCTGTTGGGATTCAAATGGGAATATTAGATCATTTTTTGAGCTATTCTTAAAAGGTGGACGTCTCAAAGATAGTCATATACCATCAGAGTTCTCTAAGAATTCTTTTTGACTTGTTGACTGACGGTGTGATGGGGCACGCTTTGGCCATCCGTGTTTGATGTTACACGGTTCTGGTCGAGTGTCTTGTCTCTTGGTCAAGGCCGCTTGGCATGGGTGCCATGGAAGCCTTGTATTCATGCCAGGTGGTTGCGACCGACATTTCTCGATTCTCAGGCAGCCGTCCTCCCCTGGCTCTAACCCTCCCCGGGAGGGGCTAGGTTGACACCTGAGGCATCTCTTTTTAAGGGAATACCGACGGGGCCAGGAACATTTTTGGGAATGCCGGACGTGTCTGGGCTACGTTCCTGCGCTCGAACCCACCTTAAAAAGGCCTTGTTCTGTACTCGACCATTTGGTAGGACACGCGGCATATACTGTTCTATACCATCAAATACTGTACAACAATTCTGGATTCAAAATAGTTTGTTTCAGGCTGCTATTTTTTAAAGGTGTTTATTAATGTAAGTGAATGTGTTTGTAGGAGTCAGAGTAAAATATAGCAAATTATAAAGTTAAATGATTTGAAGAAGGTAAAGAAAAGTAGAAAAAACGCCTAACCACTTCTATTACCGGAAGGTCGTAACAGCGCACTGGGGAATTATTTCTTTCTCTTGAAACTGCCACATTTTTAATAAGATAAACTCAAAGACGGGGAGAGAGAAAAAAAATCATTAAGGATTATATTAAATTAATTTATCTGGAGTTAAGTATCGGACCGGCAAACAATTTCGTACTTAATAGTTTTTTTTTCTTATTTTTATTGTGCGTGTGTTTACGTATGTGTGTGTATGGAAGGAATTCTATCTTTATTTCTCTTTTAAATACTGAATATTCATTGTTGTTTTTTCAAAAATATTTTTCTTTTTCTTTATTTTATTAAAAACATTGCTGTTTTCTTCATGTCAAATTTTTAAGACTTTCATTTGAAGTCAGTCTTCACATGACATCTCCGATAATCCCACTAAAGTTTATGACGGGGAAAGTTTGAAGGTTTATTTTCATTTTAATTCTATTTGTATTTATTCGTTTATTTATTCATTTATTCATCTTTGTTATATCGTTTTGTTTAATTTTATTATCTACATTTCTTTTCTTTTATTTGCCTGTTTACGCTTCCTTCATTTTTTTCGCTTATTTTACTTTTTGCTCTTGTTTATTTATCTTCTTATTTACTCGTTTGCTTCTATTTTCCTGTCTTCCATTTTGCCTGTTTTAGTCACATTTTTCCTTTTTACCGTGCCTACCTATTTGCACTATGTTTTTTTTCTTTTTTTCTTTCTTTCTTTCTTATATTTGTTTCTATATGTTTTGTCTTTGTTTTCTGTTTTCTTGTCGTCTTTCATGTAATTGTTCCTTTGTCTTTTCCTTTCTGTCCTTTTTTCTTTCTTTCTTTCGCCAGCTAACTCTCCTCTGCTTTATTAGTTCCTTTGTCTGTTTATATACTCTTTTTTCTTTCTCTCTAGATACTCTGGATTCATTCTTTCTTTCTTCATCTATTCATATACTCTTTCGAGACGCTTTTTTGTTGTTATCCTTCATTCTCACCATTTTTCAACCTTTCTTTTGTTCGTCCGTTTGTTTTTGTTAAAATGCCCTTCTTTCTTTCTTTCTTTCTTTCTTTTGCTAAACTCTTCAGTGTTTCTACCTTTCATTTAACGTCTATATAATCTTTCATTTTTATCTCTTCTTCTTTTCATGCTCTCATAATACCTCCCCATGCGCTTGTGTCTTTTATCTTTAGCAATACAAATGACTAGCAACAACAAGAACAATGCCAAGCATATAAACTCAGAACAATTAAACCCCAAACAGCACCCGACACGAACATCTTTTTGCTTCCACCAAGATGACATTTCTAAGAAAATGGCACAAAGAAATATCAAATTTATTTCTTCGAATTCACTACCTGCTACAAAAACAAATAAAATAAAAAGAACAAATTCTTTCGTTTTTGTGTTTTATTTGTGATTTTTTCAAGTCTGTCTTCTCAGTTTTCAAATTCATTTTTTCCTTTCTAAATTTTTCTTCTCATTTTGCGCATGACCGGAAGGCAAACTCCTTACACTGCTGAAAAAAAAGTTATGTGTCAGGTTTTGAACTTTGATAATATAATCGACGGAAAAAAGGAGGAGTCAAATGAAAAAATGTATGAAAAAGAAAAAATGAATAAATAAAGAACATGTGATTGGAACAATTATAATTTTGGCCTGAAGAAGAACAGTCGAAACTTCATTAATGTAATCAGATCAAACAAAAGGTCTTAAGTGAGTATATGTGTGTGTTTGAGTGTGTGTATGTGCGTGTGTGAGGGAATGTGTATGTGAGTGTATATGTGTATGTATGTGAAACCTAATATCTAGCGTGTATCCGTACGGGTATTATCATGTATACCGTTATACTAACATCTGGGCTAACAATTAAATTGCCGCACCCGTTATTAAACAGTTTTTTTATTCTTTGAGATTTTTTCTTCTCACTGAATTCCTTTTAAGTATCCCTAATGTTCTTCCTTTATATGTCTTCCTCTTCCTTTGGTATCAGTTTTTTTTCTTCTTTTATATATTATCTATTATCTTTTTCCATATTATATATATTATCTTTTTCTATCATATTTTTTTCTTTCTTTCACCTGCTTTACTCTTTTTTCCCTTCCTTACTTAGTCAGCCTATCAACTCACCTTTGCTTTTTTCTTTCATTTCTTTCTATAATTTTTTCTTTCGCGCAACTCTTCGTCCATTTTAAAAAATACCTTTTTGTCTATTTATAGACTATAATTTTGGGTGGAAACTTTTAGCAAAACACACACACACACACACACACACCCACACACACATATATATATATATATATTGTGTAAAGGACTTTGTAAAGGATTCGGAAAAAGTTGGATGAGTCCAGTAGTGATCACGAAAGTATGACTACTCGGAAGCCCTTACGCTGATCGTTCTGATAAGAATTTTTATCGCAGGCTATGAAGGACAAGAAGAAAGACCGCGCTCAAAAACTTTTCAACAAACTGAAGCATCTCCTCCAACCGGACATGTTTTGAGAAAAATTTCAGCTAGAATCAGATGGGGAACTAATTGAATAACCGTTTACTTGCTCTATCCCCAAAAGATTACCAATATTGAGGAAAACCAAAAACCCAGTCCATATGATGGTGTTTGGTGTAGTCACGAGCGATTGTGACATTATCCCTTTATTCATCTTTCCTCTTGGTTTTAAGACTTAATATTGAGGCCTATATCAAGTACCTTGAAGAGGTAGTGCTCTTTTTGATCAAGAAGGTGGCTGCTGGAAGACTCTATGCAGGAGAATTCAGTTTTTGGTGTGAAAAAATTTCTGGGACCATATTCCTCTAACATCTGGCCACCTAACTCCCCAGACTGCAATCCCCTTGATTATTATGTGTGGGATGCAGTCGAGTAAGAGACCAAAAAAACCCCAAAAAATCTCAGAGCAACATCAAATATGAACTGAAGGCAAAGTTAAAGGTAGCATTTACCAATGTAAACTAGGCTTAGTATCGCCCAAGGCTACAAGTATAGGTAATCGTCAGAAAGGCTTGCAGGAGATTCTGAAATGATCTGGTCCGTGATTGAAGCCAATGACAATTTCTTTAAAAAACTTTAATCTATTATATTTCAAAATATTTTCATGTAATTTTGGTTGATATATATCCACTAAAATTACATGAAAATATTTTCATAATGATAAAGTTGTCAATGCACACAAGACGGAATATATGTGCTTTAATCAAACAGGCGACATCTCCACACTAAACGGTAGCACTCTAAAACTAGTTGACAAGTTCATTTACCTAGGGAGCAGTGTGTCATCAACCGAGACAGACATCGACACACGACTAGCAAAGGCATGGACAGCTATCGATGGCCTATCGGTCATATGGAAGTCAGACCTGACCGATAAAATGAAGCGCAGTTTCTTCCAAGCAGCAGTCGTGTCGATACTGTTATATGAATGCACCACATGGACGCTAACTAAATGTAAAGAGAAAACGCTTGACAGCAATCACACAAGAATGCAATATTGAAATAGTCCCAGGGACAGCACCCGACAAAGCAGCAGCTGTGTGGCCACCTACTACCCATCACGAAAACTATCGAAATTAGACGAACCAGACATGCAGGACACTGCTGGAGAAGTAGGGACGAACTCATAAGTGAGGTACTCCTGTGGACCCCTTCACATGGAGGAGCAAAGGCAGGACGTCCAGCTCAAACCTACATACAGCAGCTCTTTGCCGATACGGGATGTAGCCATGAGGACCTGCCGGAAGCAATGGACAATAGGGAGGTGTGGCGAGAGAGGGTCAGAAATATCCGTGCTGATAGCGCGACATGGTGATGATGATTAAGATGTTAGTGTTATTTTCATTTTTGCCTAATTTAGACTAGAAATGACTCATCGCGTATTTCCCGGCTTTTTAGCTGGGCCGTCTGACATTCGTGCCGGACGGAGAATCAATGATCAATGGCAGATTCGAGCTGGGTCACCTTCGGGTGGACAAGCTGCACTGATAACATTTTACAGTACTGGACTCTTTGGTCCTGTTCAAGCTATAATCGAGTATCCATGCAGGACTCACGTAATATATCGAGAGGGTCCATGTCCAACTGCTGGCTGATATGGCTCCTATTGCACTTGGTGAGCCGATGACCAGTATAGTCTGACCCCCTCTCTTAGCCCCAACTATAAGCCGACCTCGTGTCATTGACCTTGTGTCAATTCCAGTCTGGTGGAATGCTCTCTCTCTCTCTCTCTCTATATATATATATATATATATATATCGCACAATATATATATATATATATATATATATATATATATATATATATATATATAGGGTTTCCCAAAAATGCATGAATAAAATAGTAATAGCTAGGATGCAAAAGATTTTTCTTTAATAGCTGAACATTCTGGTTTCATAAAATATACCATTAATTTGAATAATTCACTTTAGTTTGTTCAAGGAATATTTTTTTCTAAGCCATGCAAAGGAAAATATTATGGAATAATTCAATACTGATAAAAGATAGAATAATCTTGTAATTTGCATTCCTAAAAGCAATACTAGCAGAAGCCAAGATATGCAAATCGGTATGCCGGTTAAAGTCAAGCAGACAAGCAATTGGGTAAACCTAATTGAAAGAAAACATGGCTCCTACAAAAGAACTGTCATTGAAATAATGAAACTGTTGAAGACAAAGTATTTTGCATCTTATCTACTATTAGTTTATTTACTGCTAAATAAAAAAAACTAAGTGAGTATCCTCTGTGTGATAATTCCATCATTTCTGCCTAGGGGAACATATTCTCAGTTGTCAGAAATGTTTTACAGAGTAAGACATTTTTTTCATGAGAATTTGCCGTTATTTTCTGTCATATATAAAATAAGTTTTGTTTTACTATTTAATTGCATTTACCAAACTCAGATAGACCGACTGTTATTCTTTTCTTTTTTTAAATATTGTAATGAAAAGAATTATTGATATTACGTTTGGTAATTGTTTTTCAACAGTTAAAAAAACGAGAAGGTTATAAATTTTGGAGAAAGCATATTTCAAGTAAAAAGGAGCATGTCTCAAATATGTAAAAAAAGAAAAGAAAAAAAAAAGAAAAAGAAGAAGCAAACATTATTCAAATCCTGCGAAATGATGCAAGAATAAAAAAAAACACGACAAAACTTATCCCTTAGGTGACAAAAGTTAATTTTGATGACCTTTTGGTGTTTGGATGCAGCTTTTAAAGGTCAGACAAATTAAGATTTTAAATTTCATCAACATTTCCTTTTTCTCTTTTGATTTGTTTTATGTGCTTTTTATTTTTTATCACCATTATTTTAATTTCGTCACTTTGCACTGAGACGATGTCATTTGTCAGGAAATGAAGAAATCCGGATTTGAAGCTGTGTGGTGAACTCATGGCATAGCTCAGTGGTTAGAATACGAAATCAGAAACTGAAAGATCCACTATTATAAACGTTTGAACTGTCTGCGTGTGTACCTTAAATATTTCGATATAACGCTGCAGACTAAAGCGGAATCTGACGGATGTGAATGTAATTAACACAAAGAGACAGATGAAGGAACTCTGTATATGATCATCATAAAATGTGACCCCCTAAATCCGCCCCCACCAGCTATTGGTTAAATAGTTCCTCTGCTGTTCTGCAAGGATGACATTGGTATTAAATAACCCACGGAAGTTGATATGCTATTAAAACAAAGGAAACAAAACGAAATCAATACAAAGATTTCATAGTATTTGAGTGTCAGTCTGAGAACAGTGTAAAGGATTAAAAAAGAGTTGGATGAGTCCAATGGTTATCACGAAGGTATGGCATCTCGGAGGCTTCACTCTGATTGATCTGATTAGAAAAGAACGGCTGATTTGTTGTTGAAGTCCGGGCCATAATTGACAACGATCCCGGTGAGTCTGACTGCTGGACTCTGCACCGTGCCACACAAGCATAGAAAGTCAGTTATGGCTGTGGGAAATTTTCTGCAACCAGGTAACCCGTAACATCTTGGAAAAGGTATGAATCCAACTATTTTCCTTCCATAATAGGCCAGGCCGGGCACATACACACATACTCAAATACACACATATACTAACATTCGGTCTTAGAGAAAGATAATTCTGAAATCAAACCTATTAAACTCCGCTTAAGAATTGACCTTTTGTCGCAAACTGCTCGTGTGGAAGGGTTGGTAAATATATACCATCATCATCATTAAGGGGTCCTGACAGCAGGGTTTATCGTGTATTTTCCTTGCTATCTGTCACTAGGGGTTATCACTCTAGGTAGACCCTCAAGCCGCTACCTAGTGCTAGCTATGAGTTTAATAGAATCATTGCCGTTTTTCTACAATGATGGCTTTCATATTGAATAATCCACGAACGATTATGTGCCATTAATCAAAGAGACCAATTGCCCAGTAGGCTGGGGCTGTAGAATACACTGACGGCACGTCTGCAGAGGGGTAAGACCCCCTTAATGAGTGTCCTGCATATGACACTAAACGATCTGATAGTGAGGTCCCAGTAATGCTGGGGCTTTAGGGAATACGGAGCCTCCCTTCATTACCATTGCTCCCAGGTTCACTCTGGCCCGGCATGGTAGCACCTGACAGAGCCTTATCTATGGGTTAAATAGAACTAACAACATACTTATGCTAAACTGAATTGTTTGATTAAACTGAATGGCTTGTAATAGAATTGCTTTTGACAAACAGTACTTACATTTATACTGCGTGCTTATGCTAAGCTGAATTATTTGAAATAGAACTGTTTTTTTTACATTGAAACTGTATTTACACTAAACTGAATTATTTAGCATAGAACTGTTTTGACATTTAACTGTGTGTAAACAAAATCAGTACTTATAGTAAACTGAATAAACTGAATTAGAACTGCTAGACTAAACTGAATAGCTCGAAATAGAATTGTTTTTGACAATTAAACCGTACTTACATTCAAACTGTGTGCTTATGCTAAACTGAATTATTTGAAATTGAACTGTTTTTGACATTGAAACTGTACTTACACTAAACTGAATTCTTATATATAACTGCTTGAATAAACTGAATAGTTTAAAATAGAAATGTTCTTTGACAATTAAACTGTGTACTCATGCTAAAGTGAATTGTTTGAAATAGAACTGATTATTTACGTAAAAATGGATTTGGCGTTAAATAACCTGCAAAGGTTGATAGGCCATAAAAACCAACCAACCAACAACTAAAGAAACCAAACGAAAGAACTGCAAATAAGAACATTTTTTTGCATGAAAAGAGTACTTGATGCTGTTAAGGTAAAGCAGGTATAAAACCTTTAAAATATTAGAATTATGACACTTTCATGTGTTTTACACAATCTTCAGACTGAAATGTGAAAAAAAAAAAAAAAAAAAAAAAGAAACAAAAAAAAAACAAAAAAAACAAACAACAAACAAACAAACAAACAAACCCAAACAAACAAACTGTCTTATTAAATTGCTACAATCTATCTTGAACAAATCCTGGAAACAATATCCCACAAAACAACACCTTTACGACCACTTACCTCCCATCTCAAAAAACATCCAAATAAGAAGAACAAGACATGCAGGACGCTGCTGAAGAAGTGAGGACCTCCTTCTTTGGACTCCCACACATGGATGTTATATATATTTATTTGCTATATATATTTGATATATATCTCCTCTCCTCCTGACTTGACTTCGCGAACGAATTTTAATAAAAGAGGCAGTACACGTCGACTGCAGGAATGCAGGACAAGCAAGTCTGGCCGCAGCGACTGCAGTTAAAGGTCTGGTCTGGTATGGCTGCTGAGGCTCCCTGGATCTTCCTCCTGAAGCGTTTCTCCCTGAGGTTGGCTCTACCGGAGTCCTCAAAGGTGAAGACGACATGGAGGAGGTGCGGCGCGAGGCCTGACGGTCAGCAGCAAATGTCGACGACTGGTCAGTGTGGTAGTTACCGAGAGTCTTCTTGAGATTGTATCTAAAACGTTTCTTTGGTGCTCTTCAGTCACGATAGCCAGTGGAGAGTTCATATAGGGCTATATTGGGAAGGCGATTCCCTCTCCCCATTCTGGAGACATGCCCTGTCCATCGTGGCTGTGACTTCAGCAACATGGCCTCTATGCTGGTAATTTCTGTCAGATCAAAGACCTCAACACTGGAGACGTAGTTACTCCAGTGAATGTTGAGGATGGTACGGAAATAGCGTTGATGGAAGCACACAAGGAGTCGTAGATGGTAGCAGTAGGTTACCCATGACTCCGAGCCGTACAGCTGGGTGATGAGTACGACAGCTCGATAGACGCTAATCTTAGTGCTCTACTTCAGATGCTTGTTGTTCCATACTCTTTTGTCGAGTCTGTCAAAAGCACTGTTTGCCTTGGCCAGTCTGTTGTCTACTTCCCTGTCGATCTTGGCTTCCGATGTGATGTGGGGAGCTCAGGGGAGGGCAGTACTCTTCTCAACACTGTTTCACGCCGTTGACGATGGGGAAGGTCGCTGTTCAACCTAACTTTCCCGCGCTGGTCTTTGTGGAGTTGGATAACCAAACTGAGGAACTTTGGGGACATTCAAGGCGCTCCATGATCATCCACAGTCCCTTTTTGCTCACTGTGTTAAACTCTGTGGTCAGGTCTACAAACGCTACATACAGTCCTTTATTTTTCTCCATGCATTTCTCTTGGAGCTGTTTGAGGACAAACACCATGTCTGCGGTGCCTCCGTTGGCTGTGAACCCACACTGGGTTTCTGGTAGATGGTTTTCAGCGATGGTGGGTACCAATCTGTTTAGGAGTACACGAGCAAGGATTTTTCCTGCGATTGAAAGCAGAGTAGTCCTCCGATAGTTGGAGCAATCTGACTTTTCTCCTTTGTTTTTGTACAAGGTGACGATGACTGCAGAATGGAGGCTCTGTCTGTAAAAAGCACTTGCCCATCTGCACTGCGCAAGAGACTCTGGACTCGGCGAGCCGGGCCATACACTGCTTTGTAGAAATCTCTGTCGCCTAGGTCTGCGTATTGCTGAGTTCTCTTTGCGAGATTGGTCCACAACTCACTTTGGATTTCTCGAAGCTTGTGCTGCAAATGAGACGGAAGGCAGCTCTCCTCACAGGATATAACGGCTGAGCCAGCGGGGCTTGGTGGGAGGCTCTCTTCTTCGCTAGCAGTTCCTGAATCTCTTGGTTATTCTCATCGAACTAGTCTTTAATCTTCTTGGTGGTAAACCCAAGAACTTCTTCAGATGTCTGCAGAATGTCACTCTTCAGTTGATCCCAGAGTGTTTCAGGAGAAGTGTCTTCTGGGCAGCCGCTGTTTTCAAACTTGGACTGTAGGCCTACTTGAAAGTCAGCTTTCACTTCAACTGACAAAAGTTTGTTCAGATTGAACTTTTTCTTGGCTTAGGTTTGAAGTGCAGTCTAAGTTTCCGACGCACTAGGCGATGGTTGGTGTGGCATTCAGCACTGGGCATCATTTTGGTGTGAATGATGTCCTTGAGGTCACGCTGGTGCACCAGGACGTAGTCAATTAGGTGCCTATGTTTGGACTGAGGATGAATCCAGGTTGTACTAAGTCTGG